>JAEVFF010000237.1:0-267484 GCA_018901945.1 Pugionium dolabratum | reverse complement strand
CTTACTGATGTACGTCCTAAGAACTTGGTTCATAAGGCGCGTGAAGGTGCTTGGGGCATTAGTCAAGCCGAATGGCATGACTGTCCACTCGTAGAGCCTTTGCTTTGTCTTGAAAGCAGTCTTCCACTCATCACCTTCCTTCATTCTTACCTGGTGGTATCCACTTTTGAGGTCTATCTTGGAGAAGACCGTGGCTCCACTCAGCCCATCTAGCATGTCATCCAGTCGTGGTATTGGATGCCTATACTTGACTGTGATGTTGTTGATTGCTCGGCAGTCCACACACATGCGCCAAGTTCCATCCTTCTTGGGCACTAGTAGCACTGGTACAGCACATGGACTGAGGCTCTCTCGAACATATCCTTTCTCCAGGAGCTCCTTGACTTGCTTCTCAAGCTCCTTGGACTCCTCTGGACTCATCCGGTAGGCTGGCCGGTTGGGCAGGGCTGCTCCGGGCACTAGATCAATCTGGTGTTCTATGCCACGTAAAGGAGGCAAGCCTGCTGGTATCTCCTCTGGAAATACATCCTGGAACTTGTTGAGGAGAGTTGCTACTTCAGGAGGTAGCTCTACCTGTTCCTGTTCTATACTCAACACTTCCTTGAAAACCATTAGTAACATTAATCCTTCGAGGCTAAAGCTCTCCGGACATGACTAGGTTGAATAAGAAAGTTAGACTTGATAAGTTTCTTTTCCTTACTCATTTGGAGTTGTAGCTCATGTACTTGGGCAGGTGTAAGAGGAGCTAGGCTGACCTTTCTCTTGTCATGCACGAAGGTGTATAGATTGGTTCGGCCATCATGCCTGGTCTCTTTGTCAAATTGCCATGGTCTTCCTAGTAGAAGATGGCCAGCTTGCATGGGCACCACGTCGCACACGACCTGGTCTTGGTACTTGCCCACACTGAATGGCACAGTGACTTGCTCATGAATCTTGAGCTCCACTTTGTCATCGAGCCATCTCAGTCTATATGGTCGAGGATGCCGTGTCCTCTCTAGACCTAGCTTATCAACCATATACGCACTAGCAACGTTAGTGCAAGAACCACCATCTATGATGAGGTTACATACCTTTCCTTTGATGGTGCAACGGCTGTGGAAGATGTTCTCCCTTTGGATGGTCTCTGAAGGATCCACCATTGCACTGAGGATACGTCTAGTGACCAGCACTTCCCCCACATCAGGGTACTCAATGTCACCGTACTCTCCTTCTGGTTCATTGTCCTCTTCATCTTGGGACTCATATTCTCCTGCCTCCGTAATCAGCATGACTCGGTTGTTTGGGCACTCCCTTGAGATGTGTCCACGTCCCCTACACTTGAAACAAGTTATGTCACGTGATCTTTGAGGGTTAGAAGACTTACCAGGCTCTCTCTGGTCACGGGTGGGTTCAGGAGGCTTGCTCTTGAACCTTGACTCGATCTCTACGCTTTTGCCTTTGTCCACTGTCTTAGGCATGTTGCTTGGTGCCCAAGGTGTCTTAGGCTTGCTGCGGATGTCTTGGCTCTTACGTTTGATGTGCTGTTCAGCTTGCACAGATAGGTGGAACAAGTCCTTGAAGTCGTTGTAGATTTGCCTTTCCACCTTGCAGCTGATCCTTTCTTGGAGTCCATCCAAGAATTGTGCCATCAATGCTTCTTCATCATCATTGAGCTCCAATCTGTTCCTTAACCTCTCGAACTTTTCATAGTACTCCTCTACTGATCTGGTACCCTGCTTAAGAGTACGAAAACGTCGTTGCAAATCCCTATGAAAGTAAGGTGGAACATACCTTTGTCGCATGAGGTCTTTCATGTCGACCCATGAGTCTACGGGTCTCATTCTCTTCCTCCTTCTGTCAGATACCTCACGATCCCACCAGATGAGGGCATTGTCCGTGAGTTGTGCTACTGCCATTGAGACTCTCCTAGGTCCTGGTTGGTTGTAATGATCAAAGATATGATCCATTCTTCTCTCCCAATCTAGGTAAGCCTCGGGGTCTACTTTTCCTGCAAAACTAGGAGGAGTTAGCTTAACATCAGGATGATTTACCCGGTTATAGGTGTGTTCATCCCCATCCTCATGATGTCTAGGAGGCATTCTTGGTCTCTGGTGAAGACCATATGGCTCAAAGCCATCATCTTCTGCCTCTGGTTGCCGTGGAGGTCCTCTCGGCCTATGGTGATAGTTATGAGGTTGTGTGTCCTCATCTCCATCTGGCTGGGGTTCCTCCTGTTCGTGCCGTGTCCTAAGGTACTCAGGACCCTCAGGACGGTCTTGCTCAGCTCTCACGTGCCTTATGGCCTGGAATCTTACTGGTCTTTCCACGCGCTCCAACCTCTCGCCTATGGATGCGAGTTGTGTTTGGAGTGTGGTGAACATGGCCATCATGGCTTCAGCTGCGTCTCTATTCTCTTCTCCCATGTGTGCTACAAAGAAAGAAGACAATTAGGGTGCTCCTAAATTATTAGGAGAGTTTTCTTTTTATATGTGGTTTGAAAAAATGCAAAAAGGAAAAATTCTAAAGAAAGGAAATTCGAAAAAAAGGAAACTTCCTAGACAACTTGTGCTAGCTGTCCAATTCGAATTCTTTTAGTATCTTTTCTATTTTCTTTTCTTTTCTTTTTAATTAAACTTAAAAATAAAGGAAATATGACTTAAACAAAAAGGAAAACGTGAATGATAATGCAAAAGTGAACCTAAACCCTAGTGATACACGTAGGAAGCTAGATGCACTCGGTTTGGAGTTTGATGTTGTTTTTTTGATTTTTCTTGAATGCGACTTAAACTAATGCAAGAACTAGAAATAAGACAAGCAAAAGGATAGAAAAAACCTGGTTTAGGAGCTTTAAGCTCTGATACCAAAATGATACAAGCCTCGATTCAAGGCTTGGATGCGCGTGGGTTGTTTGTAGAAGATTAGGTGAGAAACTCAACCTTAGGCTTCTGGATGGGGGTTTTCTGGTTGGTAAAAGATGGAAGGGTGAAGTGAACCACATGAGGGATGATGAACCTCGTGATAAATCACAAACTTAGAACTAGGAGGGCTGGTCTCAACTAGGTTCTAAGCGCACAAGTCTCTCTTGAGAGAAAGCTCGTAGGGAAAAAGTTCTACTTTATTAATAATCAAAAAGGTTTGTCGAACTACAATGCTGGAAGGAGCCTTATTAATATGCTCGACAGCTTGACCTTCTAGGGTCGACCCAAATAAGAAAAGGAAAACTTACAAAAGTGAACAAAAGGAAAAGATACAAAAGTGTATAATCGAAAAAGGACCTATTCCTAAAATGTCTTTGACTCAATAAAAGTAAATATTCTAGATCCTACCCTGCAAAACAGAAAGAGGCATATATTCGAATTGAAACTTACCTTAACTTACCTCATGGCCAAGAAATGGAAGGTGGCCGTCCTTGTGGCATGCACGCGCCTTGCTCCTAGTCTTCGACTTGGAGTAGGGTTAAATATCTCTGGGCCCTAACCTCTCTTGCCACTAAAGCCCAAGTCTTTGATGTTCCTTGTGTTGTTGAGAAGCCTTTGGACTCTAATTTGCTCTTCTGGCCCATTGTCCTTAGCTGCTCTTCCTCTAGGAGCTTGTCGACCCATAAGCTGCATTTGTGGAAGAGTGCTCTTGATCTGCTTCTTGTCATTGCTCCTGGAGTTACCACTGGTGTAGATACTTCCTCTAAGTGCATGTCCTGGAGCTGGTAGCTCATTTGGTCCGAGTCCTCTTGTGTAGAAGTGGAAGTGCGCGTGTACTCGGCTGGATTGGCTGTACCGGCTGGATTGTGCGCGGTACTGGCCGGAATGACTTCAGGACCGGCCAAGTTGATCCCGGAGTCGGCGGTGTCATCAGGGGGGACCGGCGGTGTCATTCACGTCCCCACCAAGTGTGCCGGAAGCTTGGGCCTCTCCGCCGGCGATGTTGACCGGTCTGGTCCTATAGGTCGAAGGTCCGGCGTACTGTCTGGTCCGGCAGGCGCGCCAGATGGTCCTGCTGTCTCGGGCAAGCTTCCTGGTCGGCTAGTCTGGTCTCCTGGCTGGATGTACGACCTGATGTCCTCATCATATGTCGTAGCTATTTTGATCTTAAATTTTGCCCCTATATATAAAATTGATCTAGCTTAATGTGGGCGTTCGATTCGTGTCATTTGGAACTCTAAATCAAAAGTTAGACACGATTTAGTGCTGACATGTCATGCTTATCGGCTAATTAAATTGATCATTCTAAAATGATGATTTGTGGTCATTAAGGAAAGGTTTACAAATGAAGCATAATGCATGGCAGCACACATTTTGAGATAGATTGGATAACTTGGAGCCTTTGTAGTAGCAATTTCGGTCTAAAGTTTTTAGCAATATGTAAGATTGAGCTAACATAATGTGGCCGTTGGATTCATGTAATTCTGAACTGTAAATCAAAAGTTACGGACGATTTAATGCGGACATGTCAAATTGATCAGCAAGATAAAGTGATCATTCTAAACTGATAATTCTAAACTGATAATTCTAAACTGATAATTCTAAACTGATCATTGGTGTTTCTTGAGTAAAGGCTAATAAATGAAGCATAATGCATGGCATCAAGAAATTTTGGGGTAATTTGGATTACTTGGAGGCTTTTTCGTAGCTATTTCGGTCTTAAATTTTGTCTCAATATAGAAAATTGAGCTAGCTTAATGTGGGTGTTGGATTCGTGTCATTCTAAACTCTAAGTCAAAAGTTATAGACTATTTAGTCCGTATATGTCAAATGTTTCGGCTAGTTAAAATTGATCTTTTTAAGCTTATCATTGGTGCTCACTTAGCAAAGTTTACAAATAAAGGATAATGCAAGGTATCACACAGTTTGGGATAAATTGGATTACTTGGAAGCTTCGTCATAGCTATTTTGGTCTTAAATATTTCCCCAACATAGAAAATGGATCTAGCTTAATGTGGGAGTTGGATTCGTGTTATTCGGAACTCTAAATCAAAAGTTACCCAGGATTTAGTGCGAACATGTCAAGTTTATTGGCTAGTTAAATTGATCAAAATGATGATTTGTGGTCATTGAACAAAGGTTTAAAAATGAAGCAAAATGCATGGCAGCATGTAGTTTGACATAGATTGGATTACTGAGCAAAGGTTTACAAATGAAGCATAATGCATGGCATCACGCATTTTGGAATAGATTGGATTACTTAGAGGCTTCGTCGTAGCTATTTTGGTGTTAAATGTTTGCCCCGTTATAAAAAATTGATATAGCTTAACATGGGCGTTGGATTCGTATCATTCGGAACTCTAAATCAAAAGTTCAGCAAGATTTAGTGCGGACATGTCATATATATTGGCTTGTTAAATTGATCAATCTGAAAAGAGGATTTGTGGTCATTGAGCAAAGGTTTAAAAATGAAGCATAATGCATGGTAGCACGCAGTTTGAGATATATTCGATTACTTGGAGGCTTTGTCGTAGCTACTTTGGTCCTAATTTTTTTATAATATAAAAAATTGAGCTACCTTAACGTGGGCATTGGATTCGTGTCATTCTGAATTCTATATCAAAAGTTAGGGACGGTTTAGTATTGACATGCCATAATCCTTGAGTAAAGGCATATAAAAGAAGCATAATCCTTGCCATCAAGAACTAGGGATAGTTTGGATTACTTGGAGACTTTGTCGTAGCTATTTCGGTCTTAAATTTTGTCTTAATATAGAAAATTGAGCTAGCTTAATGTCGGTGTTGGATTCGTGTCATTCTAAACTCTCAATAAAAAGGTATAGATGATTTAGTCCATACATGTCAAGTGTATCAGCCAGTAAAATTGATCATTTTAAGCTTATCATTAGTTTTCACCGAGCAAAGGTTTACAAATGAAGCATAATGCATCGAATCACACAGTTTGGGATTCTTTGGATTACTTAGAGGCGCTATTGTCGTCGCTATTTTTGTTTTAAATTTTGCCCCAATATATAAAATTGATCTAGGTTAACATGGCCGTTTGATTCGTGTCATTTGGAACTCTAAATCAAAAGTTACGCATGATTTATTGCGGACATCACTACAAGAAAACATGTGTGGTCGCAAAGTGGTCGCAAAACCGTATTTTGCGACTACTTTGCAACCACGTGAAGTGGTCGCAAAATAGTAGTCGCAAAAAAAATCAGTTGCAAATCAGTCGCAAATTTGCNGGTCCTTGATGTGCTCGAATCCTAGGACCTTTGCCTCCATGGTTGATATCAAGGCAAACCTCCTTGATAGTGCATCGGCTACCACATTGTCTTTTCCCTTCTTGTACTTGATGACGTACGGGAAGGTCTCTATGAACTCCATCCACCTGGCATGTCTCCTCTTGAGATTGGCTTGCCCTCTGAGGTGTTTGAGAGTCTCGTGATCAGTGTGGATCACAAACTCCTTGGACAGCAAGTAATGCTGCCAAATCTCCAATGCTCGGACAAGGGCATAAAGCTCCTTGTCATAAGTGGGGTAGTTCAGTGAGGCACCACCTAGCTTCTCACTGAAGTATGCCACTTGTCTCCCTCCTTGGGTTAGCACTGCTCCTATGCCTATTCCAGAGGCATCACACTCCACTTCAAACGTAAGGCTGTCCTTCAAGGCCTGGAATGCCTTCTCCTGAAGTGGAGTGTGATGCCTCTGGAATAGGCATAGGAGCAGTGCTAACTCAAGGAGGGAGACCAGTGGCATACTTCAGTGAGAAGCTAGGTGGTGCCTCACTGAACTACCCCACTTATGACAAGGAGCTCTATGCCCTTGTCCGAGCATTGGAGACTTGGCAGCATTACTTGCTGTACAAGGAGTTTGTGATCCACACTGATCACGAGACTCTCAAACACCTCAGAGGGCAAACCAATCTCAAGAGGAGACATGCCAGGTGGATGGAGTTCATAGAGACCTTCCGTACATCATCAAGTACAAGAAGGGCAAAGACAATGTGGTAGCCGATGCACTATCAAGGAGGTTTGCCTTGATATCAACCATGGAGGCAAAGGTCCTGGGATTCGAGCACATCAAGGATCTATACAAGGATGATCCTGACCTTGCTGAGAGCTACAAGGAGTGTAGCACAGGGAGTCATGGCAAATTCTACATCCATGAGGGATTTTTGTTCCGAAAAATAAGGCTGTGCATACCACAGGGATCACTCAGGGAGCTTATCATCCGAGAAGCTCATGGAGGAGGACTCATGGGCCACTTTGGTGTCGACAAGACTCTAGCAGTGGTCAAGGAGCACTTCTACTGGCCACACATCAAGAGGACAGTATAAGCACATTGTGCAAGATGCATTACTTGCAAGAAGGCAAAGTCCCGAGTGCAACCTCACGGGTTGTATCTCCCACTGCCCATACCAACACATCCATGGGTGGACATATCGATGGATTTTGTTCTAGGTCTGCCCAAGATCAACCACAAAGATGCAATCTTTGTTGTGGTGGACAGATTCTCCAAGATGGCACACTTCATCCCATGTGCCAATGTCAATGATGCCACACAAACAGCTGAGCTGTTCTTCAGGGAGATAGTACGGCTTCATGAGTGCCAAGGACCATCGTATCAGACAGGGACACCAAGTTCCTCAGCCATTTCTGGAGGACCCTTTGGAGAAAGCTAGGCACGAAGCTACTCTTCTCAACCACTTTCCATCCTCAAACCGATGGCCAAACTGAAGTTGTCAACAGGACACTATCAACTCTTCTCAGAACAACACTAGGGAAGAACCTAAAGAGTTGGGTGGAGTGCCTGCCATTCATTGAGTTCGCCTACAACCGAGCCGTGCACTCAGCAACCAAGAAGACCCCATTTGAAGTGGTATACGGTTTCAACCCTCTCACCCCATTGGAGCAAACACCACTGCCACCAGCTGAGATGACCAACCTCAACGGGGCATCCAAAGCAGAGTTCATAAGGAGGTTACACCAGAAGGTAGCAGAGAACTTGGAGAAGAGGACCGGACAGTACGTGACTCATGCCAACAATGGAAGAAAGGAGGTGATCTTTCAACCAGGCGATTGGGTGTGGCTACACCTACGGCAGGAGAGGTTCCCAAACCTAAGGAGTTCCAAGCTAGAACCAAGAGGAGATGGACCATTCAGAGTGCTCGAGAGGATCAACAACAACGCCTACCGGATCGAGCTGCCAGGTGAGGTTAATGTGTCCAATACGTTCAATGTTACTGACTTGGCCCCTTTCCATGCAGATGATCCAGTTTTGAGGACAAAACCCACTGAAGAGGGAGGGAATGATGAGGACATCAGGTCGTACATCCAGCCAGGAGACCAGACTGGCCGACCAGGAAGCTTGCCCGAGACAGCAGGACCATCTGGCGCCCCTGCCGGACCAGACAGTACCGCCGGACCCTCGACCTATAGGACCAGACCGGTCAACATCGCCGGCGGAGAGGCCCAAGCTTCCGGCACACTTGGTGGAGACGTGAATGACACCGCCGGTCCCCCTGATGACACCGCCGACTCCGGGATCAACTTGGCCGGTCCTGAAGTCATTCCGGCCAGTACCGCGCACAATCCAGCCGGTACAGGGCATCCAGCCGAGTACACGCACACTTCCACTTCTACACAAGAGGACTCGGACCAAATGAGCTACCAGCTCCAGGACATGCCCTTAGAGGAAGTATCTACACCAGTGGTACCTCCAGGAGCAATGACAAGAAGCAGATCAAGAGCACTCTTCCACAAATTCAGCTTATGGGTCGACAGGCTTCTAGAGGAAGAGCAGCTAAGGACAATGGGCCAGAAGAGCAAATTAGAGTCCAAAGGCTTCTCAAAAACACAAGGAACATCAGAGACTTGGGCTTTAGTGGCAAGAGAGGTCAGGGCCCAAAGGTTTTTAACCCTACTCCAAGTCGAAGACTAGGAGCAAGGCGCGTCATGCCACAAGGACGGCCACCTTCCATTTCTTGGCCGTAAGGTGAGTTAAGGTAAGTTTACATTCGAATATATGCCTCTTTCTGTTTTGCAGGGTAGGATCTAGTTGCTTTACATTTTTGAGTCAAGAACATTTTAGGAATAGGTCCTTTCTCGGTTATGCACTTTTGTATCTTTTCCTTTTGTGCACTTTTGTAAACTTTCCTTTTTTCTTTATTTGTGTCGACCCTAGAAGGTCAAGCTGTCGAGCATATTAATAAGGCTCCTTCCAGCATTGTAGTTCGACAACCTTTTTGCTAATTAATAAAGATTGAATTTTCTTTACAAGTTATTCTCTCAAAGAAGCTTGTGCGCTTAGAACCTAGTTGAGACCAGCCCTCCTAGCTCTAATTTTGTGATTTATCACGAGGTTCATCACCCCTCGTGTGGTTCACTTCACCCCTCCATCGTTTACCAACCAGAAACCCCCTATCCAGAAGCCTAAGGTTGAGTTTCTCACCTAATCTTCTACAAACAGCCCACGCGCATACATCCTTGAATCAAGGCTTGTATCAGGTACCCATATACATTTGGCTGATCAAAAGTCCCGATCACTCACTGGGGCCTCAGTGGGTGCGTTGGACCTCTTGCTCTCCATGCATTCTGATTCTGACCTCCAGCTCCTTGAGCTTCATTCTCAGAATTCTGTGGCAAGTTCTGGTCGTGGTGTTCCATCTCCAAATCCATCCTTAGATGATCTGATCGCTCTCCTTGCTCTTGGTGCTTGTCTTTCCAACTGCAGAATGTCAATGTCACTATGTTGCAGGGTTATATGTCTATAGCTTCTTGTGTTCATGCACCTGCAAAACAGAGTAACTGTAGTAAAAATAAAAAGAAAATAAAAACCTAGTCTCTAAGTGAATCAAAATCCTAATGGCTATTGCTAACTTCCCTGGCAACGATGCCAAAAACTTGATGGGGTTTTAAGTTTTAATCTCAAGTACAACTCCAAGTGCAGAGCTAATCAAGTAGTAGTTGGGTATCAAATCCTCAGAGAAGTAAGAATAACACAATAGGAATGCATGAAACATTTAATTGTAGGTTGATACTAATTCACTTTTTGATTGGTTATCTAATTATGTAATTGCAAAGAAAGTAAAGACGAGTTAATTCAATAAACAAGAATTATGGAAAATGGGCAAGGATTTCGATTTGAGGCAATCTTCCTTTGACTAACGATTCTATAAGTTAGATTAGATGAATACCTAAGACTTATAACAGTATCTAGTAGAGTGATCCACTCTCATGGTAACAGCCCATTCACCAGCCTATAGATTACAAGTCTTTTGCACAGAAATCTATCCCCTAGTGATCATTGCGTTCGAGCCTAATCTTGTCCAACTATCGCCTTAGACATCAAATCTCGCTGGCTAAGATGCAATAAGGATGCTTAGGCCTACCAACACGTTTTGTCTACAGTTATCAGAAGCAGAACATCATCGATCTAAGCATTGATTAGCTATTTCACTCCCTAGCATTAACCACACCCTAAATATCAGGGACTAGTCATCTAATCTACCTAAACAACCCTAAGTCAACATCAGATTCCCTTAATCTACCTTACGCACGATCCATACAGAAAAATATTCAAACATATTCAATAAAACAGTAAGCATAAAGAAGTAAAAGCAAAGAAACATAAGATAAGGGATAGGGTAGAGAAATCCTTCACTAGAAACCAAGAGTTCAAGATTAAAGGTTGAAACCAATCTCTCTTCTCTCTAAAAACGGCCAGAGAAATAAACTAAATGAAAATTGAATAAAACTTAGGTTAAAAGTGTTTAAAATGGGTTTATATAGTATCCCTAGCAAATAGATTTAATTCCAGGGTAAACCGGTTAAGTAAAAATAGGTTTAACACATTTTAGGCTTGGGTTGGCCCGAGATCGGCCACATGAGATGGGCCATGGTGAGATTGGCCTCATGGACAATCTGTTGATGGGCAAAGGTGTTGGCTTGAGATCGAGCATATAAGATTGGGCTCATGGACCATTTGATGATGGGCAGAGGTGTTGGTTTGAGATCGGCAAGGCTGAGATGGGCCAGATGGTCAATCTCGTGACGGGCTAGAAGGATTCTTGAGATCGGCATGATGGCCGATCTTGTGGCTTCCAGGAGACTCCTTGGCCAATTCTTGTTGCTTGATCCCGTCTAAGTTCTCGTTGTACCTGAAAACATCGAGAAGGTACACGATATGCAAAAATGCATGCACTAACCTATAGAATGCAATGCCAAATGCCAATGAATGGAAATGGGTGGATAGAATGCCTAAATGCCAATGAAGATGTGAAAAAGGTGGCAAGATGCATGGTGAAACAATGTAAAAACATGCTTATCAACACTACAAGAAAACATGTGTGTTTTCGACCACGGAAGTGCTCACAAAGTGGTCGCAAAACCGTATTTTGCGACTACTATTTTGCGACCACTTCATGTGGTTCATTTTGCGACTAATTTGCGACCACTTCATGTGGTTCACAAATTTGAGACTGATTTACGACCACGGAAATAGTGGTTCATTTTGCGACTAATTTGCGACCACATGGTGGTGACTATTTTTGCGACTAATTTGCCACTGAATTTCCGTAACAAATTTTGCCACTGTTTTACGACTACATATGTGGTTGCAAAATATGTAGTCACAGATTAGTCACAAAATTTTGTGACTGATTTGCGACTACGAGAGTAGTGCAGTCGCAAATGAGTCACAAAATTTTGTGACTGATTTGCGACTACAGGAGTAGTGCAGTCGTAAATCAGTCACAAAATTTTGTGACTGATTTGCGACTACAAGAGTAGTGCAGTCGCAAATCAGTCACAAAATTTTGTGACTGATTTGCGACTACGTTTCTATTGTAATCGCAAATCAGTCACAAAATTTTGTGACTGCTTTGCGACTGTGTTTCTCTTGTAGTCGCAAATCAGTCACAAAAAATTATGACTGATTTGCGACTACATTTGTCCTGTAGTCGCAAATCAGTCACAATTTTTTGTGACTGATTTGTGACCACACGTATGAAGGAGTCGCAAATCGGTGGCAAAATTTGCGATTGATTTGGGACTGATTTACGACTACAACGTAATTAGATTTAAAAAAAATCTAAATTTTTTATTGTTACTGAACTAATTTTTATATTTTGAAAATAAAAATATTAATATTATTTAAATTTAATTTCAAAATATTTAAATTATTTTAATAATAAATGTAAAATAATATTTGTAAATATAAATTTTTATAATATTTTTTAAAATTAATTTCAATACTAATATTAATATTTTGTAATTAGAAATATTAATAAAATAATTTATATTATTATGTTTTAATATTAATATTACTTAATGTTTTATAAATATTAATATAATAGTTTATAATTTATTGTTTAATATTCATATTATTTAATTTTTTATTAATTTATTATAAAATTATTTGAAATTTCTAAAATTATTATGTTTTAATAATTGTTAAAAAATTTTAATTATGAATATTTTCATAAATTTATATTTTTTAAATTATTAAATATTATAAGTAGTTTTTATTAATGAATAATAAATATTATAATATTAAATGAAAAATATATGAACTAAATAATATAAAATATTGAATAAAAAGAAATAAAAAATTAAAATTCTAATATTTATTATTGAAAATTTAATTTACAGGAAAAAAAATTTAATTTTCAGGCGGCGGAAATTGGAAATCTGAAGGCGAAAATGGGGTCATGGGTGGAGCCGTCGATGGTTCCCATGTGCAATCGTTATCCTGCATATAGGAGGCGAATGCGGGATCCATCCGTTGGAAATACCCGAGGAGCATCTCCAAGCTCGAGATCTTCTTTTGGTTTTTTCTATTCAGCTCTTTCATCTTCTGATTTCTTTCCAGAATCTGCGCGTTTTATTGTTTAATTAACGCGTTTTGTTCTTGAAGCATTACGTACTCGGGTAAATTGGTTTGCACCCCAGTACGTCTACCCGTGGACTATACGCAGTTCAGGCTACCTAGTCCATAAAAGATGGCCTCGGTCATCCGCAACAGAAGACTACAAAATAACAAAAACAAAAATTAAATAATAAATTTAATTATTTAATTAATTAGAAAAATATGTTAGAAGAAAAAACTTTGAAAATTTTTTTTTACCTGAATGAAGATCTCATTCTTCTGTTCTGGAGTCAACTCAATTGGACGGGGGGTTCCATCAAATGTTTCTGTTGGATCGACCTCCACGATCGCCATCTTCTCTTGGATGTTTCGTTCGTATGCTTCACAGATTTGTTCATACGAACCATCCGGTCTTGTGTGAGTCTTTATAAAGACCTCACCTATTGAGACTGGTCGTCCCAAATTATGTTCCTTCACAGATATTGAAATAAATTTTATTTAATTACTAACAAAAATGTTAATTAAATTTTTAAAAAAATGACTTACCATTTCTTGCTGGACCTGAATATAAGATTTTTAGCCCGAAAAATGTTTGTGCGGGCCAAGACCATCCCGAGCAGAGTTGCGGTTATGAGAGGATTTGGTACTCCTCTCGGTAGACGTTTCTGTTCCCCAATAGTCTGTCATAATTTTGTACAGACTTGGGGAAATCCATCGAGACGTTTTCCGGTTGTATGAACCGTGCTCACCATCCCTTTCATCCGTCTTACGTAGACGGCCTCGAACTTTTTTTGTACCACCGGGGTGATCACAGGATCCCAGGGGTACAATTGCTTCAAAATAATATTTTAAATATTGAAATTTGTTCAAATATTTTTAAATAAAAAATTTTGTAAATAAAATTCCTTATCGCAAACTCTATGAAATATTTTTCCTGCCTCTCAGCAGGTACGACGGTCCAACTATAGCACGGGCCGTCAAATTTATTTTTCAAAATTTTTGCAATTTGATGGGTAATAGCCCCGTTATCACGCTCAAACCTAATATTTCAATTATACAGAGAAATTTTAATTTTATATTAATATATTATTAAAATTATAATAAATATTTATTAAAAAAATTAAAAAATTAAAACAATTATCACCACGTTGTATTTGGTGCCGCTTGTGGAGACAGCACTGTCAAATACTGCTCGCGTCCCGGAGTTTGTAACAAACTATCAAGAGTGATAGTTTGTTCCTCAGTTCCCGTTTCACAGTCGGGAATTTCTTCCTCCTCATGTTCATCCGATTCCTGAAACCGTGGAGTTGTTTGGGTTTCAGGAACGGAGTGAGGGGTAAATGTATATTGCGGAGAGTGGCGGGATGCCGCTCTATTAGCAGATGGTGAGGGGTTCGAGGAGGCTGAAGAGGTTCCATGGCCGGAAGACGATGCGATAGATCGTCTTCCACGACCTCTCAATGACCTACCGCTACTTGCAATTTTTTCTAAATGATTTGTGTTTAGAATGTGTTTAGAGAGGATTTTGATTGAGAAGTTTTGAGGTAATTGTGAAAAATGAGGGAAAACCTTCGTGAATTTATAGTTTTTTTTGCGACCACGTACGTGGTCGCAAATCAGTGGCAAAATTTGAATTTAATGAAGTAGTCACAAATCAGTCACAAATTTGTGACTGATTTGCGATCACCAATTAATTTGGTGGGAAACAAAAACATTCAAACTCCCACCAAATTAATTGGTGGTCGCAAATCAGTCGCAAATTTGCGACTGATTTGCGACCACTTGTTAATTTATCAAAAATTACAATAGTGGTAGCAAATCAGTCGTAAATTTGCGACTGATTTGCGACCACCGATTAATTTGGTGGGAGTTGAATTTTCGAAAACTTTCAAACTCCCACCCAATTAATTGGTGGTCGCAAATCAGTCGCAAATTTGCGACTGATTTGCGACCACTATTGTAATTCTCGAAAACATAACATGTGGTCGCAAATCAGTCGCAAATTTACGACTGATTTGCGACCACATTTACATATATTTAATATATTACACATGGTCGCAAATCAGTCCCAATTGTGCAACTGATTGCGACCACATTTACATATATTGAATTTATTACACGTGGTCGCAAATCAGTCGCAATTTGCGACTGATTTGCGACCACATGTATTCATTGTGACTGAAGTGCCACCACATTGCCAATGCAGTGACAATGTAGTGGCAAATCAGTCACAAATAATACCCTTAACCCTAAATTTTGAGATTTTGATGAATACATATAATTATATAAGATTGATTAATTGATTATAAGTTATACAAATTTCAATTACTATGAAAACAATAACATTTCCCAAATTTGCAAATAATTTACCTAAAACACTTAACAAATTTACTTAACCTTATACTTCTTATATACATTTCAAATATTTTCTAAATATGAAATCATTACAATTAAAGTTTACAATATATGTTATTACTTATAATGGTTAGTAGTCTCATTAATATGGAAATATAAGTTTTAAATGTGGAAAATACTTAGGGGAAATGTGAATTTACCATATGTGGTCGCAAATCAGTCGCAAATTTGCGACTGATTTGCGACTTCACATCAAATTTTGAGAATGTGGTCGTAAATCAGTCGCCATCAAATTTGCGACTGATTTGCGACCACGTTTAATTTTTGTGACTGAAATGCCACCACATTGCCAATGCAGTGACAATGTAGTGTCAAATCAGTAACAAATAATACCCTAAACCCTAAATTTTGAGATTTTGATACATACATATAATTATATAAGATTGATTAATTGATTATAAGTTATACAAATTTCAATTACTATGAAAACAATAACATTTACCAAATTCTCAAATAATTTACCTAGAACACTTAACAAATTTACTTAACCTTATACTTTTTATATACATTTGAAATGTTTTCTAAATATAAAATCATTAGAAATATGGTTTTCAATATATGTGAGCACTTATAATGGTTAGTAGTCACATTAATTTGGAAATACAAGTTTTAAATGCGGAAAATACTTAGGGGAAATCTGAATTTACCATATGTGATCGCAAATCGGTCGCAAATTTGCGACTGATTTGCGACCACATTCTCAAAATTTGATGAGAAGTCGCAAATCAGTCGCAAATTTGCGACTGATTTGTGACCACGTTTAATTTTAGTGACTGAAATGCCACCATATTGCCAATGCAGTGACAAAGTGGTGGCAAATCAGTCACAATTACTGAAAAAAATCACATTTATATGGTTATTGGTAATACATTGAATTATATAAAAATCATATGTACAAAATACATAATAGCATAACTATATTTATTACATTTCTTCGTTCTCGTCATCATCTGAAGATGAAATATTACATTGAAATTCATCTTCCAGTTCCGCATCTCCGACATCAAAATCAATTTCTTCCGTATGGTTAACTCTATCGACCAACCGATCTACTTCTATCTCTTGAACAAGCAATACCTCTTCATCATTTTCTTGTTGCAAGAGGCCAATCTTTTAAACAAATGTTAAAGATGATTTGTTGCGGACATGTCAAGTTGATCAGCTAGTTAAAATGATCATTCTAAACTGATCATTGGTGCTCATTAAGCAAAGGTTTACAAATGAAGTATAATGCATGGCATCACGCAGTTTGGGATATATTTGATTACTTGGAGGCGTTCTCGTACCTACTTCAGTTTTAAATTTTGTCACAATATAGAAATTTGAGCTATCTTAACGTGGGCATTGGATTCATGTCACTCTGAACACTAAACCAAAAGTGATGGATGATTTAGTGCGGTCATGTCAAGTTGATTGGACAGTTAAAATGATCATTCTAAACCGATCATTGGTGCTCCTTGAGTAAAGGCTTACAAATGAAGCATAATGCATAGCATCATGAAGTTTGAGATACATTGGATTACTTGGAGGCTTTGTCGTTGCCCTTTCAGTCATAAATTTATTCACCATATAGAAAACTTAGCTAGCTTAACGTGGGCTTTTGATTCGTGTCATTCTGAATTCTAAATCAAAAATTACAGACGATTTAGTGTAGACAAGTCACGTTGTCAGCTAGTTAAAACGATCATTCTAAACTGATCATTGTTGCTCAATAAGCAAATTTTTACAAATGAAAACTGATCATTGTTGCTCAATAAGCCTTGCCGAATCCGAATGTATTTGAGCCTTCTACGGCGCATGTTGCGGCAACTGAGCAGGACCATCCGGAAGGTGAGGATGAGGAGTCTACTGCTCATCGCACACATGCGGGTGAAGAAGGACAATGCGACCAGGAAGCCGTGGATGTAAATCCTAATGCGGTTCCAAGCCCACAAGAAATGTGGAACACAATGAGAACCGTGATAAGTCTGTTGGCTATACTGACTGAGGCGGTTAAGCCCAAGGCACCGGTTCCGGAGGTGCCACGCATGGGCGAAGAACCGGTTCCTATGGAGAACCAGGATGTGGTAATCCTAGATGACGCACCTAAGTCCGCTAGAAAGAAGGTGGGGTATTTGAGCATCCTAGAACACATGATACACCTGAAAACAGGTAGTTTCGTTGGGGGCTCTGACTCAATTAAGGCTGACGAGTGGAAGAATCGATTGGTGACAAACTTTCAGTCAACAAGGTGTCCCAGTGACTACCGCAAAGATATCGCAGTCCACTTCCTGGAAGGGGATGCACATAACTGGTGGGTTGCCGTGGATAAACAGTTGGGTGAAAGGATTCAAACTTTCGAGGAGTTTGAAGGAGAATTCAATAAGAATTTCTTTCCACCAGAAGCGTGGGACCGATTGGAGTGCTCGTACCTGGAATTGGTTCAAGGGAACCGAACTGTCTGGGAATATGAAGAAGAATTTAACCGCTTAAGGCGTTATGAGGGAAGAGATCTTGAAGATGAACTCGATCAAGTGCGCCGGTTCATGCGTGGACTAAGGGTCGAAATCCGTAACCACTGCTTGGCGAAGAAGTTCGGATCAGTCACTGAATTGGTGGAAAGGGCTGCCTTGATTGAGGAGGGGATCGAGGAGGAGAACCGGTTGAAAGAATCCGAATTCCTGAATCGGTACGGCCAGTAAAGTGGTGGTGATCGGAAAAGAAAGTGGGATAAGGTTGATGACTCCAACAAACCCCTAGGAAAAGCTAAGGAATGCAAGAAGTGTGGTAGGAGGCACGGTGGGGAATGATGGAAGGCGATGGGAGAATGTGCACGTTGCGGTAACAAGGAATATGCTACCGGCAACTGCCCAAAAATTGATTACGGACAGCAAGGACTGCCGAGTGATGACTTGAGGACTTTCCTCAACTGTGGTATGTCAGGCCACATCAGGAAGGATTGCCCCAAAGGGACAGCCGAAAGGCAACTCGAACGAAAAGACTACCGTGGGGTAATCGAGCCATCGGCTAAGAGGCAGGCCGTAACACCACGGGTTTATGAGCTATCGTGGGACATGGGCGATACAGGCAGGTACAGCTCGATCGCTGGTACGTACATAACCCTAACTGTTAAATAAATCGAGCATTGCATGGCATGCATAAACAGTAGGGTACTTAGCATTCAGGATGAATGTGTAGGGACCTTGGTTGTTGGATTCATGTTATTATGACCTCTAAATCAAATGTTAAAGAAGATTTAGTGCGGACATGTCAAGTTGATCTGCTAGTTAAAATGATCATTCTAAACTGATCATTAGTGGTCATTAAGCAAATGTTTACAAATGAAGCATAATGCATGGCATCACGCAGTTTGCAATAGATATGATTACTTGGAGGTTTTCTCATAGCTATTCTGGTTTCATATTTAATAAAAATATAGAAAATTGAGCTAGCTTAAAGTGGGTGTAGGATTCGTGTCATTCTGAACTCTAAATCAAAATTTATGGACGATTTAGTGCGAACATGTCGAGTTTAATCGTCCAGTTAAAATGATAATTCTAAACTGATCATTGGTTCTCCTTGATTAAAGGCTTATAAATGAAGCATAATGCACGGCATCACGTGCTTTGGGATATATTGGATTATTTGGAGGCTTTGTTATAGGTCTTTCAGTCTCAAATGTTGTCAAAATATTGAAAAGTGAGCTATATTAATGTGGGCATTGGATTCATGTCATTTTGAGTTCTAAATGAAATGTTAAAGATGATTTAGTTCGGACATGTCAAGTTGATCAGCTAGTTAAAATGATCATTCTAAACTGATCATTGGTGCTCATTAAGCAAAGGTTTACAAATGAAGTATAATGCATGGCATCACGCAGTTTGGGATATATTTGATTACTTGAAGGCGTTCTCGTACCTACTTCGGTCTTAATTTTTGTCACAATATAAAGATTTGAGCTATCTTAACGTGGGCATTGGATTCATATCAGTCTGAACTCTAAATCAAAAGTGACGGATGATTTAATGCGGTCATGTCAAGTTGATCGGACAGTTAAAATGATCATTCAAAACTGATCATTGGTGCTCCTTGAGTAAAGGCTTACAAATGAAGCATAATGCATAGCATCACGAAGTTTGGGATACATTGGATTACTTGGAGGCTTTGTCGTTGCCCTTTCTGTCATAAATTTATTCACCATATAGAGAACTTATCTAGCTTAACGTGGGCTTTTGATTCGTGTCATTCTGAACTCTAAATAAAAAATTACAGACGATTTAATGCAGACATGTCACGTTGATCAGCTAGTTAAAACGATCATTCTAAACTGATCATTGTTGCTCATTAAGCAAAGGTTTACAAATGAAACATAATGCAAGGCATCACGCACATTGGGATATATTGGATTACTTGAAGGCTTTGGCTAGCTATTATGGTCTTAAATTTTGTAACAATATAGAAATTGACCTTGCTTAACGTGGGCGTTGGATTCGTGACATTTTTAACTCTAAATCAAAAGTTATGGAAGATTCACTGCAGACATGTCAAGTTTATCGGCTAGTTAAATTGATCATTCTAAACTGATCATTGGTGCCCATTGAGCAAAGGTTTATAAATGAACTATTATGCATGGCATCACTTAGTTTGGGATACATTGGATTACTTGCAGGCTTCGTCGTACCTATTTCAGTCTTATATTTAATCACAATATAGAAAACTGAGCTAGTTTAACATGGACGTTGGATTCATGTTATTATGACCTCTAAATCAAATGTTAAAGACAATTTAGTGCGGACATGTCAAGTTGATCTGCTAGTTAAAATTATCATTCTAAACTGATCATTAGTAGTCATTAAGCAAATGTTTACAATGAAGCATAATGCATGGCATCACGCGGTTTGCGATAGATATGATTACTTGGAGGTTTTCTCATAGCTATTCCGGTTTCATATTTAATAAAAATATAGAAAATTGAGCTAGCTTAAAGTGGGTGTAGGATTCGTGTCATTCTGAATTCTAAATCAAAATTTATGGACGATTTAGTGCGAACATGTCGAGTTTAATTGGACAGTTAAAATGATAATTCTAAACTGATTATTGGTGCTCCTTGATTAAAGGCTTATAAATGAAGCATAATGCACGGCATCACGTGCTTTGGGATATATTGGATTATTTGGAGGCTTTGTCATAGGTCTTTCAGTCTCAAATGTTGTCAAAATATTGAAAAGTGAGCTAGATTAATGTGGGCGTTGGATTCATGTCATTTTGTGTTCTAAATGAAATGTTAAAGATGATTTAGTTCGGACATGTCAAGTTGATCAGCTAGTTAAAATGATCATGCTAAAGTGATCATTGGCGCTCATTGAGCAAAAGTTTACAAATGAAGCATAATTCATGGTAAGACGTATTTTGGGATAGATTGGATTACTTGGAGGCTTTTTCCTAGCTTTTATTCTTAAATATTGTAACTATATAGAATAATGAGCTAACTTAACATGGGCGCTGGATTCATGCCATTCTAAACCCTAAATCAAAAGTTATGGAAGATTTAAGGCAGACATGTCAAGTTGATCGGTCAGTTAAAATGATCCTTCTAAACTGAGCATTGGTGCTCCTTGAATAAATGCTTATAAATGAAGCATAATGTATGGCATCATGCAGTTTTGGATAATTTGGATTACTTGGAGGGCTTTGTCGTAGCTCTTTCAGTCTCAACTTTTGTCACAATATTGAAAATTGAGCTGCATTAACGTGACCGTTGGATTCATGTCATTTTGAGCTCAAAATGAAATGTTAAAGACGATTTAGTGCGGACATGTGAAGTTGATCTACCATTTAAAATAATCATTTTAAACTGATCATTGGTACTCCTTGAGTAAAGACTTATAAATGAATCATAATGCATGGCATCACGCAGTTTGCAATATATTGGATTACTTGGAGGCTTTTTCGTAGCTATTTCTATGTTAAATTTTGTCACAATATAGAATATGGAGCTAGCTTAACGTTGGTGTTGGATTCCAGTCATTCCAAACTCTAAATCAAAAGTTACGGAAGATTTAGTGTAGAAATGTCAAGTTGATCGGCCAGTTAAAAGGATCATTCTAAACAGATCATTAGTACTCATTCAGTAAAGGCTTATAAATGAAGCATAATTCATGACATCACGTAGTTTCGGATACATTAGATTACTTGGATGGCTTTTTCTTAGCTCTTTTGATCTCAAATTTGGTCACAATATTGCAAATTGAGCTAGATTAACATTGCCGTTGTATACATGTCATTTTGACAACAAAATCAAATGTTAAAGACAATTTCTTCGGACATGTCAAATTGATCAGCTAGTTAAAATGATCATCCTAAACTGATCATTGGTGCTCATTGAGCAAAGGTTTACAAATGAACCATAATGCATGGTTTCACACAGTTTAGGATAGATTGGATTACTTGGTGGCCTTGTCGTACCTATTTCGGTCTTAAATTTTGTTACTATATAGAATAATGAGCTAGCTTAACGTGGGTGTTGGATTCATTTCATTCTAAACTTTAAATCAAAAGTTACGAAAGATTTATTGCAGACATGTCAAGTTGATCGGCCAGTTAAAATGATCCTTATAAACTGATCATTGGTGCTCCTTGAGTAAAGGCTTATAAGTGAAGCATAATTCATGGCATCACACAATTTGGGATATATTGGATTACTTTGAGGCTTTGTTGTAGCTCTTTCAATCTCAAATGTTGCCACAATATAGAATATTGAGCTAACTTAACGTGGGAGTTGGAATCGTCTCATTTTGAACTCTAAATCAAAAGTTACGGAAGAGTTGGTGCAGACTTGTCATGTTATCGGCCAGTTAAAATCATCCTTCTAAACTGATCATTGCTGCTCCTTGAGTAAAGGCTTATAAATGAATCATAATGAATGGCATCACAGTGAGTTTCGATACAACGGAATACTTGGAGGGCTTTGTCATAGCTCTTCCAGTCTCAAAGTTTGTCGTAGTATTGAAAATTTTGCTAGATTATCGTGGCCATTGGATTCATGCCATTTTGAGCTCTAAATCAAATGTTAAAAACGATTTAGTGCAGACATGTCAAGTATATCAGCTAATTAAACTGAACATTCTAAACAGATCATTGGTGCTCATTGAGCAAAGGTTTACAAATGAAGCATAATGCATGGCATCAGGCAGTTTGAAATATATTGTGTTACTTGGAGGATTTGTCGTAGCTATTTCAATCTTAAATTTTATCACAATATAGAAAATTGAGCTAGCTTAACGTGGACAATCGATTC
This sequence comes from Pugionium dolabratum, assembly GCA_018901945.1. Taxonomy (NCBI): domain Eukaryota; kingdom Viridiplantae; phylum Streptophyta; class Magnoliopsida; order Brassicales; family Brassicaceae; genus Pugionium; species Pugionium dolabratum. The sequence goes on along the minus strand of JAEVFF010000237.1, from coordinate 245,021 downwards.
ATATCATTTCTGAATTCTTAATCAAAAGTTTCGGACGATTTAGTGTGGACATGTCATGTTAATCAGTCAATTAAAATGATCATTCTAAATTGATCATTGGTACTACTTGAGTATAGGCTTATAAATGAAGAATAATGTATGGCATCACGCAGTTTGGGATACATTGGATTACTTGGTGGCTTTGTCGTAGCTGTATAATTCTCAAATGTTGTCACAATATTGAAAATTGAGCAAGATTAACGTGGTCGTTGTATTCATGTCATTTGAGCTCTAAATCAAATGTTACGGACGATTTAGTGCGGACATGTCAAGTTGATCAGCTATTTAAAGTGATCATTCTAAACTGATCATTGGTCCTCATAGAGTAAAAGTTTACAAATGAAGCATAATGCATGGCATCACACAGTTTGGGCAGATTGGATTACTAGGAGGATTTGTCGTAGCTTTTTCAGTTTCAAATGTTGTCACAATACTGAAAATTGAGCTAGATTAACGTGGGCATTGGATTCATGTCATTCTGAACTTTAAATTAAAAGATTCGGAAGATTTAGTGCGGACATGTCAAGTTGATCAGTGAGTTAAAATGATCATTCCAAACTTATCATTGGTGCTTCTTGCGTAAAGGCTTATAAATGAAGCATAATGCATGGCATCACGTAGTTTGGGATACATTGGATTACTTAGAGGCTTTGTCATAGCTCTTTCAGTCTCAAATGTTGTCACAGTATTTAAAATTGAGCTAGATTAACGTGGCCATTGGATTCATGTCATTTTGATCTCTAAATCAAATGTTAAAGACGATTTAGTGTAGACATGTCAAATTGATCAACTGGTCAAAATGATCATTTTGAACTGATCATTTGTGATCATTGAGCAGAGGTTTACAAATAAAGTATAATGCAAGGGATCACGTAATTTGGGATACATTGTACTTGGAGATTTTTTACGTAGCTCTTTCAGTGTCAAATGTTATCACAATATTGAAAATTGACCTAGATTAACGTGGCCATTGTATTCATATCATTTTGAGATTTAAATCAAATAAAGACGATTTAGTGCTGACATGTCAAGTTGATCAGCTAAACTGATCTTTCTAAACTGATCACTGGTGCTCATTGGTTCTCATTCTAAACTAATCATTAGTGCTCATTGAGCAAAGATTTACAAATGAATCATAATGCAAGGCATCACCAATTTGGGATATATTGGAATACTTGCAGGCTATCTCGTAGGTATTTTGGTCTCAATTTTTTTCAAATTATAGAAAATTGAGCTAGCTAAACGTGGACATTGGATTCATGTCATTTTGAACTCTAAATCAAAAGTTAGGACGATTTACTGCAAAAATGTCAAGTTGATCTTCTAGTTAAAATGATCATTCTGAAGTGATCATTGGTGCTCCTTAAGTAAGGGCTTATAAATAAAACATAATGCATGGCATCATGCAGTATGGGATACTTTGGATTACTTGGAGGCTTTGTCGTAGCTCTTTCAGTCTCAAATGTTGTCACAATATAGAAAATGGAACTTGCTGAACGTGGGCGTTGGATTCATGTCATTCTAAACTCTAAATCATGACTTACGGACGATATAGTGCGGACATGTCAAGTTGATCAGCCAATTAAAATGATCATTTTAAACTGATCACTGGTGCTCCTTGAGTAAAGCCTTATAAATGAAGCATAATGCATGGCATCACACAGTTTGGGATACATTGGATTACTTGTAGGCTTTGTCGTAGCTCTTTCAGTCTCAAATGTTGTCACAATATAGAAATTGGTGTTTGCATAAGGTGTGAATTGTATTCATGTGATTCTGAACTCTAAATAAAAAGTTATGGACAATTTAGTGGGGACATGTAAAGTTGATCAACCTGTTAAAATGATCATTCCAAACTGATTATTGTTCCTCCTTGAGTAAAGGCTTATAAATGAAGCATAATGCATGACATCACGCAGTTTGGGATGCATTGGATTACTTGGAGGTTTTGTATTAGCTCTTTCAGTCTCAAATGTTGTCACAATATGGAAAATTGAGGTAGCTTAGCGTGAGTGTTGGACTCATGTGATTTTGAGCTCTAAATGAAAACTTAAAGACGATTTAGTGCGGACATGTCAAATTGATTAGCTAATTAAAATGATCTTGCTAAATTGATCATTGGTGCTCCTTGAGTAACGGCTTATAAAAGAAGCATAATGCATGGCATCACGCAGTTTGGGATATATGGATTACTTGGATGCTTTCTCGTAGCTCTTTCAATCGCAATATAGAAAACATAGCTAGCTTAATGTGGGCATTGGATTCGTGTCATTCTGAACTCTTAACCAAAAGTTTCGGATGATTTAGTGCGCACATGTCAAGTTGATCGGCGAGTCAAAATGATCATTCTAAACTGCTCATTTGTGCTCCTAAAGTAAAGGAATGTAAATGAAGCATAATGCATGGCATCACGTAGGTTTGGATACATTGGATTACTTGGACGCTTTTTAATAGCTACTTCAGTCTCAAATGTTGTTACAATATGGAAAATTGAGCTAGCCTAACGTGGGCGTTGGAATGATGTCATGTTGAGCTCTAAATCAAAAATTAAAGATGATTTATTGTGGACATGTCAAGTTCATAAGCTAGTTAAAATGATCATTCTAAACTAATCACTGGTGCTCCTTCAGTAAAGCCTTGTAAATGAAGCATAATGCAAGGCATCACGTAGTTTGGGATAGCTTAGGTTATTTGGAGGCCTTGTCGTAGCTATTTCGGTGTTAAATTTTTTCACAATAATGAAAATTGAGCTAGCTTAACGTGGGCATTTGATTCGTGTCATTCTGAACGTTAAATCAAAAGTGTGGACATGTCAAGTTTATCGGCCATTTAAAATGATCATTCTAAACTGATCATTGGTGCTCTTTTAGTAAAGGCTTATAAATGAAGCATAATACATGGCATCACACTGTTTGGGAAACATTGGACTACTTGGAGGCTTTTTCGTAGCTCTTTTAGTCTCACATGTTGTCACAATATTTAAAATTGAGCTAGCTTAACATGGGGGTTGGACTCATGTCATTTCGAGCGCTAAATGAAAAGTTAAAGAAGATTGATTGCGGACATGTCGAGTTGATGGGCGAGTTAAACTGATCATTTGTGCTCCTTGAGTAAAGGCTTATAAATGAAGCATAATACATGGCATCACGCTGGTTGGGATACATTGGACTACTTGGAGGCTTTTTCGTAGCTCTTTCAGTCTCAAATGTTTTCACAATATGGATAAGTGAGATAGCTTAACGTGGGCATTGAAATCATGTCATTTTTAGCTATAAACCAAAATTTAAAAAAGATTTAATGCGGAAATGTCAAGTTGATAAGCTAGTTAAAATGACCATTCTAAACTGATCATTGGTGCTCCTTCGGTAAAAGCTTATAAATAAAACATAATGCAAGGCATCACGCAGTATGGGATACATTAGATTACTTGGAGGCTTTGTCATAGCTCAGTCTCAAATGTTGTCACAATATAGAAAATTGAGCTAGCTTATAATGGGTGTTGGTTTCGTGTCATTATGAACTCTTAATCAAAAGTTATGGACGATTTAGTGCAGACATATCAAGTTGATCGGCGAGTTAAAATGATCATTTTAAACAGATCATTTGTTCCTTGAGTAAAGGCTTATAAATGAAGCATAATGCATGGCATCACGCAGTTTGGTATACATTAGATTACTTGTAGGCTTTGTCATAGCTCTTTCAGTCTCAAATGTTGTCAAAATATGGAAAATTGAGCTAGATTAATGTGGGCATTGGACTCATGTCATTTTGAGCTCTAATTCAAAGGGTAAATTAAAGACAATTTAGTGCGAATATTTAAAGTTGATCAGCAAGTTAAAATGATCATTTTAAGCTGATCATTGGTTCTCCTTGAGCAAAGGCTTATAAATGAAACATAATGCATGGCATCACACAGTTCGTGATAAAGTGAATTACTTGGAATTTTTTCTTAGCTATTTTGATCTTAAATTTTGTCAGAATATATAAAATCGAGCTAGCTTACCGTTGGCGTTGGACTCGTGTCATTCTGAATTATAAATCAGAAGTTACGGATGATTTAGTGCGGACATGTCAAGTTGATCAGCCAGTTAAAATGATCATTCTAAATTGATCATTGGTGCTCCTTGAGTAAAGGCTTATAAATTAAGCATAATGCATTTCATCACACAGTTTGGAATACATGGATTACTTAGAGCCTTTGTCGTAGGTATTTCAGTCTAAAATGTTTTCACAATATAGAAAATTGAGCTAGCTTAACGTGTGCGTTGGATTCGTATCATTCTGAACTCTAAATCAAAAGTCAAAGACGATTTAGTGCGGACTTGTCAAGTTGATCGGCCAGTAAAAATGATCATTCTAAACAGATCATTGGTGCTCCTTGTGTAAAGGCTTATAAATGAAGCATAATGCATGTTATCACGCAGTTCGGAATACATTGGATTACTTGGAGGCTTTGTCGTAGCTCTTTCAGTCTCAAATGTTGTCACAATCTAGAATATTTAGCTTGCTTAGCGTGGATGTTGGATCTGTGTCATTCTGAATTGTAAGTCAAAAGTTACAAACAATTTACTGCGGACATGTCAAGTTGATCGGCAAGTTTAAAAGATCATTGTAAACTGATAATTGGTGCTCCTTCATTAAAGGCTTATGAATGAGTATAATGCATGACAGAATGCAGTTTGGTATACATTGGATTACTTGCCGGCTTTTTCGTAGCTATTTCAGTGTCAAATGTTGTCACAATATAGAAAATTGAGCTAGTTTAACGTCGACGTTGGACTCATGTCATTTTCATCTCTAAATCAAAAGCTAAATACGATTTTGTGCGGACATGTCAAGTTGATCAGCTAGTTTAAATGATTATTCTAAACTGATCATTGGGGCTGCTTGAGTAAAGGCTTATAAATGAAGCATAATGTATGGCATCATTAGTTTGGGATAGATTGGATTACTTGGAGGCCTTGTCGTAGCTAGTTCAGTCTTAAATCTTGTCACTGTATAGTAAATTGAGCTACCTTAATTGAGCTACCCGAAATTGAACTCTAAATCAAAAGTTACGGACGATTTAGTGCGGATATGTCAAGTTGATAGGCCAGTTAAAATGATCATTCTAAACTGATCATTGGTGCTCCTTGAGTAAAGGCTTATACATGAAGCATAATGCCTGGCATCACAAAGTCTTGGGTACATTGGATTACTTGGAGGCTTTTTAGTAGATCTATCAGTCTCAAATGTTGTCACAATATGGAAAATTGAAATAGTTTAATGTGGGCGTTGGATTGGTGTCATTCTGTACTCTAAATCAAACGTTACGCACGAGTTAGGGTGGACATGTCAGGTTGATCTGCCAGTTAAAATCATCATACTAAACTGATCATTGGTGCTCATTGAGTAAATACTTATAAGTGAAGCATAATGCAAGGCATCAGTCAATTTCGGATACAGTGGATTACTTGAAGGCTTTGTCGTAGCTCTTTCAGTCTCAAATGTTGTCACAATATAGAAAATCGAACTAGCTATACGTGGACGCTTGTTTCGTGTCATTCTTAACTCTAAATCAAAGGTTTCGGAGGATTTAGTGCGGACATGTAAAGTTGTTCGTCCAGTTAAAATGATCATTGGTGCTCATTGAGTAAATGAAGCATAATGCATGACATCACGAAGTTTGGGATCAATTGGATTACTTGGAGGTTTGTCATAGCTATTCCGGTGTTTAATTTTGTCACAATATAGTAAATTGAGCTAATTTAGCATGGGTGCTGGATTCGTGTCATTTTGAACTTTAAATCAAAAGTTATAGACGATTTAGTACGGACTTGTCAAGTTGATCGGGCAGTTAAAATGATCATTCTAAACTGATCATTCGTGCTTCTTGAATAAAGGCTTATAAAAGAAGCAAAATGCATGGCTTCACGCAGTTCAGACACATCGGAATACTTGGAGGCTTTTTCGTCGCTATTTCAGTCTCAACTGTTGTCACATTATGGAAAATCTAGCTTCACGTGGGCGTTGGACTCGTGTCATTTTGAGCTCTAAATAAAAAGTTAAAGACGTTTAGTGAGAACATTCTTAACTCTAAATCAGAAGTTGATCGGCCAGTTAAAATTATCATTCTAAACTGATCATTGGTTCTCCTTGAGTAAAGGCTTATAAATGCAGCATAATGCTTGGCATCACACAATTTGGGATACATTGGATTACTTGGAGGCTTTTTCGTAGCTCTTTTAGTATCAAATGTTGTCACAATATAGAAAATCGAGCTAGCTTAACCTGGGCGTTGGATTCATATCATTTTGAACTTTAAAGCAAAAAAATACAGATGATTTATTGAGGAAATGTCAAGTTTATCAGCCAGTTAAAATGATTATTCTACAGTTATCATTGGTGCTCCTTGAGTAAAGGCTTATAAATGAAGCATAATGCATGGCATCACACAGTTTGGTATACATTGGATTACTTGGAGGCTTTGTCGTATCTCTTTTATTCTCAAATGTTGTCACAATATAGAAAATCGAGCTACCTTGATGTGGCCGTTTCGTGTCATTCTGAACTATAAATCAAAAGTTACTGATGATTTAGCGCGGACATGTCAAGTTGATCGGCCCGTTAAAATGGACATTCTAAACTAATCATTGGTGCTCCTTGAGCAAAGCTTTACAAATGAAGCATAATGCATGGCATCACGCAGTATGTGATAGATTGGATTACTTGGAGGATTTGTCGTAGCTCCTTCATTCTCAAATGTTGTCACAATATTGAAAACTGATCTAGATTAATGTGGGCGTTGGAATCATGTCATTTCTGCTCGAAATCAAAAGTTAAAAACGATTTAGTGCGGACATGTAAGTTGATCACGTAGTTAAAATGATCATTGGTGCTACTTGAGTAAAAGCTAATAAATGAAGCAAAATGATCAAGTTCATCGGCCAGTTAAAATGATCATTCTAAACTGATGATTGGTACTCGTTGAGTAAATGATTATAAATGAATAAATGCATGGCATCACGCAGTTTGGGATAGATTGGATTACTCGGAGCCTTTGTTGTTGTTATTTCGGTCTTAAACTTTGTTATAATACAAAAACTTGAGTTGGCTTAACATGGGCGTTGGATTCTTGTCATATTGAACTCTAAATGAAAATTTACACAAGATTTATTGCGGAGATGCGAAGTTGATCAGCTAGTTAAAATGATCATTCTAAACTGATCATTGGTGCCCTTTGAGTAAAGGCTTATAAATGAATCAAAATGCGTGGCATCACGCAGTTTGGGATACATTGGATTATTTGGAGCCTTTGTTGTAGCTCTTTCACTCTCAAATGTTGTCAAAATATGGAAAATTTAGCTAGCTTGACGTTAGCGTTGGAATCATGTCATTTTGAGCTACAAATCGAAAGTTAAAGACGATTTATTGCGGACATGTTAAGTTTATCAGCTTGTTAAAATGATCGTTTTAAACTGATAATTGGTGCTCCTTGAGTAAAGGCTTATAAATAAGCACAATGCATGGCAACACGCAGTTAGGGATAGATTGCATTACTTGTAAGCTTTTTTGTAGCTATTTTGATGTTGAATTCTATCACAATATAGAAAGTTTAGCTCGCTTAACATGGGTGTTGGATTCGTGTGATCATGAACTCTAAATCGAAAGTTACGGATGATTTAGTGCGGACATGTCAACTTGATCGGCAAGTTAAAATGATCATTTTAAACTGATCATTGTTGCTCCTTGAGTAAAGCCTTATAAATGAAGCATAATACATGGCATCACGAAGTTTGGGATACATTTGATTACTTGGAGGCTTTTCCGTACCTCTTTCTGCCTCAAATGTTGTCACAATATGGACTTTGAGTTAGCTTAACGTGAGCGTTGGAATCATGTCATTTTTAGCTCTACATCAAAAGTTAAAGACGATTTAGTGCGAACATGTCAAGTTGATCAGCTAATTAAAATGATCATTCTAAATTAATCATTTGTACTCCTTTAGTTAAAGCTTATAAATGAAGAATAATGCATGGCATCACGCAGTTTGGGATATATTGGAGGCTTTGTTGTACCTCTTGTAGTATGAAATGTTGTCACAATATGAAAAATTGAGCTATCTTAATGTGGGTGTTGGATTCATATCATTCTGAACTCTAAACGATAGTTTAATACGATTTAATGTGGACATGTCAAGTTGATCGGCCAGTTAAAATGATCATGGTAAAGTGTTCATTGGTGCTCCTTGAGTAAAGGCTTATAATGAAGCAAAATGCATGACATCACATATTTTGGGATAGATTGGATTACTTCGAGGCTTTTTCGTAACTCCTTCAGTCTCAAATGTTTTCACAATATAGAAAATTGAGTTAGCTTAACGTGGAAGTTGGATTTATGTCATTTTGAGATCTAAATAAAAAGTTATGGACGATTTAGTGCGGACATGTCAAGTTGATCGGCCAGTTAAAATGATCATTCTAAACTGGTCATTGGTGAGGCATAATGCATGTCATCACGCAGTTTGGGATACATTGGATTACTTGGAGGTTTTTTTAGCTCTTTCAATCTCAAATGTTGTCAAATATGGAATATTCAGCTAGCTTAACGTGGCATTGGACTCATGTCATTTTGAGCTCTAATTCAAAGGCTAAGGATGATTTAGGGCGGACATGTTAAGTTGATCAGCTACTTAAAATGATCATTCTAAGCTGATCATTGGTGCTCCTTGAGAAACAGCTTGTAAACGAAACATAATGCATTGCATCACGCAGTTTGGGATAGATTGGATTACTTGCAGGCTTTGTCTTAGATATTTCTATTTTAAATTTTGTCACAATATAGAAAATTGAGCTAGCTTAACGTGGGCGTTGGACTCGTGTAATTATGAACTATAAATCAGAAGTTACGGATGATTTATTACGGACATGCCAAGTTGATTGGCCAGTTAAAATTATCATTCTAAACTGATCATTGGTGCTCCTTGAGTAAAAGCTTATAAATGTAGCATAATACATGGCATCACGTAGTACGGGATGGATTGGATTACTTGGAGGCTTAGTCATAGCTATTTCGGTGTTAAGTTTTATCAGAATATAAACAGTTGAGCTAGCTTAACATGGGCGTTGGGTTCGTGTCAATCTGAACTCTAAATCAAAAGTTACGGACGATTTAGTTCGGACATTTCAAGTTGATCGGCGAGTTAAAATGATCGTTCTAAACTGATCAACGGTGCTCGTTGAGTAAAGGCTTATAAATGAAGCATAATGCATGGCAACACGTAGTTTGGGATATATTGGATTAATTCGAGGCTTTGTCGTAGTTATTTTGGTATTAAATATTGTCACAATATAGAAACTTGAGCTAGCTTAACGTGGGCGTTGGACTCATGTCATGTTGAGCTCTAATTCAAAATTTACGGACGATTTAGTGCGGACATGTCATGTTGATCATTCTAAATTGATCATTGGTGCTTGTTGAATAAAGGCTTATAAATGAAGCATAATGCATGACATAACGCAGTTTGGAATCTGTTGAATTACTTGGGAGTATTGTCGTAGCTTGTTCAGTCTCAAATGTTGTCTCAATATTCCAAATTTAGCTAGCTTAATGTGGGTGTTGGACTCATGTCATTTTGAGCTCTAATTAAGAAGGTACAAACAATTTAGTGCGGACATGTCAAGTTGATCAGGTAGTTAAAATGATCATTCTAAAGTGATCATTAGTGCTCCTTGAGTAAAAGCTTATAAATGAAACATAAGGCATGGCATCACACAGTTTGGTATACATTGAATTACTTGGAGGCTTTGTCGTAGCTATTTTGGTCTTAAATTTTGTCGCAATACCAAAAATTGAGCTAGCTTAACGTGGACGTTGGATTCTTGTAATTTTGAACCCTTAATCAAATGTTACGGATGATTTAGTGTGGACATGTCAGGTTGATCAGATAGTTAAATGATCATTACAATTGATCATTGGGTATCCTTGAGTAAGGGATTATAAATGAAGCAGCATGCATGGCATCATGTAGTTTTGGATAGATTGGATTACTTTGAGGCTTTGTCGTAGCTATTTTGGTCTTAAATTTTGTCTCAATATAGGAATTGAGCTAGCTTAACGTGGGCATTGTATTCTTATCATTTTGAAATCCAAATCAAAAGTTACGAACGATTTAGTGCCGACTTGTCAAGTTGATCGGCCAATTAAAATGATCATTTTAAACCGATCATTGGTACTCCTTCAATAAAGGATTATAAATGAAGAATAATGCATGGCATCTTTAAGTTTGGGATACATTGGATTACTTGGAGGCTTTTTCGTAGTTCTTTCAGTCTCAAATGTTATCACAATATAAAAAATGAGCTAGCGCAAATTCGGTGTCATTCTAATTCGGTGTCATTCGGTGTCAAGTTGGATTCATGTCATTCTAAGCTCTAAATCAAAAGTTACCGATGATTTGGTGTGGACATCTCAAGTTGATCAGCTAGTTAAATGGTCATACTAAATTGATCATTGGGTCTCCCTAAGTAAGGGATTATAAATGAAGCAACATGCATGTCATCATGCAGTTTGGGATAGATTGGATTACTTTGAGGCTTTGTCATAGCTATTTTTGTCTTAAATTTTGTAACAATATAGAAAATTCAGAAAGATTAACGTGGGCATTGGATTCTTGTCATTTTGAACTCTAATTCAAAAGTGACGAACGATTTAGTGCGGACACGTCAAGTTTATCAACTAGTTAAAATGATCATTCTAAGCAGATCATTGGTGCTCCTTGAGTAAAGGCTTATAAATGAAGCATAATGCATGGCATCACGCAGTTTGGTATAGATTGAAGTAATTGGAGGCTTTGTCGTAGCTATTTCGGTTTTAATTGTGTCACAATATAGAATATTGAGCAAGCTGAACGTGGACGTTGGACTCATGTCATTTTGAGCTCCAAACCAAAACTTATAGACGATTTAGTGCGGCATGTCAAGTTGATTAGCTAGTTAAAATGACCATTCTAAATTAATCAATGGTGCTCCTTGAGTAAAGGCTTATAAATGAAGCATAATGCATGGCATCATGCAGTTTGTGAGAGATTGGATTATTTGGAGGCTTTGTAGTAGCTATTTCGGTCCTAAATTTTGTCACAATATAGAAAATTGAGCTAGCTTAACATGGGCGTTGGATTCGTATCATTTTGAACTCTAAATCAAAAGTTACGTACGATTTAGTGCCGACTTGTCAAGTTGATGGGCCAGTTAAAATAATCAATCTAAACTGATCATTGGTATTCCTTTAGTAAAGGCTTATAACTGAAGAATAATGCATGACATCACCCATTTTGGGATACATTGGATTATTTGGAGGCTTTTCCGTAGCCCTTTCAGTCTCAAATGTTGTCACAATATAGAAAAATTTAGCTAGAGTAACGTGGGCGGTTGATTCATGTCATTCTGAACTCTAAATCAAAAGTTAGAGACGATTTAGTGCGAAAATATCAAGTTGATCAGCCAGTAAAAATTATCATTCTAAATTGATCATTGGGTTTCCATGAGTAAGGGATTATAAATGGAGCACCATGCATGGCATAATTCAGTTTCCAATAGATTGGATTACTTTGAGACTTTGTTGTAGCTATTTTGGTCTTAAATTTTGTCATGACATAGAAAATTGAGCTAGCTTAACGTGGACATTGGATTCTTGTCATTTTGAACTCTAAATCAAAAGTGACAGACCATTTACTACGGACAAGTCAAGTTGATCAACCAGTTAAAATGATCATTCTAAACTGGTCATTGTTCCTCCTTAGGTAAAGGCTTATAAATGAAGCATAATGCATGGAATCACGGAGTTTGGGATGGACTGGATTACTTCGAGGCTTTGTTGTAGCTATGTCGGCCTTAAATTTTGTCACGATATAGAAAATTGACCTACCTTAACGTGGACGTTAGATTCGTATCATTCTGAACTCTAAATCAAAAGTTACAGACGGTTTAGTGCTGACATGTCAAGTTTATCGGCCAGTTAAAATGATCATTCTACACTTATCATATGTTCCCCGGGAGAAAAGGCTTATAATAATGCAAGTCATCATGCAGTTTGTGATACATTAGATTACTTTGAGGCTTTGTCGTAGCTCTTTTAGTCTCAAATTTTGTCACAATATGGAAATTTGAGTTAGCTTAACGTGGGCATTGGATTCCTGTCATTTTGGTCTCTAAATCAAAAGTTAAAGAGGATTTAGTGTAGCGATGTCAAGTTTATCAGCAAGTTAAAATGATCATTTAAACAGATCATTGGTGCTCCTTAAGTAAAGCCATATAAATAAAGCATAATACATAGCATCACGTAGTTTGGGATAAATTGGATTACTTGGAAGCTTTATTGTAGCTATTTCGATCTTAAATTTTGTCACAATATAAAAAATTGAGCTAGTTTAACGTGGGTGTTGGATTCGTGTAATTTTAAACTCTAAATCAAAAGTTATTGACGATTAATTGCAGACATGTGAAATTTATATGTCAGTTAAAATTATCATTTTAAATTGATCATTGGTTTTCCTTGATTAATGGTTTATATATGAAGCATAATGTATGGCATCACATAGTTTCGGATACATTGGATTACTTGGATGCTCTTTCGTAACTCTTTCAGTCTTAAATGTTGTCACAATATAGAAAATTGAGCTAGCTTAACTTGGGCGTTGGAGTCATGTCATTTTGAGCTCTAATTAAAAGTTAAAGACGATTTAGTGTGGACATGTCAAGTTGATCAGCTACTTAAAATGATCATTCTAATCTGATAATTGGTGGTCCTTGAGTAAAGGCTTATAAATGAATCATAATTCATGGCATCACGTAGTTTAGAATTGATTGGATTACTTGGAGACTTTGTCGTAGCTATTTTGGTCCTAAATTTTGTCACAATATAGAAATTTGAGCTAACTTAACGTGGGCTTTGGATTAGTGTCATTCTGAGCTCTAAATCAAAAGTTACTGACAATTGAGTGCGGACATTACAAGTTGATCGACCAGTTAAAATAATCATTCTAAACTGATCATTAGTGCTCGTTGATTAATTGCTTATAAATGAAGCCTACTGCACGACATGACGCAGTTTGGGATACATTTGATTACTTGGAGGCTTTGTCATATCTCGTTTAATCTCAAAGGTATTAACAATATGGAAAATTGAGCTAGATTAACGTGGGCATTGGACTCATGTCATTTTGAGCTCTAAATCAAAAGTTAAAGATGATTTAGTGTGGACTTGTCAAGTTGATAAGCTAGTTAAAATGATCATTTAAAACTAATCAATGATGCTCATTGAGTAAAGGCATATAAATGAACCATAATGCATAACATCACACAGTTTGGGATAGATTGGATTACTTGGAAACTTTTTCATAGCTCTTTCGATCATAAATTTTGTAACAATATAGAATATTGAGTTAGCTTAACGTGGGCGTTGGATTTGTGTCATTTTTAACTTTAAATCAAAAGTTATAGAAGATTTACTGAGGACATGTCAGATTGATTGGCAAGTTAAAATGATCATTCTAAATGGATCATTGGTGCTCCTTGAGGAAAGGCTTATAAAAGAAGTATAATGCATTATATCACGCAATTTGGGATAGATTGTATTACTTGGAGGCTTTGTCGTAAGTATTACAATGTCAAATGTTAGCATAATATAGCAAATTGTGGTAGCTTAACGTGGGAGTTGGATTCGTGTCATTCTAAATTCTAAATCAAAAGTTACAGATTATTTACTGCGGACATGTGAAGTTGATCAGCCAGTTAAAATGATCATACTAAACTTATCAGTGATGCTCCTTGAGTAAAGGCTTTTAAATGAAGCATAATGCATGGCATCATGCAGTTTTAGGATACATTGGATTACTTTGAGCCTTTTTCGTAGCTACTTCGGTCTTAAATTTTGTCACAATGTAGAAAATTGAGCTCGCTTGACGTGGGCGTTTGATTCGTGTCATTTTAAACTCTAAATCAAAAGTTACACACGATGCATGACTGATTTACGACTACAGGAGAACCGCAGTCGTTAATCAGTCACATTTTTTGTGACTGATTTGCGACTACAGGAGAACCGCAGTCGCAAATCAGTCACAATTTTTTGTGACTGTTTTGTGACTGCACAACTCTCGTAGTCGCAAATCAGTCACAATTTTTGTGACTATTTAGCGACTGCACAACTCTCGTAGTCGCAAATCAGTCACAAAATTTTGTGACTGTTTTGCGACTGAGGTTCTCCTGTAGTCGGCTAATCAGTCACAAAAAATTGTGACTGATTTGCGACTACAGGACAACTATAGTCGCAAATCAGTCGCAATTTTTTGTGACTGATTTCCGACCACATGTATGAAGGAGTCGCAAATTGGTGGCAAAAATTACGACTGATTTAGGACTAATTTGCGACTACACCGTAATTAGATTTAAAAAAATATTAAATTTTTTATTATTATTGAAATAATTTCGTATATTTTGGAAAAAAATATATTAATAATTTTTTTAAATTTAATTTCAAAATATTTAAATTATTTTAAAAATGTAAAATAATATTTGTAAATTTAAATTTGAATAATAATTTTGGAAATTAATTTCAATAATAATATTAATATTTTGTAATTAGAAATATTAATAAAATAATTTATATTATTATGTTTTAATATTAAATATTAATATACTAGCTTATAATTTATGGTTTAAAATTCATATTATTTAATTTTTTACTAATTTTTATTAATGTATTAAAAATATTATAATATTAAATGAAAAATATGTGAACTAATTAATATAAAATATTGAATAAAAAGATATACAAATTTAAAATTCTAAAATTTATTATTAAAAATTATTTAATGCATGAAAAAAAAAATCTAATTCTCAGGTGGCGGAATTTGGAAATCTGATGGCGAAAATGGGGTCGTGGGCGGAGCCGTCGATGGTTTCCTTGTGCAGTCGTTATCCCGTATATAGGAGGCGAATGCGAGATCCGTCCATTGGAAATACCCGAGGAGCATCTCCAAGCTCGAGATCTTCTTCTGGTTATCTCTGTTCAGCTCTTCAATCTTCTCATTTCTTTCCAGAATCTGCGCGTTTTGTGCTTTAATCAACACGTTTTGTTCTTGAAGCATTACGTACTCGGGTGAATGGGTTTGCACCCCAGTACGTCTACCCGTAGACTGTACGCGGCTGAGGCTACCGAGTCCATAAAGACGGTCTCGTTCATCCACAACAGAAGACTACAAAATAACAAAAACAAAATTTAAATAATAAATTTAATTATTTAATTAATTACAAAAATATGTTAAAAGAAAAAACTTTGAAATTTTTTTTACCTAAATGAATATCTCATTCTTCTATTCTCGAGTCAGCTCAATTGGACGGGAGGTTCCATCAGATGTTTCTGTTGGATCGACCTCCACGATCGCCATCTTCTCTTGGATGTTTCGTTCGTATGCTTCACAGATTTGTTTTGCTTTCAAATCTACATACGAACCATCCGGTCTTGTGTGAGTCTTTATAAAGACCTCACTTATTGAGACTGGTCGTCCCAAATTATGTTCCTTCACAGATATTGAAATAAATATTATTTAATTGCTACCAATAATGTTAATTAAATAAAAATTTTTTGACTTACCATTTCTTGCTGGACCTGAATATAGGATTTTTGACCCGATAAATGTTTGTGCGGGCCAAGACCGTCTCGAGCGGAGTTGTGGTTATGAGAGGATTTCGTACTCCTCTCGGTAGATGTTTCTGTTCCCCAATAGTCCGTCATAATTTTGTTTTGACTTGGGAAAATTCATCGGGGATGTTTTCCGGTTGTATGAACCTTGCTCACCATCCCTTTCATCCGCCTTGCGCAGACGGCCTCGAACTCTTTTCGTACCACCGGGGTGATCAGAGGATCCCAGGTGTACAATTGCTTGAAATTAAATTAGAAAATATTAATATAAATTATTTAAATATTATAAAATATGTATAATTTAAAAAAAAATAACTTACCGCAAACTCTATGAAATATAGAGAAGAATTTCTTCGATAACATCATTAATACTGTTATGAATGTGAAAGAGAAATCAAAAGAAACAGTTAAGTCAAGGTTGGATATTGCGAAGTTTTGCTCTCGAAAAGAGTTGCACGTGGATGGTCGGGGTAATGCTCCATTCCCTATATTTCGATTAACCCAAAAAGCGAAAGAACGATTATTGGAATGTATCAAAAATGATGTCAAATTTCCGGACGGCTGTATGACATATTTAGCAAATTGTGTGGATATGGATGGACTAAAGTTCTCGGGCATGAAAAGCCATGACTGGCATGTTTTTATGGAAAGACTTCTCCCTTTTATATTTGCAGAACTTTTATCACGAAATATTCATCTAGCATTATCAGGTAAATATAGTAATAAATATATTTTTTATTGGAAGTACGTAAATTAATAATAATTGCCTGTAGTAATTAATTGTCGATGGTTATTAATATATATAGGGATTGGAGGATTTTTCCGTGATTTATGCTCCAGATCATTACAACAAAACCGTGTCCGAATTCTGAAGGAAAACATAGCCATAATTTTGTGCAATTTGGAAAAGATCTTTCCGCCTTCATTTTTCGACGTCATAGAGCATCTTCCTGTACATCTACCATACGAAGCTGAACTGGGTGTACCTTTGCAATATAGGTGGACGTATCCATTTGAAAGGTTTGTTAAAAAACTAAAAAGCAAGGCGAAGAACAAACGATATGTTACAAGGTCGATTGTTGAATCATATGTGAATGATGAGATATTTTACTTCTTGGAACATTACTTTGCTGCGCACATACGCACGAAAACAGGTAAAATAAATTAATTGTTATGTTTCTTAATTAATTATTTTATTATATATGAATGACAAATTTTCGTGTTGATATATCGTGTAATTAAACAGGTCTACAAGATTCGATGAAGGTGACGTTTCTGTATATCCGGATCCTGGAGTACCGGATATATTTATGCACATGGGTCGTCCAAGTGGTAAATGTAAAGAAATATTGCTCTCCCAAAAAGAATATAAATATGCACATGCATATGTTTTACTGAATTGTGAATATTTCGGTCACTAGAGAGCTATATGAAAATAATTAATTGTATTTATTACATTTCAGTTCAAATTTTGCCAGTGATTAGCGACTACATACGTGGTCGCAAAAAAATTTATAAATAGTCGAAGGTTTTCCCTCATTTTTCACACTTCAAACAAATCCTCTACTTCATATATCCTCTCTAAATATTCCAAACACTCTCCACTTTAAAAAATCCCATAGAAAAAATGGCAAGTAGCGGTAGGTCGATGAGAAGTCGTGGAAGACGATCTATCCCATCGTCTTCTGGCCGTGGAACCTCTTTGGCCTCCTCGAACCCCTCACAATCCGCTAATAAAGCGGTATCCCGCCTCTCTCCCCAATATACGTTTACCCCATATTCCGTTCCTGAAACCCAAACACCTCCATGGTTTCAGGAATCGGAAGAACATGAGGAGGAAAAAACTCCCAACTGTGAAACAGGAACGGAGGAACAAACTATCACTATTGATAGTTTGTTACAAATTCCGGAACGCGATCAATATTTGATAGTGATGTCTCCACTGCCGAAATATTGCTCTCCGAAAAAGAATATAAATATGCACATGCATATGTTTTACTGAATTGTGAATATTTCGGTCACTAGAGAGGTATATGAAAATAATTAATTGTATTTATTACATTTCAGTTCAAATTTTGCCAGTGATTAGCGACTACATACGTGGTCGCAAAAAAATTTATAAATAGTCGAAGGTTTTCCCTCATTTTTCACACTTCAAACAAATCCTCTACTTCATATATCCTCTCTAAATATTCCAAACACTCTCCACTTTAAAAAATCCCATAGAAAAAATGGTAAGTAGCGGTAGGTCGATGAGAGGTCGTGGAAGACGATCTATCCCATCGTCTTCTGGCCGTAGAACCTCTTTGGCCTCCTCGAACCCCTCACCATCCGCTAATAAAGCGGTATCCCGCCTCCCTCCCCAATATACGTTTACCCCATATTCCGTTTCTGAAACCCAAACACCTCTATGGTTTCAGGAATCAGAAGAACATGAGGAGGAAAAAACTCCCAACTGCGAAACAGGAACGGAGGAACAAACTATCACTATTGATAGTTTGTTACAAATTCCGGGACGCGATCAATATTTGATAGTGATGTCTCCACTGCCAAAATATTGCTCTCCGAAAAAGAATATAAATATGCACATGCATATGTTTTACTGAATTGTGAATATTTCGGTCACTAGAGAGGTATATGAAAATAATTAATTGTATTTGTTACATTTCAGTTCAAATTTTGCCAGTGATTAGCGACTACATACGTGGTCGCAAAAAAATTTATAAATAGTCGAAGGTTTTCCCTCATTTTTAACACTTCAAACAAATCCTCTACTTCATATGTCCTCTCTAAATATTCCAAACACTCTCCACTTTAAAAAATCCCATAGAAAAAATGGCAAGTAGCGGTAGGTCGATGAGAGGTCGTGGAAGACGATCTATCCCATCGTCTTCTGGCCGTGGAACCTCTTTGGCCTCCTCGAACCCCTCACCAACCGCTAATAAAGCGGTATCCCGCCTCCCTCCCCAATATACGTTTACCCCATATTCCGTTCCTGAAACCCAAACACCTCCATGGTTTCAAGAATCGGAAAAACATGAGGAGGAAAAAAATCCCAACTGCGAAACAGGAACGGAGGAACAAACTATCACTATTGATAGTTTGTTACAAATTCCGGAACGCGATCAATATTTGATAGTGATGTCTCCACTGCCGAAATATTGCTCTCCGAAAAAGTATATAAATATGCACATGCATATGTTTTACTGAATTGTGAATATTTCGGTCACTAGAGAGGTATATGAAAATAATTAATTGTATTTATTACATTTCAGTTCAAATTTTGCCAGTGTTTAGCGACTACATACGTGGTTGCAAAAAAATTTATAAATAGTCGAAGGTTTTCCCTCATTTTTCACACTTCAAACAAATCCTCTACTTCATATATCCTCTCTAAATATTCCAAACATTCTCCACTTTAAAAAATCCCATAGAAAAAATGGCAAGTAGCGGTATGTCAATGAGAGGTCGTGGAAGACGATCTATCCCATCGTCTTCCGGCCGTGGAACCTCTTTGGCCTCCTCGAACCCCTCACCATCTGCTAATAAAGCGGTATTCCGCCTCCCTCCCCAATATACGTTTACCCCATATTCCGTTCCTGAAACCCAAACACCTTCATGGTTTCAGGAATCGGAAGAACATGAGGAGGAAAAAATTCCCGACTGCAAAACACGAACGGAGGAACAAACTATCACTATTGATAGTTTGTTACAAATTCCGGGACGCGATCAATATTTGATAGTGATGTCTCCACTGCCGGTATCAAATTCAATGTGGTAATGACCATTTTAATTTTTAATTTTTTATTTATAAATAATTATTATAATTTTAATAATATATTAATATAAAATTAACACTTTTGTGTATACTGATAATATTAGGTTTGACCGAGATAACGGGGCTATTACCCATCAAATTTCAAAAAATTTGAAAAATAAATTTGGCGGCCCATGTTATAGTTGGATGGTCGTACCTGCTGAGAGGCAGAAAAAATATTTTATCGAGTTTGCGATAAGTGTTTTGTTTTTTTTAAAAATTTTTTATTTTATAATATTTAAATAAATATTAATATTATATACATTAATTTGAAGCAATCGTACACCTGCGATCCTATGATCACTCTGGTGGTACGAAAAGAGTTCGAGTCCGTCTGCATAAGACGGATGAAAGGGATGGTTAGCATGGTTCATACAACTTGGAAACGTCCCCGATAGATTTCCCCAAGTCTCTACAAAATTATGACATACTAATGGAGAACAGAAACGTCTACCAAGAGAAGTAGCAAATCCTCTAATAACTGCAACTTCGCTCGGGATGGTATTGGCCCACACAAGTATTTGTCGGGCCAAAAATCATACATCCAGTTCCAACAGGAAATGGTAAGTAATTTTATTTATTTAAATTTAATTAAAAATTTTAATATTATTTAAATAAAATTTATTTCAATATATGTGAAGGAATATAATTTGGGACGACATGTCTCAATAGGTGAGGTTTTTATAAAGACTCACACTAGACCGGATGGTTCGTATGTAGATTTGAAAGTAAAACAAATCTGTGAAGCATACGAACGTAACATCCAAGAGAAGATGAGGATCGTGGAGGTCGATCCAACAGAAACGTCTGATGGAACTTTCCGTTCAATTGAGCTGACTCCAGAAGAGAAGAATGGGATCTTCATTCAGGTAAAAAAAGTTTCAAAATTTTTTTGTTATTACATATTTTTATAATTATTTTATTAATTAAATTTAATATTTCATTTTCGTTTTCATTATTTTGTATTCTTCTGTTGCGGATGACCGAGTCTGTCTTTATAGATTCGGTAGCCTGAACCGGGTACACTTGTCGGGTAGACGTAGTGGGGTGCAATCCAATTCTTCCGAGTACGTAATGTTTCAAGAACAAAATGCGCTCATTCTATAACAAAACGCGCAAATTTTGAAATCAAAACAGAAGATGCAAGAATAGAATAGAGAAAACCAAAAGAAGATCTCCAACTTGGAGATGTTCCTCGGATATTTTCAACAGATGGATCCCACATTCGCCTCCTATATGCGGGATAACGATTGCCCAGGGGAACCGTCGATGGCTCTGACCCCGACCCTATTCTCGCCTTCGTATTTTCAATTTCCGCCGCCGGAAAATTAATTGTTATTTTATTTTTTTGTAAATTAAATTTTAATTAATAAATATTATATTTTTAATTTTGAATTTCTTTGTATTTAATTTTTTTATATTAATTAGTTAATATATTTTATATTTAATATTATAATATTTATTATTAATTACTAAATAATATTAATAATAATTAATGGTTTAAAAAATTATAAAAATATTCAGAAATAAAAATTTAAAAATATTATTAAAATATAATAATTTTGAAAATTAGTTTTCAAAAATATTTTTAAAAAATGTTATTATAAATTATCTAAAAATTAAATAATATTAATAATATTATTAAAACATAAATTATAAATTATTCTATTAATATTTATAATTACAAAATATTAATAATATTATTGAAATTAATTTTGCAAAATATTACTAAAATATATATATTAATAAAAATTAATTTAAAATTATTTTCAAATACTTTAAAAATTTTGAAATTAAATTTAAAAAATATTTTTATTTTTAATAATATTTTTTATTTTTATTTTCAAAATATTAAAATTATTTCAAAATAATTTTTAATTATATATATTTTTTAAATCTAATTACGTTATAGTCGCAAATTAGTCCCAAATCAATCTCAATATTTTGGGACCGATTTGCGAATACAAATTTTTTTTCGATTATTTTATAGTCAATCGCAAATCAGTCGCACTTTTTGCCACTGATTTGCGACTCCGTATTAACTAAGGTCGCAAATCAGTCACAAAATTTTGTGAATGATTTGCGACTACATGGCTCTGCAGTCACAAATCAGTCACAAAACTTTGTCACTGATTTGCGACTGTCATGGTTCATGTAGTCGCAAATTAGTCAAAAAATTTTGTGACTGATTTGCGACTATAGTGCTCTTGTAGTCGCAAATCAGTCACCAAATTTTATGACTGATTTGCGACTGCGTTACTCTTGTAGTCGTAAATCAGTCACAAAATTTTGTGACTAATTTGTGACTACGGATTTCGCAATCACATATATAGTCGCAAAACAGTGGCAAAATTTGTTACGAAAATTAAGTGGCAAATTAGTCGCAAAAATAATCACTACCAATTGGTCACAAATTAGCCGCAAAATGAACCACTATTACCGTGGTCGTAAATCAGTCGCAAATTTACGACTGATTTGTGACTATATTTTTTGCGACTATGATTTTGCGACTACTTCACGTGGTCGCAAAGTAGTCGCTATTTCCAGTTTTGCGACCACTTTGCGACCACTTCCATGGTCGCAAAATAGATTTTTTCTTGTAGTGTTTACAATTTGAAAATTTATGGATGGGAAATGATGAATCTATAGCAAGCTTTGGATCAAAATTAAGCTCAATTGCGAATGAAGCAGCTGTGTTAGGGAAGGTGTACAAGGACAAGAAGCTTTTCAAGAAACTGTTGACATGTCTACCAACAAAGTTTGGACCACATAAGGCAGTACTGAATATCGCCATGAACACTGATGACATAAAGTTCTCACAACTCATAGGAATACTGAAAATTGAAGAATGGAGAGCGCAACATAGCCGTCTAAGCTGGGGAAAGGGATAACATTTAGTGTTGAACAAGACTCGGATCGGATGAGGAAGCTTGAAGACAGTTTAAATCAGAAACTAGAAGAGAGTATGGGTCTAATGGCAAGAAGCTTTAAAAAGGCACTTAAGCGCATTGAGAATGGACAAACAAAGTATTACAACCATGAAAAATGGACTTATCAAAATTGCTTCAACCACAGAGGATGGAAGCTAGAAAGTCAAGTAGACGGTAGGATGTGCAATGCCATTAGTGCGAAGGATATGGATACTTTGAAGCTGAATGCCCGCTCATTAAACGCAAGGAGCTGAAATGTTATGAGTGTAAGGGAGTTGGTCACATAAAATCAGAATGCCCAAATCTTCAGAAGCGTAATGATAAGTCATTATTGAGCTTTAGTGAGACCGAATCAGACGATAATGAAGGAGACAATGAGATGTTAAATTTTGTGACATTCACAAGTGAAACAACCAAGAAATCTGATCAAGAGACAGACTCAGATGATGATGGTGAAGTTGACGCACAAGCTGAATATCTACTTATTTATGATAATTGGCTAACCTTGAGAAATGCCAATTTGCAACTTCTCAAGCACAAGGCTATGTTGGAAGCTAAGGTCAACATTATGGAGATGGAGTCTAGCGATAAGAAGAGTTGTGCACCTGAATATGCGATCGATGAAAAGGGAAAAACAGGTAACTCGAGTGAAAAAATTATCTGAAGCTTAGAGGATTCAAACACTAGAAGCACAAATGATCAAGTTGAAAGACATGTTGTTTCAAACGAAGGAACGCAATCAGATTCGAGAGCACAACTTGACGGAGAGCTACAAAAGAATCAGAATACTGAATCAAGTATAAAGGACTTGGATAAACTTTTGGAGATGGGAACACCTACTAGTCGAACATGGGGTCTGGGTTACAGAGGATACACAGAGAGTACATGTGTCACAGAAAGTGCTGACTATACAAACCTCAATAAATTTTTTCAAAATAGAGAGGCTAAGGTCACAAAAAATCCAAATAAAGATCTTGAACACAAGAAGTCAATAGGTAATGGCTAGGACGCAATCAAAAGGATTAGAGACCCAAGGTGTAAGGGATGCTACTTTTGCAAAAGGAATGGGCATATCAGATGCAACTGTTATAGAATGGTTAATCGCATAAGGCAAACATGGAGGTCAGGTAAGTGTTTTCTTGAATCTAGTCAATTTAAGAAAGTATGGATTAACAAGAATTACTTTTATTACTCTAGTATGTCTGAGTTGAAAAGGGAAAATCAGTGCAGAGAATTGAAACAGAGCCTCTGCTCGAACTGTACGGAGTATGGACAGAAGACGCTGGTAATGGATACTGGTAAACATCAGCAGGGAAATATGAGATTGCCAAATAAAGCAGAAGAAGAAAGAATGTGTGGAAAGGTGGCTTACATTTCAGGAACATACAAAGAGCCAACACCATAGTATTTCGATAGCTGTTACTCACGGCACATGACTAGGAACCAGAAGATTTTGAAATCATGCACAGAGGTCAAGGCTGGGAAGGTGACATTTGGAGATGGTGCAAAGGGAAAAATATTAGGAATCGGGATGATCGGTAATGGTCTACAACCCTCGTTGATGAATATCTACTATGTAGAATGACTAAAGGTGAATTTTATTAATGTGAGTCAATTGTGCGACGAAGGATTGAAAGTTTTCTTTACTAAGGACAAATGTCAAGCATTGGATGATCAAGGAAATCTAGTCTTATACAGGTCTAGGTTGAGTAATAATTGCTACATGTGAAATAAATCTGAGAATTGTTTTTCAGTGGTTGCATCTCAGTTGGAACTCTAGCATAGACGACTCGGACACATGAACATTCATAGGCTTCAACGAATTGTGCATGTAGAAGTGGTTCGAAAAATTCCTAAGCTTAAGAAGGAAATCGGAAACACATGCAAGGGTTGTTGCAAAGGAAAGCAAATAAAAGTACAACATAAACAGGTATTTAAAATTGGCTATAAGCAAATTCTGGAGTTGGTACACATGGACTTGATGAGGCCGATACAAATAGAGAGTATAGCTGGAAAGAGGTATATCTTTGTTATGGTGGATGACTTCTCACGATTTACTTGGGTGAACTTTTTTAGAGAGAAATTTGAAGCACTTGAGAAGTTCAAGATCTTTACGCTACAAATGCATAATGAAGGAAGACACATTGTTCAAATCAAGAGTGATCATGGTGGAGAATTTCAGAATGAAATGTTCCAAAGCTTTTATCACAGATATGGAATCAGACATCAATTCTCAGCACCGAGGACTCTACAGCAAAACGGAGTAATGGAGAGAAAGAATAGAACCCTGCAAGAAATAGCAAGAGCGATGATGCATGCAAACAATTTGGCTACTTGGTTTTGGGCTGAGGCAATAAGTACAGCTTGCTACATTATCAACGGGGTTTATGTTAAGCTAGAGACTAAGATCACACCGTATGAAATTTGGAAAGGAAAGACACCAAATTTAAGCTACTTTCATGAGTTTCGGTGTGTGTGTTACATACTTGATGAGAGGAATCACCTTGAAAAATTCGACTATAGTAGTGAAAAGGGTTAGTTTATAGGGTACTCGACTCACATACGGCTTATCGGGTCTACAATAAGAATCTCATAATGATTGTTGAGTTAGTAAATGTCGTGTTTGACAATCGAAGTATATCAACAGCTTAGGGAGTTACACAAGAAGAAGATGTGCGAGTAGATCAGAACAGAACAGTGGTTACACTTCCAAAGGAATAGGAAATTAAAAATGAAGACACTGAGGAAAAGACACAGGAAGATCGACAGATGCAGGTACATCGTAATTACTCAGCTGGTGATATAATTGGTGACATTCATGGTGATAGACAAACCAGAAAAGTTCATATCGATTTCAAAAATATGGTGAAACTGGCTTCGTTTGTGTCACTAATAGAACCGAAGGATGTAAGTGCAACATTAAAGTATGAATCATAGGTGACAACAATGTATGAAGAACAATTTGCCAAACATGATGTATGAGATTTAGTGCCTAGACCAAACAATACTAATGTCGTGGGAACAAATTTGATCTTTAAAAACAAAATCGATGAAGATGACAACATTGTTTGAAACAAGGCACGATTGGTCGCTCAAGGTTACACTCAGATCGAAGGAGTGGATTTCGACGAGACATTCGCACCAGTGGCACACCTACAATCAATTCTACTACTGTTAGAATATCATGCAAGATGGACATCAAACTATTTCAAATGGATGTGAAAAGTACGTTTCCGAATGGATTACTATAGGAAAAAGTGTATATAATACAGCTGATACAAGTCTGGAATCAAAGCCGTAACACTCGCGGATTGTTTGGAGAATATTAGGTGAGAAACTCGGCCTTAGGCTTCTGAATGAGGGTTTTCTGGTGGGTATTGGATGGAGAGGTGAAGTGAACCACACGAGCGGTGATGAATCTCGTGATAAATCACAACTTAGAAGCTAGGAGGGCTGGTCTTAACTAGGGTTCTAAGCGATAGAGTTTTACGAGAAAAACTCATAGGAAAAAGTTATAATTTTATTAATAATCAAAAGTTATAGAACTATAATGTTGAAAGAGCCTTATTAATATGCTCGGCAGCCTTGACCTTCTAGGTTCGATCCAAAATAAAAATGGAAAAGTTACAAAAGTGCATAAGGAAAATTACAAAAAGAAAATAACCAAAAATGACAAATACCTAAATTGTTATTGACTCAAAAATGGAAAAATACTAATTCCTACCTTGCAAAATAGAAAAATCAAGTATATAATTGAAAACTTATCTTTCTCCCTTTCGGCCAAAAAATGGAAGGTGTCCGACCTTGTGGCATGCACGCACCTAGCTTCTAGTCTTCGACTTGTAGTAGGATTACGAAATGTTGTGCCTTGACCTCTTTTGCCACAAGAGCCCAAGTCTCTGAATTCCTTTGCAATATTGAGAAGCCCTTGTATTCTTCCTTGTAATCTTGGCTCAATGCTCCTTGTCGTTGGTCTTCTAGTAGCTTGTCTACCCATAAGCTGAACTTGTGGAAGAGTGCCCTTGTTCTGCTCCTTGTCATGCCTACTGGTGGCACCACTGGTGTAGAGACTTTATCCAAGTTCATGCCTTGAAGATGGTAGCTGAGTTGATCCGAGTCTCATTGTGTAGAGGTGGAAATGGTGGTGCAATCGCGTGAGCCAGTTGGATTGTACGTAGAGCTAGCCAAGTTGAGATCAGAGCCGGCCAGATTGATTTGTGAGCCGGCGGCGTCACAAGTTGGGCCGGCGGTGTCATTCACGTTGCCGCCAGTTGGGCCGGAGGTTTGGGCCTCTCCGCCGGAAAAGTTGGTCGGCCTGGCCCGGCTGATCATAGGGCCGGCGGTACCGTTTGGCCTAGCAGACGCGCCAAATGGCACGTCTGTCTCGGGCAAGCTTTCTAGTCGGCCATTTTGGTATTCTGGCCGGCCAGACGATCTGATGCCCACATCATCCCCTAGCGCTTTAGTAGGTTTTGACCTCAAAACTGGCTCATCTGCAAGGAAAGGAGCTAAATCAGTCACATTGAATGTGTTAGACACATTAAATTCACCTGTAAGTTCAATCCGGTAGGCGTCGTTGTTGATCTTCTCCAGCACTGTGAACGGTCCATCTCCTCTTGGGGCCAGCTTGGAACTCCTTAGGTTGGGGAACCTCTCTTGCCGTAGTGTAGCCACACTCAATCGCATGGTTGAAAGATAATTTTTCTTCTCCCTTTGTTGGCGTGAGTCATGTACTGCCCGGTCCTTTTCTCCAGGTTCTCTGCTACCTTCTGGTGTATCTTCTTGATGAATTCTGCATTAGATGCTCCATTGAGCTTGGTCATTTCTACCGGTGGTAGTGGTGTTTGCTTTAAAGACGTTTGAGGGTTGAAGCCATAGACCACTTCAAAAGGGGTCTTCTTTGTAGCTGAATGCACTGATCGGTTGTAAGCAAACTCTATAAATGGCAGGCACTTCACCCATATCTTGAGGTTCTTCCCTAGTGTGATCCTGATAAGAGTCGATAATGTCCGGTTGACTACTTCAATTTGGCCATTGGTTTGAGGATGGCAGGTGGTAGAGAAGAGAACCTTTGTGCTTAGCTTTCTCCAAATGGTCCTCCAGAAGTGGCTGAGAAATTTGGTGTCTCTATCTGACACAATGGTCCTTGGCACTCCATGAAGTCGCACTACCTCCCTGAAGAACAGTTCGGTTGTTTGCGTGACATCATTAACATTGGCACATGGAATGAAATGTGCCATCTTGGAAAATCGGTCCACCACTACAAAGATACCATCTTTGTGGTTGATCTTGGGCAGGCCTAGAACGAAGTTCATGGAAATGTCCACCCATGGATGTGTAGATACGGGCAGAGGGAGATACAACCCGTGAGGGTGCACTCGGAAATTTGCCTTCTTGCAAGTGATGCACCTTGCACAATGGGCTTCTACTGACCTCTTGATATGTGGCCAATAGAAGTGCTTCTTGACCACTGCTAGTGTCTTGTCAACACCAAAGTGGCCCATAAGACCTCCTTCATGATCTTTTCGGGTGCTAAGCTCTCGTAGAGATACTTTTGGTATGCACAACCTTCTTTGCCAGAACAAAAATCCATCATGGATGTAGAACTTGCCATGATTCCCTGTGCCACACTCCTTGTAGCTCTCAGCAAAGTATGGATCATCCTTATACAGGTCCTTGATGTGCTCAAATCCTAAGACTTTTGCTTCCATTGTAGATACTGCATCGGCTACCACATTTTCCTTGCCCTTCTTGTACTTGATGACGTAAGGGAAGGTTTCTATAAAATTCGACTGATTTGCGACTGATTTGCGACCACCAATTAATTTGGTGGGAGTTTGAACGTTTTGCGACTGATTTGCGACTGATTTGGTGGGAGTTTGAACGTTTTCGTTTCCCACCAAATTAATTGGTAATCGCAAATCAGTCGCAAATTTGCGACTGATTTGCGACTACATCATTTTTGCCACTTGCAAAAAAAACTATAAATACACGAAGGTTTTCCCTCATTTTTCACAAATCTCTCAAAACTTCATAATCAAAATCTCTCTAAACACTTTCTAAACACTTTGTAAAAACACTCTCTAAAAATGACAAGTAGTGGTAGGTCGTTAAGATGTCATGGAAGACGATCTTTCGGATCGTCTTCCGGCCAAGGAACCTCTTCGACCTCCTCGAACCCTTCACCATATGCTAATAGAGCGGCATATCCCGCCTCCCTCCCCAATATACTTTTATCCCTCACTCCGTTCTTGAAACCCAAACACCTTCACGGTTTCAGGAATCGGATGAACATGAGGAGGAACAAATTCCCGACTGCGAAACGGGAACGGATGAACAAACTATCACTCTTGATAGTTTGTTACAAACTCTGAGCCGCGAGCAGTATTTGACTGTGCTTTCTCGAGAAGCAGCTCCTAATACATTGTGGTAAGAATTTTTCTAAATAATAATTTTTTTAATAAATATTTATTATAATTGTAATTATATTAATATAAATTTAAAATTTCTCTGTATAATTGAAATATTAGGTTTGACCGTGATAACGGAGCTATTACTCGTCAAATCGCAAAAATTTTGAAAAATAAATTTGACGGTCCGTACTACAGTTGGACCGTCGTACCTCTTGAGAGGCAGGAAAAATATTTCATAGAGTTTGCGGTAAGTTTTGTTTTTTAAATTATACTTATTTTATAATATTTAAATAATATATATTAATATTTTCTAATTTAATTTCAAGCAATCGTATACCTGGGATCCTCTGATCACCCCGGTGGTACGAAAAGAGTTCGAGATCGTCTGCGTAAGGCGGATGAAAGGAATGGTGGCACGGTTCATACAACCGAAAAACGTTCCTGATGGATTTCCCCAAGTCTGTACAAAATTATGACAGACTACTGGGGAACAGAAACATCTACCGAGAGGAGTACGAAATCCTCTCATAACCGCAACTCTGCTCGGGACGGTCTTGGCCCGCATAAACATTTATCGGGCCAAAAATTCTATATTCAGGTCCAGCAGGAAATGGTAAGTCAAAATTGTTTTTATTTAATTAACATTTTTGGTAGCAATTAAATAATATTTCAATATCTGTGAAGGAACATAATTTGGGACGACCAGTCTCAATAGGTGAGGTCTTTATAAAGACTCACACAAGACCAGATGGTTCGTATATAGATTTGAAAGCAAAAAAAATCTGTGAAGCATACGAACGAAACATCCAAGAGAAGATGGCGATCGTGGAGGTCGATCCAACAGAAACATCCGATGGAACCTCCCGTCCAATTGAGCTCACTCAAGCACAGAAGAATAAGATCTTCCTACAGGTAAAAAAGAAATTTCAAACTTTTTTCTTTTAACATATATTTTTAATTAATTAAATAATTAAATTTATTATTTAAATTATGTTTTTGTTATTTTGTAATCATCTGTTCTGGATGAACGAGGCCGTCTTTATGGACTCGGTAGTCTCAGCCGCGTACAGTCTACGGGTAGACGTACTGGGGTACAAACCCATTCACCCGAGTACGTAATGCTTCAAGAACAAAACGCGTTGATTAAAGCACAAAACACGTAGATTATGGAAAGAAATGAGAAGATTGAAGAGCTGAACAGAGAAAACCAAAAGAAGATCTCGAGCTTGGAGATACTCCTCGGATATATCCAACGGACGGATCCCGCATTTGCCTCCTATATGCGGGATAACGATTGAACAGGGGAACCATCGATGGCTCCACCCACCACCCCATTTTCGCCATCAGATTTCCAATTTCCGCCACCTGACAATTAGATTTTTTTTTTATGTATTAAATAATTTTCAATAATATATTTTATAATTTTAAATTTGTATATCTTTTTATTCAATATTTTATATTAATTAGTTCAAATATTTTTCATTTAATATTATAATATTTTTAATTAATTAATAAAAATTAATAATAAATAATATGAATTTAAACTAATTATATTAATATTTAATATTAAAACATAATAATATAAATTATTTTATTAATATTTCTAATTACAAAATATTAATATTATTATTGAAATTAATTAAAAATTATTATTCAAATTTAAATGTACAAATATTATTTTACATTTTTTAAAATAATTTAAATATTTCGAAATTAAATTTAAATAATTAATATTATATTTTTTTTCCAAAATATACGAAATTATTTCAATAATAATAAAAAATTTAATATTTTTTTAAAATCTAATTACGGTGTAGTCGCAAATTAATCCTAAACCAGTCGTAATTTTTGCCACCGATTTGCGACTCCTTCATACATGTGGTCGCAAATCAGTCATAAAAAATTGGGACTGATGTGCGACTGCGGTTCTCCTGTTTAGCAACCACAAACGTAGTTGCAAAACAGTAGCAAAATTTGTTATGGAAATTCAGTGGCAAATTAGTCGCAAAAATAGTCACCACCTTGTGGTCGCAAATTAGTCGCAAAAGAACCACTATTTCCGTGGTCGCAAATCAGTCGCAAATGTGCGACTGATTTGCGACTATTTTTTTTTGCGACTAGTATTTTGCGACCACTTCACGTGGTCGCAAATCGCATGTTTTCTTGTAGTGAAGTAATGTTACCAAATCTCCAAAACTCGGAATAGGGCATAAAGCTCTTTGTCATAGGTGGAGTAATTTAGTGATACCCCACCTAACTTCTCACTGAAGTATGTCACTAGCCTTCCTCCTTGGGTTAGCACTACTCCTATGCCTATTCTAGAGGCATCACACTCCACTTCAAACGTTAGTTGAAGTCGGGCAGGACTACCACTAGTGCATGCGTGAGGCTGTCCTTCAAGGCCTGGAATACCTTCTCTTGAGCTTCTACCCAGCTGAACCCCACACTTTTCTTCACTATTGCCATCAATGGTGAGGCAATGTTGAATTTGGGCACGAATCTTCTGTAGAAGCTGGCCATGCCGTGGAAGCTTCTCACTTGGCTGATGTTGCTTGGTGTTGGTCATTCTTACATGGCTCGAATCTTTCCTTCATCAACCTATAAGTCCTGTGAACTTATAGAAGTTGGGCACGAATCTTCTGTAGAAGCTGGCCATGCTTTGGAAGCTTCTCACTTGGCTGATGTTGCTCGGTGTTAGTCATTCTTACATGGCTAGAATCTTTTCTTCATCAACCTGTAAGTCCTATGAACTTATAACAAAGCCTAAGAAAACATGCTTGTCAGTACAAAAGCTGCACTTCTTGAGATTGGCATAAAGCTCTTCTTGTCTAAGAGTTTTAAACACCATGTCAAGATGTGTAAGGTGTTCCCATAGGCATTTACTGTAATCAAGTATGTCATCAAAATAGACTATTACAAAATTACTGATGTGCGCCCCAAGAACTTAGTTCATAAGCTGCGTGAAGGTGCTTGGGTATTAGTCAAGCTAAATGGCATGATTGTCCGCTCGTAGAGTCCTTGCTTTGTCTTGTAAGCAGTCTTCCACTCATCACCTTCTTTCATTCTGACATGGTGGTATCCACTCTTGAGGTCTATCTTGGAGAAGACCGTGGCTCCACTCAGCTCATGTATCATGTCATCTAGCCGTGGTATAGGATGCCGATACTTGACTGTGATGATGTTGATTGCTCGGTAGTCTACGTACATTCGCCAAGTCCCATCCTTCTTGGGGACTAGCAACACCGGTACGACACTTGGACTGAGGCTTTCTCGAACATAGTCTTTCTCCAGGAGCTCCTTAACCTGCTTCTCAAGATCCTTGGACTCCTTTGGACTCATCCGGTAGGCTGGTCTGTTGGACAAGGCTGCTCCGGGCACGAGGTCAATCTGGTGCTCTATGCCGCGTATGGGAGGCAAGTCTGCTGGTATCTCCTCAGGGAATACATCCTGGAATTTGTTGAGGAGGGTTGCTACTTCAGCAGGTAGCTCTACCTGTTCTTTTTCTACACTCAAAACTTCTTTGAAAACCATTAGTAACATTAAGTCCTTTGAGGCTAAAGCTCTCCGGACATGACTCGGTTGAATGAGAAAATTAGATTTAATAAGTTTCTTTTCCTTACTCATTTGTTGTTGTAGCTCGTGTACTTGGACAGGTGTGAGAGAAACTAGACTGACCTTTCTCTTATCATGCACAAAGGTGTAGAGATTGGTCCGGTCATCATGTCTTGTCTCCTTGTCGAACTGCCATGGTCTTCCTAGCAGAAGATGGCCGGCTTGCATAGGTACTACGTCACAAACTACCTGATCCTGGTATTATGTCCACACTAAATGGCACAGTAACTTGCTCATGGATCTTGAGCTCCACCTTGTCATCGAGCCATCTCAGTCGATATGACCGGGGTTGTTTTGTCTTCTCTAGACCTAGCTTATCAACCATATAGGCACTAGCCACATTAGTGCAAGAACCACCATCTATGATAAGATTACATACCTTGCCCTTGATGGTGCACCGGCTGTGGAAGATGTTCTCCCTTTGAATGGTATCGGATGGGTCTACCATTGCACTGAGGATGCATCTAGTGACCAGTACTTCTCCTATATCAAGGTACTCAATGTCACCGTATTCTGCTTCTGCTTCAAGGCCCTCTTCATCCTGAGACTCATATTCTCCAACATCTGTGATCAGCATGACTTGATTGTTTGGGCACTCCCTTGAGATGTGACCGCGACCCATACATTTAAAGCAAGTGATATTACGTGATCTCTGAGGGTTAGAAGACTTACTAGGCTCTCTCTGGTCATGGGTTTGCTCAGGAGGCTTACTCTTGAACCGTGATTCGATTTCTATACTCTTGCCCTTGTCTACCGGCTTGGTGCTAGTGCTTGGTGCCCAAGGCGTCTTAGGTTTGTTGTGTATTTCTTGGCTCTTACACCTGATGTGCTGCTCAGCCTGGACAAAGAGGTGGAACAAGTCCTTGAAATCATTGTAGATTTGTCTCTCCACTTTTCGGAAGATCCTCTCTTGCAATCCATCCAAGAATTGATCCATCAATGCTTTCTCATCGTCATTGAGCTCCAGTCTATTCCTTAACCTTTCAAACTCCTCGTAGTACTTTTCTACTGATCTTGTGCCCCGTTTAAGAGTATGAAAACGTCGTTGCAAATTTCTATGGAAATAAGGTGGGACAAACCTTTGCCTCATGACATCCTTCATGTCGACCCAAGAATATACGGGCCTCAATCTCCTTCTCCTACGATCAGAAGCCTCACGATCCCACCAGATGAGGGCATTATTCGTGAGTTGTGCTACTGCCATGGAGACTCTCCTAGGGCCTGGCTGGTTGTAATGGTCGAAGATGTGATCCATTCTTCTTTCCCAATCTAGATAGGCATCGGGGTCTACTTTTTCTACAAAACTAGGAGGTGTTAGCTTGACATCGTGACTTTTTACCCGATTGTAGGCGTAGTCATCTCCATCCTCATGATGTCTAGGCGGCATCCTTGGTCTCTGGTGATGACCATAGGGCTCGTAGCCATTGCCATATGCTTCTGGTTGTCGTGGAGGTTCTCTCGGCCTAGGGTGATAACCGTGAGGCTGTGGGTCCTCATCTCCATCCGCCTGGGGCTCCTCCTATTCTGGCCGTGTCCTAGGGTGATCAGGACCTTCAGTAGGGTCTTGGTCAGCCCTCACATGCCATATGGCCTGGAATCTCAACGGCCTCTCCAAACG
Organism: Pugionium dolabratum; assembly: GCA_018901945.1. Lineage (NCBI taxonomy): Eukaryota > Viridiplantae > Streptophyta > Magnoliopsida > Brassicales > Brassicaceae > Pugionium > Pugionium dolabratum. Next base: position 210,914 of record JAEVFF010000237.1, on the reverse strand, counting down.
CTCCAGTCTCTCGCTAATTGATGCGAGTTGTGTTTGGAAGGTGGTGAACATGACCATCATGGCCTTGGTTGCATCTTGATTTCCTCCAGCCATTGTGTGCTACAAGAAGAAAAACAAGGTTAGTTTGCTCCTAAGAATTATTTAAGAGGGTTTTCTTTTATAGTAGAGAAGATGCAAATAGAAAAGGAAAATTTGGAAAAAAAGAAAGATCCTAACAATTAATGTTGCAAATCTTATTAATTAATGCAAATCTTTTAGATTTCTTTTTTGGGTCGATTTTCTTGATTTTTTTTATTTAACTTAATTAATAATGGAAAATATGCTTTTAACAAAAAGGAAAAAAACGAAGTTGCAAGAGAAATGATGAATCTAGACCCTAGTGATGCACATAGGAGCTAGATGCACTCGGTTTGATTTTTAGATGTTATTTTTTTATTTTTTGAATGAAACTTAAACTAATGCACGAACTGGAAATAAGACTAAAGTAAGGGATAGAAACAACTTGGTTTTAGGAGTTTAAACTCTGATACCAAAATGATACAAGCCTTGAATCAAGGCTGTAACACTTGCGGACTGGTTGGAGAAGATTAGGCAAGAAACTCGATCTTAGGCTTGTGGATGGGGATTTTCTGGTGGGTATCGGATGCAGAGATGAAGTGAACCACACAACGGGTGATGAACCTCGTGATAAATCACAACTTAGAAGCTAAGAGGACTGGTCTCAACTAGGGTTTTAAGTGATAGAGTTTTAGGAGAAAAATTCATAGGAAAAAGTTCTATCTTTATTAATAATCAAAAGTTGTCAAACTACAATACTGAATGAGCCTTATTAATATGCTCGGCAGCCTTGACCTTCTAGGGTCGACCCAAACTAAAAATGGAAAAGTTACAAAAATGCATAAGAAAAATTACAAAAAAAGAAATAACCGGAAAAGAACAACTAACTAAATTGTTCTTGACTCAAAAATGGAAAACTACTAATTCCTACCATGCAAAACAGAAAAGACAAGTATATAATTGAAAACTTATCTTTCTTACCTTTTGGCCAAAAAATGGAAGGTGCCCGACCTTGTGGTATACACACGCTTAGCTCCTAGTATTCGACTTGGATTAGGGTTACGAAATGTTGGGCATTTACCTCTTTTGCCACGAGAGCCCAGGTCTTTGGAGTACTTTGCAATGTTGAGAAGCCATTGGATTCTTCCTTGTACTCTTGGCCCAATGCTCCTTATCGTTGGTCTTCTAAGAGCTTGTATACCCACAAGCTGAACTTGTGGGAGAGTGCCTTTGTTCTGCTCCTTGTCATGCCTCTTCGTGGCACCACTGGTGTAGAGACTTCATCCAAATTCATGCTTTGAAGCTGGTATCTGAGTTGATCCGAGTCTCCTTGTGTAGAGGTGGAAATGGTGGTGTAATCGCGTGACCCGGCTAGATTGTGCGTGGAGCTGGCCGAGTTGAGATCGGAGCCGGCCATATTGATTTGTGAACCGGTGGCATCACCAATTGGGCCGGCGGTGTCATTCACATCACCGCTAGTTGGGCAGGAGTTTTGGGCCTCTCCGCCGGAAAAGTTGGTCGGCCCGACTATCTCGGGCAAGCTTTTTGGTCGGCCATTTTGGTCTTCAGGCACGCCAGACGATCTGATGCCCACATCAACGGCCAAAAGGATTTGAAGATCCTAAGTTTCCATCATACGTCTACAAACTCAAGCGGGTCCTATATGGACTTAAGCAGACGCCCAGAGCATGGTATGGGCATCTAACTCAATTCTTGCTAAGGTCGAACTTCAAAAGAGGCAACATAGATAAGACCTTGTTTATCCAAGAAGAAGAGGGACGCATGTTGGTAGTCCAGATCTATGTTGATGATATCATATAGGCCTGGACATTCAGATGTTCATTTTCCAATTCGATCCGATCCATTAGTTCGTAGAGCTATTTACTCGATTGCAGACATTTCTGGAACACCTCTAATAGAAGGACAAAGAGCGAACCGACCGAAACCGAAGTATAACTGAACCGAAACCAAACCGAAACCAAACCGAAATATAAAAATAACCAAAATAACCAAAAATAACCAAAAATAACTAAAAATAACTAAAAATAACAAAAAAAATAACCAAAAAATAACCAAAAAATAACCAAAAATAACCGAAAAATAATAAAAAAATAACCAAAATAACTAAAAATAATTGAAATATCTAAAAAATCGAAAAATATTTTGGATAACCAAAAATAACAGAAATAATTTGGTTTTTTTAGATATTATTTTGGTTTCTGGTTCGGTTTCGGTTAATAACCAATAACCATAGTTTTCTCAAATAATATCCGTTCGGTTATTTTTTTATAATCGAATACCAACCAAAATTTATTTTTTAGCTTGGTTTCGGTTCGGTTTATTCGGTTCGGATTATTGCCCAGACCTAATCATATTTGGAGGGACAAGGAATACGCTTGTAGATCGATTTGTGATGAACATGACGCAGGAATTTGAGATGAGTTAGATGGGAGAGCTGAATTATTTTCTTGGGTTGAAAGTGAAGCAAACTTCGAAAGGGATCTTTGTGTCACAGAGTACTTATGCGAGAAATCTGGTGTATCGATTTGATATGCAACCGAGTGAAACTGCTACAACACCAATGAACACAATAGATAAATTATCCAGAGAAGAAGAATGAGCACCGGTTGATGAAAAAATCTATCGAGCAATGATAAGGAGTTTACTTTATCTTACATCAAGCAGACCGAATCTGTGTTATAGTGTGAGAGTGTATGCAAGATACCAAGCTAACTCACGCTCATCACACTTGATAGCTATTAAACGTATACTAAAATACGTGAAAGGGACAGCAAACACTAACTTAGCTGGTTTTGGTGATGCATATTAGACAGGTAGCATGGATGATCGAAAAAGTACCTCAAGTGGCTGTTTCTTCTTTGGAAATAACATAATCTCATGGCATAGTAAGAAATAGAATTGTGTGACAATATCCACTGCGGAAGCAGAGTATATTCCCTTTGGTAGCTGCTACACTCAACTGCTATGGATGAAACACATGTTAGCTGACTATGTTATGGATTCTGCACCCTTACTTATACACTGTGACAAAATGAATGCGATAAACATATCTAAAAACCCAGTACAACACTCTAGGACTAGTTAAATACATAGATATTAGGCATCACTTTGTCAGGGAATTGGTGGAAGATAAGGTTGTTGAAATTGTGCATGTTACATTTGAAAAACAACTCGTTGATATCTTTACTAAGGCTTTAGATGCAAACACATTTATCTCACTAAGAAAGACACTCAGAATGTGTGAACTATGACTGTCTGTGCGACACTGGGGAGGATAAGCAAAAAACGTGTGCATGTATATCACAATGTTGAGTGGGGTCATCTTGGTTGTGTGATGGATAGGTAGTGATAATTATGACTCTCTACATACATATGAACACTCGTGGAAGGGAGTAGATAGTGTTGTGCCATGTATACTCGTAAAATAAAAAATAAAAAAAGAAGGGGGTGATGGCACAGATAAAGGCATTAAATGATGGATATTCAACTTGGCGTAAGATGCTACCACATTTTACTCTAGCCTTGATCAATGTCCGGATTATGCGGAAGGAAGTACTTAACCTAGAAAAGGTGTTTTTGGGTCAGGTTGCTACCATAATATGGACTGAAATAGATCAAATTTGATTTTAAGTCTCTTCTAAAAGAAAAAAAAAGGAATAATAAAAAAATAATAATAATAGAAAAAGGGAAGGTATCGTCCTTAAGTGTTCACAGTGATGAGATGATTATTTGTCACACAATCCTGTTATGTGATTCTGGGTGATCTCTTTCCGTGTGTTTACAGCATCTATGTGGCTATGATTTCCCATTTGTGTAGAATGCACCTTGATTTCATACGTTTTTTGGGTTTGGTCGAGGTATATATAGTCTCTTCAAGTACTATTTTTCTTTCATCAGTGTGGTATGCAATTTCTGATAGCCAAAAATTTTACATCAGTTCGTTAAATCAAAATGCATGTGCTTTGAGTGTCTGATTTTTGGTTTTCTTTGGGCTATTGGCACATCTCTGTCTCTGTAACAGTTAAGTGTACTATGTTCTTTGTGACATTAATTGATATGTTGTTTTTTTACATGTGGAACGCGGGGTGAGTTTCAGTATTTTGCAACTGTATTTCTCTTGGGCCTATATAAAAGAGTCTCTTCCCCTTCCTTGTGCATTGGCTCAATTTTCTCCCTCCAAAGGCGCCGATTCCTCTTGGAAACTCTAGAAATTTTCAGCTCTTCAATGACAACTTCCCAGAAACCCTTCACTCGACGTGCAGCCATCCGTGAACGAGAACTCGCCGCTACGATGTTCGAGGAAAAACGCCTCCCTCCTCCATGCCCCTCGCTCTTCCAGCGCCTCCGACAGCTTCTCGCCCTTCTCGCCGCTCTAGGAAACAGCCCATCGCCGATTCTCCTTCTCCTCACGCTTCCGATGCCAAGATGGATGATGCCGAGGATGCTCGAACCGGAGCAAATTATCCCTACAAAGAAATCAAAGACCGATTTGAGGCCAAATGAGCTAAAGTCGCTGCAGCTTTTCGACTTAACCCGCCCATGACTCGGGCCTTCAACCATCGCTTCGCCTCTGCCGCGGCTGCTGACCGAATGAAGCAATACCTCTCTTGGGAATTTCTCAACATGAAATACCTTCGCCTTGAGGACAACAATCTCAAGGAAGACAAGGCGATTATTGAGAAAATCGGTCTTATCTACACCGTACTTGATGTAAGTTCTTATGTCCATGAAATTGTGAGAGAATTCTATGCAAATCTTAGAGATCTTGAGTACCGACTAGGCACAAACATGGTTTATGTTCATGGGTTGATGTACGATTTTCACACCGGATATTGTCAACGAGATGTATTCTCTTCCTAATTCGGAGGATTCAGCACTTTCTAATGGTTGGCTTACTGAGAACTTGGATGCCGCGGTGCATGCTCTCATAGGTGGAAAATGGACTCGTTGGAAAGGCTTTTGCTCTAAGCACATGACGCCTCTAATGCAGTTGATGTACAAGTTTTGTTTCCGCAATTGGTTACCTACGTCCAACAAGAGCTCGATGATCAAAGGCCGTGTGCAATTTCTCTACATGCTTCTTCAAGGGAAGTCATTTGATTTCGGCAAAATTTAATATGATCAAATTCTGAAGATTGGACGATCACCATCTAAAACAACACACGGCTCATCTTTCCCAATCTAATTCATAACCTCCTTATGTATCAATGCCATGTTCCTGGACATCGTGGTGACACCTCCTCTCGGGCCCCAATTGTAATGATGTTTGATCCTAAACAGGGCAGAAATGTGAAGAAGGAGAATGGGACCCCATCTACACCTTGCATCTTGGATGCTTTGAAGGAGCTTGCTCGATTGGTTAACGCTATGGAGCTACGGGTTATTGGTATTTCATATTTTTCTCTTTATCTCCATTATGTGTGCCGCTTGTTTTCTAATGTTTTTTATCTAATTGTGGTCTTAAAAAGGGAGAGAATACATAATGGGAGGCAAACATCGAGATGGTGATGATACCTCAGAGGGAGCACATGAATATGGAGATGAAAGTGGTTGATATGACCTTAGATAGGATCCAGTAGATAGGGGATCCATAGTCGTGTATCTGTGTATGCTACATTTCTGTTTTGTTCCTGGCTTTGTTCTGTGTGTGAACTATTTTGAATGCTCTGTTTATCTTTCGTGGAACTTATGTTTTTTTGTATGATCATTGAATCATGTGTGGAACTAACCTATGGTATCAATTTGATAGGTATAACCTTGTTTGTAGTATGATCTTCGTTTGAGTGTGGTATAGGTTAGTGACGATGCAGGTTTCTGGAGATCTCACATTTAGACAAAAAAGAAGAGATTGTTATTACAAGGTTTGTGGCTAAACAAATGGATTGGTGTGTAATGCGTTTGAGTTTGGACGCGAGAAGCTTAAAGATGTTGATGTGGCGTATTCTCATTGAGAATAAGATAACAAGCTGTGCATGGAAAAAAGATTCAAAGAAGAAAAGTTCGTGGTTCTGAATATTGCTGAATATTCATTTAGCAAAGACAAAACCTTAGTGCAAGACAAGTATTAAAGAGAGTTGTCGTGTGGCAATTAAGATTGTCACTTTTGAGTAGAAGAACATGTTTTGTGTGATCGGTTGCACACGTTTTCTGCTGAGTGAATAAATAGTGAACACAAGTATTGTTATGTGTGAGTTTTGGATAGATTAGTACTCGGTCAGTTGTATGTTAAGTGTTAACAGTGTATAAATATGATTAAACACTATTGTATAATTGTATTTAAATGATTTCTAATATTATTTGTTTGTGTTATACAAATTTTTTGATATTCTCTATATTTTGTGTTTTCATCACTTTGTACCTCAGCTTCATGTGAAGGTCTCCGGAGATCTTGAGCAGTGAGATGAGGTTGTGCACGGTTGGGTCTTTCTAGCTTTGTTTCTACCATTCCGAACATTTCATTGGATATGTTGGCTCCTCTTTCTATTGCTCTTTGATCCCTCTGTGGCTAGAGTTTTTTCTTAGATTTTACTTCTTTTATAATTTGGGTTTTAAGTTGTTCTCAGTTGTTCTCAGTTGTTCCAAAGAAGTTTCAGTATAGTCGTGTCTTAGCCTAGAATTTCTATCGATTCCCGTTGTCTTTTTGTTCATTGAATATTCAAGTAGTAAGTAATGTAATGATTAGATTCGCGTTATGTGCTTCTAAATCTAGTGTTAATCGCTTAAGTAAGTTTTCACAGTTTCTTCTATTATCTTCAGGTATATGTATTTATGTCGGCCACTTTCAAGTATGGTAGATTCAGATTTATTTCCATTATAATCCTCTTGTATTTTTATTCAGAAAAATAATATTTAATTTATAAAATATTATTTCAAATATCATTATAAATAACTATATTTAAAAAATAAATATCAAATATATAAAAAAATTAAAATAAATATTAATATTATAAAATCTAATATTTAAAATTCAGATTTTTGTTAATTTATTAGAATAATATTTATCTGAAAATAATTAATTAATTATATTAATACATCTAACAATTTAACAAATTATAAATATTTAATTCACATTCATATTTTACAAATTATAATTATAAATATTATGAAATTTAATATTTAAAATAGAAATTTTTATTAATATAATTAAATAAGTTTTTACATGAAAAAATAAATTATCTATAATATTATATCTAAAAATTAAAAAATTCGTATTTATATTTATATTACGAATATTTTATATGATAAATAACATTTAAAAATACATTAACAATGATTTACCATTATTTTGTAAATTATAAACTATTTAATTAAATTTTAAAAATATAATAAAATATTATAATTAAATAATTTGAATTTTTAGTTTTAGAATTATGAGACGAAAAAACATTGAGAAGACACCACTTCACATGGATGGTTGTGGCTAAAACAAAACACGATCCACTCGTCTCCTATCAATCGTCATCCTCATTTAAGAAGAAAAAAATATTATCAAAAATTTGAAAGAATAATAATTGATTATTTGCTGGGTTCAATCAAAAGAATCGTCTTTTCCCTTTTCAGATAATGGAAGCTCGAAGGCTGGCGATCCTCTGTTCTCACATCAACCCAGCTGGTCTTACGTACCCGACCCGTGACCCGATTCTCAAGGTTTCCGATTGTAGCTCCTCTGACGAGAAGGTGGGATCATCCAATCTCCAAAACGACTGTGTTTTCTGCAAGATTATCCATGGCGAATCTCCTTGTCTCAAGGTTCTAAAAACTTCTACTTTCTTGTTTCTGTTTCTTCCATTACCTTACACAGAAAAAGAACTATTTAGTTTCTTTTTTGTCGCAGTTGTACGAGGATGATATGTGCTTGTGTATTTTGGATACGAATCCACTTAGCCATGGGTAATCAAATTCTTTCTTAAGCTTTCTATAGAACAGTCAAAACTGAAACCCGATATTGGATTACTGTGATTCTATGTTGATTCGTGTTATAATGTTTCCTTTGCGAGAAGAATTTTGACTTTATTCCAAAGTTTATACTTTGTGCTAAAGACTAGACCTAAACTATGGGATTACTTAGTGCACTTTGGTTAGAATCTTTGTTTACTGGATTGCTTTAAACAAATGTTTTGGCTTTTTTGTTATTCTTGAAACTAAAAGTGCACTTTGGTTAGAATCTTTGTTTACTGGATTGCTTTAAACAAATGTTTTGGCTTTTTTGTTATTCTTGAAACTAAAAGTGCACTTTGGTTAGAATCTTTGTTTACTGGATTGCTTTAAACAAATGTTTTGGCGTTTTTATTATTCTTGAAACTAAAAGTGCACTTTGGTTAGAATCTTTGTTTACTGGTTGCTTTAAACAAATGTTTTGGCTTTTTTGTTATTCTTGAAACCAAAAGTGCAAGAATCTTTGATTAATGGATTGCCTTATGAACATGTTTTGCATTGTTGTGATTCTTGAAAGAGGAAATTTTGCTTGATTCAAAAGTTTGTTCTATGTACTAAGACTATGCTTATAAGCCCTCAATTAGTTAGTACATTTCCATTAGAATCGTTGTTGAGTGGATCACATTATTAACATGTTTTGGCTTTTCTTGAACCTAAAACCTTTGAATTTTTGTTTGGGCGTTTCAGGCACTCTCTTATCATTCCAAAGTTACATTATCCAACCTTAGAGGAAACACCTCCCTCAGTAAGTCCCTCTTCCTACATCTTATGTGCTCAGGAATTTGTTTCAGTTGTTATCATCTTCCTTGTATGGTGTTCTTGTTTGATAGTTTAAACAAGTGTATATACGTAGAAGATTTTAATTATAGGTCTCCTCCAAGGAGCATGCAGGTAGTTGCTGCCATGTGTTCCAAAGTGCCTCTTATCAGCAACGCTATCGTGAAAGCTACAGGCAGTGGTATACTCCATAACTTCTCATAACATCACATTTCTCCATCCATCTTTGATACAATCAGATTATAAGAACTGTCTGTTTAGATATATGTTAGTGCTGGAATTGCAAAGAATCTATTTTGATAAGGAAGGTTCCTCACAGTTTTCCTTAGAAGCCTTGAAATTCAAGAACCTGTCAATCTCATCATTAGTTTACGCAATCAATACCTTATTTTGTGACATAACGATCTATTCAGACGCGTTTGGCCACGTGCTGTCATATTCCTAACTCTAATCTTTGCATTTTTAAGGTAATATTCACCATTGAACCTTGTTCTCATCGGTTGTTCTAATCTATTTCATCAGATTCGTTTAACTTATTGGTTAATAACGGCGCAGCAGCTGGACAAGTGATATTTCACGTAAGCACTACTTACTGTCTTCCTCAGCTTTCTATTTCTCTTCATTCTTGAGGAGAGAAGTTTCTACTAACAGCTCTTTTCTTTTGGGGGATCATTTCAGACACACATTCACATAATCCCGCGTAAGGAACGCGACTGCTTATGGGCTTCCGAGGTACAAAACAGAACCAAAGCATTGGACTTGGAAAGGTTTTTGAAAAATTGTTTGATTTGGTGTGGTTTTTTGTTTTTGATGACAGAGCTTGCGGAGACATACACTGAAACTGGACAAGGAAGCATATCAATTGGCATCTCGTGTTCGAGAACAGTTGTGCAGTCTTACTGTAGAACAACTGGTGCAGCCCTCATAAATCTCTTTCAAGAGACCCCCATTGTTTGTAACTTTAGATTCACATTCCAAACCCAAAATATACTGTATAGTTGATCATTTTCTTTTTGGTTAAAAATTGAACTGGATTTTGTTATAGATTTTTCGTCCAAATCAGAGGTTTGTTAGGTACTTGGGTTCATCAAATTAGGTATTTTGCCAAGAGTTAGATATATTAGTTTAGTTCTACTCGATGCTTAAAATTTGATGTTGTTAGATGATGCAATCTATGGATATGAGAATGAAACGGCTAAGTGTCAATAAATATGAAATTGATGAAATCGTTTGAACGGCTGTTAACTGTGTTTGGGAAAAATCGTATCTTACATCTAAATATGGAGATAAATTAATCAAATTACAAAAGGGTAGATTGTAACAGAGAAAAGAGTATCAAAATTTGAACGCTATAGTCAAATAAGTGGGTAGAGGACACTTTGAACTGATACAAATGTGTGATTTAGCTAAAGACAACTATGGGATATACAGTAAAATATGTTTGAAGGTATGGAAAAGGTTGGAATGTTGGTATTACAACATGAAAACATTCGGATGAGTGGTAACGAGAAAATAACATATTTTAGTGCTATTGTTTAAATCTATTGCAACCAAAACATAACTGTTGGGTAAACAATACAAAGATTTTAAAAAATTTTGGTGATTACCTATTTAAATTTATTGTATTGTAATTTGTGAGTAAACAATACAAAGACTTAAAACGACAATGAACACAGATAAACTCATGTTTGATGAGATAGTAAGTATTGCAGGTTAAGGAAATTAAAATGGAATCTAACGATCCTAAACTTGTACAAGATAATGTTTTATACTTTATAAAGATAGGCAAAAAAACTCAAAAATTTGAAGATTTTATGCAATTGATATGTAGAAAACTTAAAATAGATAGTTTGTGTCACACTTTCACAAAAAGATTGCAAAAAAGAAGTAAAAAAGGATATAACATTGAATGCTATTAATTTTTTTCATGGTAAATCTATTTGTCTAAAAAAAAGATGATTATAATTTCTAGGCATGGGCAAATAATCTAAACTGAATGAACCGAACTAAAAAATAGATTTTAGTTAGTATTCGGTTATAAATAAATAGCCGAACATATATTATTTTGAAAAACCATAGTTCTTGGTTACTAACCGTTCGCCAACCAAAAATCGATATAATATCCAAAAAAACCAAATTATTTTTGGATATTTCGATTATTTTCGGTTATTTTTTGGTTATTTTCAGTTATCTTCGGTTATTTTTTTGGTTATTTTTGGTTATTTCGGTTAGTTTGGTTATTTTAGTTATTTTCGGTTTTTAAATTTAATAACCAAACCGACCGAAACCAAGGTATAACCGAACCGAAACCAAACCAAAATATAAAAATAACCGAATAGGTTTTTAATTTTACCAACCGAATAACCAAAACCAAACATAACTGGCCAAAACCGAATCGTATATCCGAATGCCCAAACCTAATAATTTCTAAGTTATAATGATACAAAATAAAAAAAAGATGGAGATTTTTTAATTTGGTTGCTTTACATGAAATGGGCTGGGAAATTTTATTTGAACCCTAACAACCGAATCAGAACTGACACGAAAAATGAATACCAAATCAAAACCGATATAATACTCGAACGAATCTTACATTCTTATACTTGAACCAAACCAGAATCCAATCAAGAACCGAATGGTATATGAAATACCGAAATACAATTATATATCTAAAAATAATCTAATTATTCACATTACAATCATAAACCCGAATATATTAATTATTTTTATACTGAAACACCCAAAAATAACCAAAATAACTGAAATACATGAAAGTTTTTAGTTCTATTAGTAAAATTTAACCATATTTTATTAGTATTTAACCAACTTTTAATTCTTTACCGATATTTTAGGTATCCGAACTTGATCCGAACCCAGATAGAACTAAATTGAACCCAAACCTAACCCGAACAAAATTCTAAATACCTGAATGGGTTCTAGACCCTAGTACCAAAATATCCGAAAACCAAAAGAACCGATCTAAAACCCAAATGCTTTTGACCTAAGATGAAGTAACACATCCTAAGAAAACAAGTAAATAACATGAATGTGAAGTGTCTGGTGTAACAGACATAAATACTGTTGCATCAAACATTGATTCTATTCGAGCTAAATTCAAAGTTTTTATGAGAATAAGGATAAAAGGATGCTTGAAGCATATGTGCATATTCTAGAGTTAGAACAATATCAAAGGAATAATGTAAGCGAGATGTGTTTCTTTGAAAAATGAACATTGGAAGACAATACCAATAAATTACATGAGTTTCTTTTAGCAGACTGTGAAGCGAAAACAAAATTTGGAAGATAAATTCATTACGATACATGAAATTCTCATGTCATAACAGGAGAAGACCAATGAACTTGTGTATTAGATAGAGGAAAATAAGAAGGTTAAACAAAGGATCTAAAATTTTGGATTAGATTTTGGGTATGGTAAAAACAGAGAACAAAAAGGTTGGTCTCGGTTGTCCCGAAAGTGCATCAAATTCAAAACCAATCTGTGGGAAGAAGATTGATAAAACAAACAAAACAGATGTTTTGGATGATGTGATGACAACTAGAAACAAGGACTAAAATGAATAACAAAAATCATAATATAAAAACACATATCTATAGCAAAACATTGGAGACTATCTCAACAAGGTTGGATAGCATAAAATCCAATTCATGCAACAATTTGTAGAAATATAAAGTGTTTTTCTTTTATGGTAAATCTAGTCACACTAAACATCGTTGTTACAAGTTTCTAGAAAGTATTGAGTTTGGAGACACCAAGAACATGACATAAATGTTGTGAAGTCTACAAGAGTTTGGATGAAAAAATCACAACTTTATGGTAATATCAAATGTGTTTCATCATTCACTAATTCAAGGATTTCAAAATTGTGTAAGTACAAATATGTAAAACACATAGGAGATGATCGAAAAATATTTGGGAACGTAGAATATAAATATTCATGTCGATGGAAAAATTGTTGAATTAGAATGGATTTACTTCTGACAACTACACGAATTTATACGAATCTATTAATGATCTGAATGATCAGTTTAACAGGCCGATAAACTTGACATGTCAGCACTAAATCGTTCATAACTTTTTCCACCCGTACTTTTTGGGTCTTTTATAAGTTACATAAATTGTGTTTTTCTTCCGTAAACTACATAAACTTCATAAATTATTCCAATTACAAAAATTTTGTTAATGTTTATATGTTAAATTGTTATTAAACCTTGTTTTACTTCGAAAGCCTAGTTTTAATTTCAAAATAAAACCAAGTTAAAACCAGATTTTTGAATTAGAACCAGATTTAGTAGTTATTTAACGCATAAACATTAATAGAAATTCTACAATTAGAAGAATTTATAAAGTTTGTGTAATTTATGAAAGAAAAATAAAGTTTATATAGTTAAAGGAAGACCCAAAAAGTATGGGTAAAAATAGGTTTAGTCGCATAAGTTTGTGTAGTTGACGGAAGTAAACCCAATTAGAATACCTCAAACGAGATGTTTATTGAAGAGTGTGATAATACCTGATTAAGGAAGAGTTTGAGACGATCTTTTAATAGTATATACTTAGTAAGCTTGATTTATAAAATTAATAAAAAGAAGAGATTTTTCAATCCAAATCTATTGGAATAAGAAATTGAATTGTAATAGCTTAAAAGTTGTTGATTTTGCATCGAGATGTTTCATAACTGCATTTTTTGCATCTAAATTAGGTTTTTCCATATTATTAAAGTCTTTCTGGTGATGATTATTAGTATAATTATCAGTTATGGTACCAAAAAATGCATCAATCACCAGTTCCACATATTTTTTACCAAAATTATTTAATGGTTCTTCACTACCACCTCTGTGATTTCTATTCATATCATCACTACGACTCGTTCCTAACTTCCACTACAAAAAAACATTAACATTTCCGATGGCATTTCCGACAGACATAAAACCATCGGAATTTTTCAACGATTTTGCGACGGATTCCCGACGGACAACTGAGAGAACTACCACCATCGGGGATCCATCGGTAATTTCCGACGCTTGCATCGCCGTCGGGAAATCGATGGTAAAACCTGACGGTAAACCGTCAATTTTCTGAACAACGCATCATCGGGATGTTGTCTTAAAACTGTCGTAAATTACCGACGTAACTCAGACTATCGGTAATTTTCCGATGACTTCCCGATGGTATTTGTGTTTTTACTATCTGTCGGAAATCCATCGACAACCATCGTCAGACCACCGTCGGAAATATCCGACTATTGTTGAAAGCCATCGGCAATCCGTCGGACACATAAGAATAATCTATTAAAAATTTGTGATTATCCGTCGATGGTCGGTAACCGTCGGAAATCCATCGGAAAATGAAGAAAAAATCTATTCAAAATATGTGATTATCCGGTTGTGGTCGGAAACCGTCGGAAAAGAGAATATTATTAAGAATAATCTGTTAAAAATCATAATAATCTGTTAAAAATCATAATAATCTATTAAAAATTCATAATAATCTATTAAAAATTCATAATGATCTGTTAAAAATTCGTGATAATATCTAATTTTCGCTATAAATACGCTATGGTCTTTCAAAATTTTATCAGAACAAATTTTTTTAGGAAAATTTGTTCTTTGGGTTCTTATGAGTATTTTCGATTGTGGATGGATAAACCTCGATATGATTTAACAACGGGGGAATTGACTGATGAATTTGCCAAGGTGTTGAAGAATTCATGGCATTTGCATCAAACAATAGCATGCCATCGGAATACGGTAAAATGTATTGTCCATGTATTAAATGTCGAAATCATAGATTAATCTGTGTTAGAGACATACGTAATCATTTGTATAGCACTGGATTTATGTCGGGTTACAAAATTTGGTATTCACATGGAAAAACTGATGTAATGATGCAATATTATGATAGTACTTCAAAAAGGATAGATAGTACTAATGTTAGGGTAGAGGAACCGACATTAGAAGTCGATATAAACGGAGATACTGTTCAGATGGTGAATGATGCATTTCGTGAACAAATAGCATCGTACATTTGGAAGCCCGGAAATTTTTTGATATGTTAGATGCATCCAAGCAGCCTTTGTTTTAAAGGATGTAGCGATGGATTATCGCCTTTATCTACTACAAGCAGGTTGATGACGATAAATACGGATTTCAACTTGGCTGATGATTGTGTGAATGTGATACCTGATTTTGTTAAAGATATATTACCTCAAGATAATATTGCACATGCTTCATATTACGAGGTTCAAAAACTTGTATCTGGTCTTGGATTGCCATATCAAATGATCGATGTATGCATTGACAACTGCATGATCTATTGGAAAAATGATAAAAACCGCATAAATTGGCGATTTTGTCACAAACCTCGATTTCAAGAGACAAGCGGTAGAGTACCTATTCTGCATAAACGGGTGTGGTATTTGCCATTAATAGAGAGGTTAAAGAGGTTATATTAATCTGAACACACGACAAAACCTATGAGCTGGCATGCAGAATATAATTCGAATAGAGAAATTGTGCATCCATCGGATGCAAAAGCATGGAAACATTTTCAACATGTTTATCCTAGTTTTGCATATGAGCCTAGAAACGTATACCTCGGGTTATCTACAGATGCATTCAACTCTTTTAAGAAGCATGGAAGGCAATACTCGTTGTGCCCAGTTATCGTTACACCTTATAATTTGCTTCCTTTTTTGTTTCTAACAATTCTCGTCCCCGGACTAGAGCATCCTAAGCGATCGCTTGATATTTTCTTATACCCACTAATTCATGAGTTAAAAATATTATGGGAAATGGTGTCAAAGCATTCGATGTTTCCAACCAACAAAACTTCTTGATGCGAGCAGTACTTATGTGGACGTTAAGTGATTTTCCAGCATATGGTATGTTATCAGGATGGTCGACGTGTGGAAAATTAGCATGCCCATATTGTCAAGATAATAGTGATGCGTTCCAACTGAAACACGGACGAAAGACTAGTTGGTTCGATTGTCATCATCGATTTCTACCACAAGATCATCCATATCGCCGGAGCACGACATTGTCTAGGAAAAACAAAAAAAAATTGATGCTCCACCTCCTATTCTTGAAGGGAATTATATGATGACTCAACTTAGAGATTTTGGTGCTGAGAGAACGGCTTCATGTGGAGGTAATGGATACTACTCTGTTGATGGGTGTGGCGAATACCATAATTGGCACAAGAATAGTATTTTTTGGGATTTACCATATTGTAAGGACCATTTGTTGCGCCATAATCTAGATGTTATGCACATTGAAAAGAATTTTTTCGACAACATAATGAATACCGTTCTAAATGTGTAAAGAAAAACGAAAGATAATTTGAAAGATAGATTGGATTTGCCGGATATTTGTTCCCGGAAGGAACTACATGTAATGTCAAATGGAAAATCATTATCTCCCGCATTCCAGTTGGATGCGCATGCAAAAGATGAATTCTTTGACTGGATTAAGCATAATGTTAAATTTACAGATGGATACGCATCTAATCTTCGTAATTGTGTCGATACTATTGAAGGTAAATTTTCAGGGATGAAAAGTCATGATTGTCATGTTGTCATGCAAAGACTATTCCCATTTGTCTTTAGTGATATGCTGCCTAAAAACGTCCATGGAGCAATTGCAGGTACGACGTTTACATTATTATATATATAAATAATCATAATTTCATATATTATATGATATTAAAAGTTTTTTTATGTAGGGATTCGTGTTTTTTTCCGAGATTTATGTACAAGATCACTTAGTGCAGACGATATCCGAAATTTAGAGGAAAAAATTCCGGTTCTCATTTGTAACCTGGAGAAAATATTTCCACCAGTATTTTTTGATGTTATGAAGCATCTTCCTATTCACCTCACTAGAGAAGCAGCGCTTGGAGGACTTGTTCAGTATCGATGGATGTATCTTTTTGAGAGATATATGTTCCACCTAAAGAAAAAAGTTAAAAATATTACTAGGGTTGAAGGTTCAATCGTCGCATAAAGTATTAATGAAGAAACATCTAAATTCGCCAGCTACTATTTTCCATCGCAAGTCCAAACAAAAAATAGACGACCTGCACGAAATGATGATAAAGGAGAAAAACTAAGCTATCCAGTGTATGTGCTAGAAATATTTGCACAAATTGGACGTTTAAGTAGAAAAGGAAAGACGCGACGTCTATCAGAGGAGGAACACAATCACTGGCATTTGTATATTTTGACAAATTGCGATGACGTTTTGGAATATGAAAGGTACATTCAATTAAATTTTATTTTCACTTGTTATTATAATTTATTGTTAAATATTTTTTTCATAATTAACAGGATATACATGGAAAAAATATGTGTTCATTATTCAGATTACAGCGAGAATGAGTTGGCCGAACTTAAAAAAAGCGAATTTGCAATATGGTTGCATTTTTATGTTAGTGTTACAATAATTATGTAATTTTCAATAATAGTTTACTATTTATATATATATATATATATATATATTTATTTATTTATAATTTACTACATTCAATTATTTTTTAGGTTACTACATGTCCTTATAAGGGGATAACGTTTCCCACGTGGTTAGTTGAGTTGGTGAGTGGTACTACATTTACTACAAAATCTTATCCAATGTACTGCACTCGTGGATATACTTTTAAGAGTCATCGCGAAAGAAACTCACGAACAACTTGTAATTATGGTGTATCATCTCAATCGGGAGAAATTGTATACAACGGTGTTCTTCGTGAAATATTAGAAGTTCACTATCGTGTAATGATTGATCTGATGTGTATTGTGTTCTATTGTGACTGGTATAACCCTGTCATGGGTCAACGTGAAGACGAATTCGGTATTACATATGTTCACTCTCGTAAGCGATATCGAAAATATGATCCTTTTATACTTGCATCACAAGCGGATCAGGTTTGTTATATTCGATATCCTCGTGTGAGGAGTAAGCAAAATCCTTGGATTACAGTGACCTCAATACATCCTACAGAAATAGTATATGGTATTACCGAACAAGGCCCTATGCAACAAAGCACAATTGGTAACTTAGGTTCCATAGAAACTTCTTTTGAAGTTAAACTTGTTGTTGATGACAACACGAACGAAGATTACAACGTGTTTCAAGATTCAGAAGAAGAGATTGGCGAGTTTGATGACCAAAATTCAGCTAATTCAGAATGTTCATCACAATCAGATTAAATTTGTGATAATAATATTTTAGTTTTTTTCCATTCATTAATTATATATAAATTATTTTTTATTGATAATATTTCTTTTCACATTATTATAACTATAATAAATTATAGTAAACCGAAAAATATTCAAAATAAATATTTATGATTTTATTTTTAAATTTATGTGCAGAAACATTTCACAATCTTATAATTAAAAGTGCTTTTTTATAAATTTATCTATATATTTTTAACTTTTTTAATTAAATATTTTTTCGAAATATTAATTAACATTACCGACGGTTTCCCGACAGCATTATTAATTCCATCGGAAAGCCGTCGACAATCTTATAATTAAAAGTGTTTTTTTAATAAATTTATCTATATAATATTTAACTTTTTTAATTAAATATTTTTTTCGAAATATTGATTAACATTACCGACGGTTTCCCGATGGCCTTATTAATTCTGTCGGAAAGCCGTCGGAAACCCGTCAAATAAATAATTGCAACGTGGGTAGATTATTTGTCGATCATGCATGGCCTTCTGACGGATTTCCGTCGAACTATCGATGGATTGTCGACGGATTCCCGACGGCTATACGCGGAAATATAATTCCCAAAATGGGCTTCCGCGAAAATATTTATTTTATTTCCGATGGATTCCCGATAGAAATTTTCGTCGGAAATGTTTAATATAACCTACGGTCGTTTCATCTATTTTTCTCTCTCGCGTTTCTCTGCAACGAAGTCTTTTCGCCTCCATGCCGTGTTCTCACCGGAAACTTATTCTCGTCGCCGGAATTCGACATGTGGTCGTAAATAATGTAAGTTTTCATTTGTAAACAGATTAGTATAAGTTTTGATTTAGAAGTGAAAGATGTTTTGGTATGTGATAGCATCTCTATATGATTCATTCGCTAGGAAAAAAAGCCTTTGATGCTTTACATATATGAGATACTTGTTTCTTCCACTCAATTTGTTATTATTATAACTGTTATATATATTTTTTCGATTTGAAATCACCGAATTTGTTATTATTATAACTGTTATATAAAAAAAGTCATCAGATTTTAGATCGATCTGAAATCACCGAATCAAAAATTTGAAAAGATAATTACAACACAGTACACATAGTCCCATAAGAAATGTTTCTATTTATATATATATTTTTTACTTACTTTTTTTGGGTAGAGAATTTTCGGTCCATTATTCAGTTTCTCGATATCTCTTTGATCTCACAGTTCGATTTTGATTTCTGGGTTTTAGTTGTTGATTAGTAAATGCTAAAAAATAGGAGACTTTTAGACTTTTAGACTTTTAGTTGTTATTTTGATTTCTGGGTTTGTGTTTTATTTTTGTATATATGTTGTGTTGTGTAGGTATAGTTAATGAATCTGTGTTTAAGTGAGAGGTGTAATTAGTGTGTGTTCTGATCCGTTCTGTTTTCTTGTGTTCTGTAATGAGTGGGAGATTTATTTGGTCTAATGGTTTACGAACGATTAAATATGGCTTCTGAATCAAGTTTGAGGTTTATGTATTAGGAATAAAAATTAATTTTCAAGTTGATTTTTAAGTTGATTATTTTCAAGTTGATTTTCAAATTGATTTTCAAGTTGATTTTTTTGTAGAAATGTTGATCAAGTTGATTTTCTAGTAGAAATGTTACTGAAAAAAAAACTTTAAGTTTAATAACTTTTGAAAACTTATTGTTTAAATTAATTTTAGTTTTATAATAATTTTTGAAAAAATAATTAGAGTTTAAGAAATATAAAATTATTGATGATATTAGTTTGGTCTCAGTTTCGGTTTTGTTCTATTTGAAAAATCTTCAAAGAGTAAACCTTGATTTTTTCAAAAAATAAAAATAAAAATAATTGATTATTATTTTAAATAATTTAATATTTTAAAAAAATGGTAAATAGTAAATGTAGATAAATTGATAAAATATCTCAATCATATGTCGTATCAAGATTACCAAAGACGTGATGAGTCATCGACTCCGAGTTTTATACCAACTCAAATTCCAGAATCTGCAAATGATTCTTTTCGACCAATGACAATTGAAGAATTGGTTCAGCAGACTGGTCGTGAACTTCTTACATTTCTCGATCCGAGACATCAAGAAAACTCGATATGGTAAATTAATCTTTTTATAATTATATTTAAAATAATTATTTTAATGATATTCTATAATTATATTTAAAATAATTATTTAAACGCTATTGTAATAAAAATTCGTAAGTTTGGTATTTCAAACAACGGAATGAGCAAATCTATATTAAAGATGCTTCATTCTCTTTTGAACAAACCATATACCAAATTTAGAGATATTTCGTACGAAGAATGTTAGATTTCGTTCAGAACGTTTGCAATACGTTATTTAAATTTTAAATATATAATTGTTTTAAATAGTTTTAATAATATTTTTAGTAATATATAAGTAAATTACGCAGTAAGAATGTACATGGTATCCCATAAACAAAAAATTGATGGAAAAAACTTTCGAAAAAGAGGTTGCAGTACAATTTTCCCGCCACATGAATGAGTGGAAACAAAAATAGAAAAAGAGAAAAGATAAACCAATAGGGTTAAATGAGTCGGTTTAGAACGACTTTATTCGTTATTGGGAATCTTTCAGCGCTGAGGTCATCTCAAGAACTAATTCGGAAAACCGGAAGAGCGACCGAGGAGGCAAAGGCATTTATATTCACAATGCCGGATCGACTAGTTTTTTGAGACGAGTCGATCAATTGGTAAATTAATTATTATATTATTTTTATTTATTATTATTTGAAAATTTTTAAATTAAAATTTTAGAATTTGTTACTTTTAGGCACAAGAAATTGGAGTACCTCTAGATCACTTGCAATTTCTCGAGGCCGTCCACGAGCAAAAAAACTGGTCGTATCCAAGATGGTATCATTAGTGATATCATCGAAAAAAGAAAAAAGAAAAAAGTGATATTTTAACCCAGCAGTTTCAAGTTGGTTGTTCATCTTTGGTCGCCGAATTGACTCGTTCTGAGATTAACCGTCTCGTTATTGATGTAAGTTTGATTTTTTTTATATCTATAATTAATATTATAATAATTTTCTAATAATATTTTTTTTTATTTTTACAGGAATTACGATTTTCTAAGTGTCGCCATCCAGGACTCGGGAGAGTTGCAGATACCGGTGGCGCAACATCTACATCTAGAAACGAAGAGAATGAACAGCTGAAATAAAAAATGGCGGCTATGAAAATAGAGATGAACAATCTCAAAAGTATTGTAGAAATGATGATAAACAAGTTGTATGATGATTTTTATTTTCCCCCCTCCGTTGTAATTTCTATTTTAAAATAATTGTTTAATTATTATATTTATAATGAATATTATTTCTATTAATTGTATTATTATTTTTTAAATATTTAAAAATATTATTTAATTTAATATAAATATTAATTAAATTTAATAATATTAATTAATATAAATATTAATTATATTAATTTTTTAAAAATATATTTTAAAAATAAATTTAATATAAATATAAATATAAATTTAATAAATATTTTTAAAAATAAATATATTTTAAAAATATTTGATAAAAAATTTTAAAAAATAATTTTTTGTTTTTTCAATCAATTGGTTATTTCCGACGGATGCTGTCGTCGGTAATTTCCGACGGCAAGTTCCATCGGAAACGTGTCGCCTACATCCCTACGCGTAAAAACCATCGGGAAATATAATCGGTTCAAAAACCCAACGGCAACATTCCTCAGAAATCATTCCAACGCAAATTCGTCGGGAATTTCCGACGGATGTGTTCCATTGAATATCCGTCGGAATTTTCTGACGGTAACAGACCATCGAATGTCCGTCGGAAGTTTCCGACGGTAGGTTTTATCGTAAAGTCGTCGGAAATTCCCGATACCTTTCCAACGAAATTTAGTTTCCGACGAAATAGTCCTGACGGACGATTTTCGTCGGAAAGTGGATGGTAATCGGTATTACCGACGGTTTTTCGATGAAACTGGCCGTCGGGAAAACGTTGTTTTCTTGTAGTGTTCACATTCATTTATTCTCCATGTTTATATCAAATATAATAATTTGGCATAGATCTTTTACTATACAGATG
The DNA here is from genome assembly GCA_018901945.1 of Pugionium dolabratum. Lineage (NCBI taxonomy): Eukaryota > Viridiplantae > Streptophyta > Magnoliopsida > Brassicales > Brassicaceae > Pugionium > Pugionium dolabratum. The sequence goes on along the minus strand of JAEVFF010000237.1, from coordinate 188,808 downwards.
ATTCCAAATTTTGTGTGCCGGAAGAAATTTATCATTTTGCAGTTAATACAAGAACATAAAAAAAGTTACCTCCACTATTTTGTGTTATTGGATGATAACTTACAAAATTCATGAACTACTACATATCTTCTGCAAATTCGGCTGATATATTTCTTATGTGATTATCATATATTTTTTTCCATCCACTTTTTGACTTATTTTTTTATTCTACAAATGAGAAGAGAAATATGTGGTATATATATATATATATATATATATATAAGTTTTTGCCACTATTTTGCCATTGCTCTTATTTTAGTTACAACTAGTTCCGCACATGTGTTCCACGTTATACTATCACCACTACACTACGACTCAATTTCCACTCACATTGTGGTCACATATCCGCCGCTCTATTTTAGCTACTACAATGTGGTCTCTGATTGGTCGTAATTTTGCGACCAATTTGTGACCACTCCATGGAGTTGCAATTTGGTTGCCATTAGTCTCACAAATACTAGTAAACACCAACTACAACAATTAGTCTCAAAATACCGATTGTTTTGCGACTACTCACTTATAGTCGCATATTAGTCGCATATCGGTTGCAATGGAGTCACATATTATGCGACCACGGTCGCAAAAACTAGTGACAAAATGACTGTTTTCTTGTAGTGAACGTTTTGTGACACAAGATCTGCTGGAAAACTATGCGACTACGTGGGGATATATGAAAGGAAAATATGTCAGAGACGTTTATGAAGTGCTAACACGACATTGTAGACTTATTGAGTTTCTAAAGGAAAATAAAATCTTTTATAAGATGGAAACTAAATTTGATATCTTTCCGTATCCGCATCTAAGGTGAATGTTGAAGACTTGGCGTCATGTACTCTATAAATACAATGATAAATCCAATTAGGTTTAGCCCAAATAGGGAGAAGAATAACAAAAGATTGGGGAGGTTTGGTAGGATAAAATTAGCATGAGTAACCTAGATTTTCTAGTACTTGAATTTGTATTTGAGACGTGTATGTCTTGTTGTGTAATACAACTTGAATGGTGTCGAACTAAAAATGTCTTAGTGTTGAATAATTCTATTAGGTAAGGTTTGGAAAGATTATGTAAAGATTCTCTAGTGAATGATTTGAGGATATAGACATGTTATTGAACCTTGTTAATTTCTTGTATGCTTATATTTTCGGTTTTATAATAAATAATATCTTTATTACCTTTTTCACTTTTGTTTTGATAAAAATTGGATTACCAAACCAAATTTTGAGAAAAGAGTTCAGAAAAAATAGATTAAACCTGAAGATTTGAGTGATTTCTTGTTAAAGGATCAAATCACGGGATGTTACAGTGGCAGCACAAGAATAAGATAGGCTTATCTTGTAATATTGAAGAGCTTGGGAAAAAGCTTGAGAAAGCTCAATCAGATTATCCAGTGTCTCCAAAAAAGCTTTTGAACATCGAATCTTTGTGTGACAATGCACGCAGAATTGGCAGCAAAAAAAAAAGAGCGTATATCATATACTAGGGAATTAAGTGGTGCAAATGTTTGAAGATTTAATGCGTATTAAACAAGGCAGATTGACACAAATTTGAATGAACCCAATATTTGCCATATAATTAAAACGAAAAAGACCTTTAGAGATGAAACTTTCGACAGTCTTTGCAATATTTGCTACAAAATAATATCTAAACTATTATGCCAAATACTAAAAGATATTTCTTTTGTAATGTTTGAAATTCAGTTAGCTTTTGTACAAAGGAGAATGATCTTTGAATTGTCATTGATCAAAAGGTTTTTCACCGCATAGATACAAAACCTAAATGCTAGTCATATTTAATGGCAATTAAAACATATAGAAGGAAAACCTATGACAAGATGGAGTAGAGTTTCTTAGTTTCTCTTTTGGAAATGATAGGTTTTGTAGGGAAATTGGTGTAATGGATATTGATATATGTTAATTAAGTCTCCTATCACATCCTCAATAATGGAATACCAAATGGGCACTATTATCCAAAGTTGAGGTTTACGCCAAGAAAATCCACTTTCAGCGGTACCTTTTCATACTGAACAACGAGGTTTTAATTTTAAACTTAAATGTGGTTGAGGCTGCACAATGTTTACAAGATTGCGGATTGCTCAACCAATCTCTTCAATATCTCATTTGCTCTTTGTATATAGTAACTTAATATTTTCATTGCTTCAAGGGAAAAGTGTGAGGTTCTATGCCAAATGCTTACTAATGCATTGGATAAGCAGATTAGTTATGAAGATTTGGAATCGGGAATGATGAGGTAGGTATTTAGGACTCAAAGTCTACAAGGTTCAAAGGTACAAATCTTTGCCTACATATGAGATAGTATCCGAAAAAAATTAATGGTTGGTCCGCCATCCCAAAGTGTTAAAATGGTTATGGTTAAGTTAGTGAACATGACGATGCCAACATATGTTTTCTTTCCGCCAAAAGTGTATGTAAAACTTACAAGCGCAGTTAGTGATTTCTAGTGGGTGCAATGATAATTCTAAAGACAGATGCAGATATTGGTTTTAAATGTTTAGGGGAATTAAATAAAGCATTGTCAGCAAAAAAAAACTTTGGTATTTTTAACGTTTTTCTTTTTCCATAGTTGCAATAGTCATGAAAGGGTGATATTTCCGGTCAATCCATGTTTTTAAACCCCAAAAATAGACCATCGTATGGCTCGAGAAGTGTTTGGGTAAAGTTTTAAGAAAGTTTATTATCTCTGTGCACCAAACTCGAGTATAGAATGCTAACTATGTGGTGATTAGTTGGAATGCATTAACCACATTTCCACTTGCAAGAAAAACGTGGGCATTTCCAAACATTTAAATGTACTAAACATGTTCTCAACAGACAATCTTTTTGAAAAAGTGGATTATGTCTTATGATAGTGTTCTAGATCGAAATCAGGCTAGGAATGATGTACGTGGATTTTTTTGGATTTTACGGTTTATTTAGAAAAAAAAAAAGAGATCATATTTTCATGAGACTAAATGGATTACAATAAAGCTTTTGGAAAAAAACAGGAAAGAGATATTTGGTATGAGGCAACTATAGTAGAGGAATTAGTTGAATAAACATATGTTATGGAGGTCGACCAAAATCCTCAAGTATCTCAGTTCACATGTTTTGTTGACGGATCTTGGAAACTTGAATATCGAACAACATAATGAAACTAGATTCTCAAACTAAAGAAATATAGTTTTCAAGTTGGGTGATTACAAAGGTTTTTACCTCTTCATATGAACTTTCATAGTATCAATTGGACTACGTCTAGCTTCCTATGAAATTTCTACATCTCGTAGCAAATCTAGAGATTTAACTAATCTTTGGTCTTGATATTCGAGAATATCTAATATATTATTCGAGAAACAGTTTGATAAAATAACCTAATCTTAATGTTTATTAATAAAAATATCATGTTGACGTGTCATCATTACACTAAGTTTTAAATAAATATATAAGTGAGTTTAAATTATTAGAATAATTACAATATATTCTATTATTATTAATTTGGTTAGAGAAACAATATGTTTTATTAAACTAACCAAAAATATTATTAAATTCGTAAAAAATAATTATTTTTATTTTTTGAATTTACATATACAAAAATTAATATTCAAAATAAATTTTAAATAAGAATTAAAATTATATAAATCTCTAATTTATGTTTACTAATAAAAAATATTATATAATTTATGAATATTTTTTCTACTCAGGGCATGGATATAAATCTAGTTTAAATTATTTCGAAGAATCTTTTAATAAAATTTTCTTATTCACTAATCTAGATATTGCTTTCAAATGTTTTGGGAATTTTAATAAAGCATTTGAAAATGCAAAAGCTATTAGAAATAGAAAAACTGTGTCAAGAAGTGATACAACGATTAAGACAGTACGTGTCTGTACTATAAAATCTTTTAGGTGCACTCTTAAGTCTCACCTAAAACGACCTTCAACAATCTCAAGACGCTTTTGACTTGTTACACTAGCCTCACACGTTCACAAGATTGTACACAATCTTGGAACTCCTCACCAAAACCCTTTTACCCCTTTAGTTTTGCCTTATCTTTTAGAAACCCAAAACCCTTGAATAAAAGCTCTATTTTGTGAGTGTTGAATTCGCCCCACTATTCTCCCTATTTATATATTCTTATTTCTTCGTGCAAAACCCTAGGGTCGAATTCCTTTTCTCCATGAGATTTCCATATTTCTTTTTATTGCAAGTTTCCTTATTCTTTTACAAGAATAGGAAAATTCTTTGAACTTCACTTTAGTGCCTTTTTGTATCCTTCTCCACTTGATCCAAGCTTGTTGGATCCTTCTCAATGGGCTTCTCACGTAGTCCAACTTTCTGCTTCCTTTCTTTGTCGTTTGGAAAGTCTCCACGAGGTCTTGACTTACTGCTTGTACTACTTCTCAAGTAGTTCAAGGCTAAGTGCCAAACAACTACATCTTCAATCTCTCCCTTTTTTAACTTCTGTGTCTTGCAAGCACCTGAACAGAAGATTCCACACCACACACGAGAGACAGAGAAACAACAACCACAAATTGATTTGATCTCAAATTGATGTTAGTTGCTTAAAAACTACAATCAACTGTTCAAAGAGATATATGAGTTGGTTACACACAAAAAAATCTCCCCCATGATTCTCGTCCTAACAAAAACAACCAACCATTCTCCCCCACGATTTTAGCCTTAGTCAGAGATTTACAAAACTTGATCCAACTACACAACAACCACAAAAACATTCTCACACCAACACTTGCGCATCCTTAAAATGATTCAGACTTAGTCCCAGTCCCAAGGTCCTGTTCTCTGTGAGCACGGAAGTTAAAAAAACGTTAGACCAACAATAAGAAGAAATAAGGACTAGGGACTCTACCTTGGAGAGCGTGTTGGAGTTGACGCACAATATCAGAGAGAGTGGAGAGCGTAGTAGCTATGTCAGCGAGTGCCTCACATGCTACGGCAGTAGTAACTGGACTGTACGGAAGACGAACAGAGCCCAAGGAAATAACCTGACCGGGTCCATGGGATACCTCAGCGGCAGTAGGTGCTACTGGCTTGCGCGAGGTCCTCGGCGGCTTGCAGGAGACTTCATCCCTCTTGAGAAATTTCTCAACACTCCGAACATCCTTTTTGTACCGAACAGGTGGAATGTATGCCTCACCAGCGAAGAGTGGAGTAGGGTGTTATTCTTGGAGAACTCTAAAGATGAGATGAGGGAACAGTAACCAACGAGAATCATTCTTTTGAAGCACACTAAGACCCATAATCTGTTTGTAGGCCAATAGTCCAAAATCAACACGAATTCCATGAACCAGTTTGCAAATCAAACGTGCTCGATCAATCGAAATATGATTTTTGTGGGTTGATGGAATCCAGTTGTAAGCTGCGATCAAAACCATAGCTGCAAATTTAGGTGGAAGATCAGTTGTACTTAATCCAGTCTAGGACTGCTTGCCACCCTCAGTCATAAGATCAACCATTGCATCAAGACTCACAAAATCAGTTGATGCATCAGAAAGAGCTTTCTTATCAGTCAACGCATCAAACCGAAAGTAAACATTGATCTGACGAGGAGAAAACTCATACTTATGCCCACGAACAAAAACAATGACTGAATCCAATGTAGTAGACGAACCAGAGGGAAGGTTAGCATAGAATTCCAAAATAACCTCCTTAACATAGGCACACAAACCAGTAACTGTTGGTTTTAAATGACCATGATCAATGACTTCCAAAAAGTCCCAAGAATCTTTCTGAGCAAAATCAACCAGACATTCCGAGATAATACCACAAGAGGAGAAGGAATCATACCGTGTCTGCGCAACAGAGGATGAGAAGCGCTTAGAGCGAACACGTACGGAAGAAGACGGCACGGAGGGCGATGCGACCGGCTATGATGAGACCGAAGACGCTGAGTTGATGGAGGGGCGAGGCCGAGATGCCGAAGGCGCTTCTGTTTCCATTCATATATGATCGTAGGTGGAGAGGAAAACGTGCGGTCGGGCGACGAGGGTGCGACATCGGTGTCCGTAATAACGGCACCTTCTCTGGATGAGATGCTCCGACGAGCGGTGCTGCCGCAACTTCAGGATGGGGCCGGAGACAGAGTAGCAGTGGCGGCATCGGCTGATGGCGTTGGATCCGAAGAGGCACGGGACGAGTTTCTCACGGAATGGTGTTCCTCGGGAGATGGTGTTCGAACGGAGAGATTTGCACCAGTGGATATCGCCAGCAACATACTATAGCTAGATTCATCATTAGAGTGGAGTTCTTGGAGGAGAACCATGACAGTTGGGAGGAGCTAGGGTTGTCGTCAATAGAGGAAAGAGATGAAAAAGGAGAAATCGATTTTTCCCCTTTTTTTAATCTATTTTTCTTTTTTTTTTCTTTTTAAAATACAATATTTTTATTATTAAAAAAAAGAATGAAGAACAAATCCAGCTCTCAATGGCGTAAGCAATGGCCACTCCAATAATTTGTAAATGCTACACACACTATTGAAAACAATCAACACAACCACATGACATAGACAAAATGATGGGAAATAAACTGGTAAGGTTATCACACATATCACAAGACAGCATGGCGACCCAGATAAAAAAGAAAATCACATGAAAATACAATGAGCTTGTAGAATAGATTTTAACTATTTTAATACCAGAATCAGAGACCACACTCTGCTTTGTCTGATTCATAACATTTGGTTGTCACAGCCACGGTGACTAGCTTCCACACTATCATGTCTTTATCGCATCCTGAGTCAATTTTCAACCTTTATCAAACAGGCTGGAGTGATTCTTCCGATTTAGTTTTTTTTTGTTTTTGAATCTTGGTTTTGCCTGATTCTTCTCGTTTTGTTTCCTTTTTTTGTTTTTTTTTATGACACACATAGAAACTCTATCGCTCGATTGAACTGTGATAGTAAGAAAACACATCCACCTGTGAAATCTGTACTGAGAGTCAGTCACGACGACACGATATGTAGTTCTTTTCCATTGTGACCAGTGATCCAAACAGAATCAAAACTTTGTATGCTCCCTCATCTAGTACATGTATGAGTCTTACATGCTTCAGCCAAAATCATATTCTACAAACACCAATTGCATTGCGTAAAGTTATAAAATGAGCAAAATCTAAAGATTTTGTAAACAAGTCAGCCAGTTGCAAATCAGTGATAATGTGTTCAACCACTACATGTTTCTCCTCCACCAATTCACAAATAAAATAGTGCCGAATGTCGATGTGTTTTGTGCGAAAATGTTGTACTAGATTTCTCGAGATACTAATGGCGCTTTTGTTGTCGTAGTGAACTAGGATAGGACCCCGAATCCATTTGGTAATCTGCTGACATTTGCTATATATTCTGCTTCTACTGTAGAGAGTGACACAAAATTTTGCTTTTTGCTCATCCAAGAGATTAAATTGTTTCCAAGAAAAAAAACACCCTCCACTCGTGCTTTTTATGTCATCAACACTTCTTGCCCAGTCAGCGTCACAATATCCCACCAGATTATTATTCGACCCTTTAGAATACCATATACCAAGGTTGGTTGTCCCTTTGACATACTTGATGATCCTCTTTACTGCCTCTAGATGTGACAACTTTGGTGTTGCCTAATATCTTGCACAGATGCCAACACTCAAACATAAATCTGGCCGACTAGCAGTAAGTTACAGAAGACTATCGATCATGCCTCCGTATGATTTTGGATCTACCTCCTTTCCTTCAGCATCTCTTGACAGTTTGAGTGTAATGCGCTCATAAGAGTATTAGTTTCCTTACAGTGATCAAGGTTAAACCTTTGTACAAGGTTCTTGGCGTACATGCTCTGAGATATGAATATACCTTCATCACTTTTAGTAATCTGCAATCCAAAAAAATATTTCAATTCACCCACCATACTCATTTCAAATTTTTGAGTCATATCCTACACAAATTGATCCACCAACTTTTGTGATGTGCTACCAAAGATGATATCATCAACATAAATCTGAACCATCATGATGTGGGTGCTCTGTGTCAGAATGAAAAGGGTTTTTTCCACACTTCCCTTGGTGTAATCTTTTGTTATTAAGAAGTGTGTCAGTTACTCATACTATGCACGCGGGGCCTACTTCAGTACATACAATGTCCTGTTCAGTTTGTACACATGATTGAGTTTCACTGGGTCTTCAAACCCCTTAGGCTGCTCGACATATACCTCTTCTTGCAGTATCCCGTTTAGAAAATCACTCTTCACATCCATCTGATAGATTGTAAAATTCATGATGCAGGTCATACCTAAGAATAACCTGATAGACTCGAGATGAGCTACTGGAGCAAATGTTTCTTCAAAATCAACTCCCTCAATTTGAGAGTAACCTAAGCTACAAGTCGAGCCTTGTTCCGTACCACAACTCCATTTTCATCAATCTTGTTCTTGAAAATCCACTTTGTGCCAACCACATTTACTCCATCAGGTCGAGGAATCAACTCCCATACATCATTTCGCACAAACTTTTCTAGTTCTTCTTCCATCGCCACAATCCAAAATTCATCTTCAAGTGCCTGAACATGTGATTTTGGTTCAAGAACTGTGACAAACCTAGCGAAACGTACTATTTCTCTAAAGTTGATTTTCACACCTCGAGTTTTCCTTCCATCCATCACATTTCCAATGACATTAGATGACGAATGATTTCTATGAACTTGTTGATCTGAGCTCTGATCTGCCGGATCTTGGTCTGAGTCATTGTGGTCTTTTGAGCTACTGCGATCTCGTGGCACTCTCAAAAACAAACTTTGGTTGCCACTTCTTCAAACTATGCAGAAATCATTGTCCTTCATAAAACATGTAGAGAATGTGTATGACTCAGATATATGACTCACCATATAGAATGAGCAAGTGGATTAATCAACAATAAAGCGCCAACAAAATTATTCGAAGATAATGCCTCATGTGTCACTCAAATTAGAGAAGGTTATATCAAAAGCGACCGGATAAAACATATCCCTCCGAGATTTTTCTCATATATCCAAGAACTTGAGAAAAATCAAGAATTTGATATCGAATATATTCGTTCAAGCGAGAATGTAGCAGATTTATTTACTAAAACGCTTCATACAACAATGTTCAGAAAACATGGTTAGAACATTGGAATGCGTCAACTGCCAGATTTATAAAGAGAAACATATCTATCTTTCGATGTGAAGATTTTGTATCTATACTTTTTTTTCTATCATAATTTTTATTCTATTGGATTTTTAAATGATAAGATTTTTAACGAAGAAATACATAATCATTCAATAATAATAAATAATCAAGACGATGCTGAAAAGTCAACAAAAAAACAACAAAAAAAGCAATAATTATTTTTATTAGCGGTTACGTTTACCGATTTTAATAAATCAATAATTTTTCACTATAAATACGTACTTTATGTATTTGTATGTAATTAACTTATTTTCTTCTACTTTTCTTTTTCTAATATTTATAAGATTAATAAAAAATAGTATAATAATAAAAGTTTTATTTTTCTATTATTATTCAACACTAGTTGTTAGAAGAATTAACCACAAATGACGTATTACAAAAATATTAGCCACCATGTATAATGCCAACGGTGTGGTGGTATGTTGAAATGTATTAACCATACTCTTGCTTACATTTCCACTTGCAAGACAAATGTGGGTATTGCCAAACATCCCATATTTACTAAATATGTTCCCAACAAATAATATTTTCAAAAAAATGGATTATTTGTCATGATATATTCTGTATCGGAATCAAGCAAATGATGATACATATCGTTTTTCTCAGATTTTATGGTTTATTTAGAAAACAAGAAATGATGAGTGTTTCCATAAAACTAATTGAAGTACAATAGAATTTCGAAAAAGGTAAGAAAATAAAGTGATATTTGGCATGAGGAAAATATAGTGGAGGAATTAGTTGAATAAGCATGTGTTATGGAAGTCTATTGGGAACAAAATCTTCAAGTAGCTCGTTTACATATTTTGAAACCTTGGAGGATTGAACAACGTAGATTGATTGGATTCACAAACTAAAAAATGGAACTACTGATATTTTTGAAGTTGGGTGATTACAAAAGTTTTTATCTCTTCATATGAATTTTATAGTCTCATTTAGGCTATGTTTTTTTTCAAAAGGAACAACATTTTTTGTTTGAAAATTTGAGTTATTTCGAATGAACTTTCCCAAAATTTCCTCACCAGTCTCACGAGAGTGATGTGCAGGAAGATCTGTTCGCAAGACAAGTTCAGATCAAAAAATATTGTGTTTTCAATATTAACATTTCTATTTATTATTTGTTTAAAGATACATCTCATGTACTCTATAGTTGAAATGTTGGTGTAAAAAAGGTTCTCGTGGTTCCTATTGTCTTTTCTCCAAATTAATCATTTTGGGTTTACATAGACAGCCATCCAAATGGTAAAGACCATTGGACTGGACTACGAAGCTCTTCTGGTCCATATTTATAATAAAAGAATTGAAGAAAGTCTGTTCAATATTATTAAGATAATATTTTTTTTATCTCTATACAAAATTATTAACAGTTAAATATTCTGTCGGTCTCGTTAACCCGACAAAACACGACTTAACCGGCAAAGCTGTGGAATTTTTAATGCGATAATTGACAAAGCGGCAAGAACAAGTTCAAGTTGATTATTTTAAATTTCGCTAAACAAAAATATCATGTTTTACCAGAAAATAATTGGAATTTTATAATAAATCATTAACGACAGAATGGTTCAAAAAAGCCAAACTATGATTCAAAGTCTAAATCTATCTGCCGTCAAATTATTTGTCTAAAATTCTATAGATAGTACCCAAAAAACTATATTACATTTAACAATTTTTTCTATTACAAAAACACATGAAACTTTCCAATCAAAAATATATCAAAATAATAATTGTTTTCACAAACACCAATTTTTGAATTATACATATTTAACACAACCAAATAAACATCTTAATAACCATCTTAAATAATACAAAATTTTAAAGTTCAGTTACAAAAAACCAAAATCTAATAGAATTCGAATTGATTTACAATTTAACATTAATAAATGAAAATAAAAGTATTATGTAATACTAGGTTTTATTTATATATAAAAGTACAGTGTTCATATAAAATGAGAATTTAACTTTATTAAGATGGGGAAGTTTGCCAGCATGTTTCCAGTAAAACGTGCTCCTATTGTTTTTCTGACGGTGGTGTGCTTTGGTGATTGTATGACGAACTTTCAACGTGAAATTTTTGTATTTTTAATTTAACAACAAACTAGATAATTTGCTCACATTCATGTATAACAGAAGTTTTAAATGTTTTGGTCGTCGTCGGCGGCTAGCTGTTGTAGTCAATAGTGTAGTTGTGGTTCCAATATATATTGTTCGTTTGTATATAACTAGTGGTTACGGTTGCGGGTGATCGTAAATTTTTAATCGCATTGTTGTTTTAATAAATGATCGGAAAAATTACGATAACACAGCGTATGATCGTTGTGATTGACCACAAGTAGCTGTGATAGATAAACGAACAACAATCTGCCGTAGCTGTAACCGCAGAAAGTTATGGCTGAAAAACGAACATGATTTATATAATTGGATGTTGATTAAAACATGAATAACTCAATATACATGTAAAAGTAATAATCATGACTGAAAAACACAAATTATTCATCATAATTTGTCAAACAAAAATAATTATTTGAAACACTTATAAATACACAAAACTTAAATAAAAACGTAAAATTGAAAACATAAATGGTATTAAACATTTTTAGATTTACTTTATCTTTTTAGAAATAAATTTATGTTTAAAATTATCATATCATATTTGATTAATTTATTTTTAAAAAATAAATTTATGTTTAAAATTGCTATGTTACATTTAAATAAACGTCATGTTATTAAATTTTTAACGATATCATCATTTAAAAAAAAATATTTATGTTTTAATGTTAAGAGGAATTAAGATGGTTTTCAAGAAAATGTTGCTATTTCATTGCTACTTTAGAAATAAAATAAAAAGAATTGTTTTTTTATGGATTTACAATGATTCTTTGCAAACTATTTAGAGTTTAGGTAGCAAATACCGATTGTATATTCCAATGGATTCGCAACAATTCCTAGTTAAAGCATTGTAATTTTTTTGCTATATGATATATATGATCTTAACACAAGATTCCTAGATATTATTTATACCAATATTTTTAAAATGAAAACTAACATTCATCACAAATTATTGCAAACTAAAAATAGTTTCGTTCCTAATTCACATTGTTAAGTGCAGTGAATTTACACTGAAAACAATTATCGTCTCAATTTGTTATAAACATATATTTTCTTATAATCTTTGGTGTGCTATAATATAATTTAGATTAAAAAAATCACGAACAATATAAAAATGTATATTGTTTGTTAAAGAGGTTTTTAATAGACATCATTCCGATTATTATATCGGAAAATATATAGAAACAATTTCTAAAATAGATACAACGAAATTGGCATTCTAACTGAATGTGATTTATACATTGAAAAAATATAATGAAACGAGTTATATAACAATTAGGTTTATTAAAAGATTGAGCAAACAAATCGAAGATTTTCATAAACGCCACTTTAAAACTACCATATTTTAATTAAGAATAATATCTTAAAATAACACTATTTTAAGTTTATTTTCCAAATTTAGCATAATAAAATTAAAATTCCAAAAATATCACAAATTATTATATAAAAATAATTATTTAACTTAAAAAAACTATATATAAAATTAAAAAATAATGTCTGGGTTCACTTTTTTCAATTTAAGGTTTAAATATTTTTCATTAGGAATAAGTTTTTAATTATTTTAGTATTAAATTTGTGTTATTTTTGGAAATTTAAATTAGTAGTGATATATTTGAAACAAAAACTTGAAATAATGTTAGTTTAGTCAATTGCTCTTTTATTAATATCATCTTTATATATTTTTAAAATGGTAATTTTTCAAAACAAGATTATTTCAAACTTTTATTCCAAATATAGTATTATTAATATAAAGTTTCTAAATATATCATAAATTTAATATTAAAATAAATTAAAATATCTTTCAAACATGAAAAAATAAATAAAAACATTACATTTTAATTTTATATATAATTTATTTAATGAAGATACAAGAAAGTGAAATAAAAAAATATGAAAGTGGAATCAAAGAAACAAGAAACACTTGAAGCAAGGATGTTGATGCAAGGCAAAAAGGCGTATCAAGGATCTCCAGCAAAACTTTAGTAATCAGGAATATTTCTTTATCAAGAAAATGAAATTTTTTTGAAAAGCGTGTACAAGTTCTCTAATATTTAAATAATGACCAGAGGAATGATGGTGACACGAAAAAAACAAGAGGTTAAAGGGTGAGAAAACGGAGAGAAAAGTAAAAGAATCTTTCAAAGTTCTTATTGTTGTATGAGAGTGTTGTATTAAATACAATACAGAAACGGGTTCTGTATTGATCAGTTCAAACAACGTGTGAGAGATATCTTGGATAGATTAGTACTTGTTTGAGAGAAATTATAAAAGACAATCTTCAAAAAGTTTCTGAGTGAAGAAAATATATATTTTTGTGGAATTGAACCATGTTGGATATTTTTCACATTTACAATTACCAAAACTTTCACATGGTAAGAAATCTTAATTCTTTAAATATAAAAAAATGTGATCTAGGGACAAGTATGTCACATAACTTTGGATCTAGGTAAAACCTCTATTTCTCAAAGAAAATTTTAGATGGTGGAAAGTTCATATCAAAACTCTAATCAAAGGGATAGATGATGATACATGTACAGTAGTGGAAGAAGGATGGAGTAAGCCCATGCTGAAAACTAAAGATGGAGGAATGATTCCCAAACCCACGAGAGACTCGACTACATAGGAAAATATTATGTCAAAATACAACTCAAAAGCTCTATCAGTTATCTAGACATTGCTAACCAAGGATCAATTCAAAAGAATGCATGGATGTTCAACAGCAAAGGAAGCTTAGACTCATTTAATGTTCGGAACTCGTATTGACATGCTAGCTTCTCAGTTTGAAACTCTTATTATGGGTGATTATGATACAGTTCAATCATTCAATGGGAAACTTAGCTCAATTGCAAATGAAGCGCTTGTCCTTAGAAAGAAATACAAAGACAAAAAGTTGGTAAACAAATTCTTGCAATGTCTTCCGGAAAAATTTCAAACACACAAATCAGTAATTTACGTATCACTAAACTCTGATGAAATGAAGTTTGATTAAGTTTTTTGGAAAGATGCAAGCCTACAAATTTGAACAAAACAATAAAGAAATTTCCCGAGGCAAAGGTATAGCCCTAGCTATCAATCAAGAAGCAAATCCAGAAATAGATCTTCGAGAAAAAGTGAGTATGATTGTCATACAGTACTTCAAAAAACTTGAAAAAGGTTAGAAACGTGGAAATTTCAGCACATCTAAGGGTGAAGGAGAATACAAAAATGAAAGGATTTTAAGAAATTATGCGAAGGTATAGGGTATTTTAAGGCAGAATGTCCAATTTCCAAGAAACATGATGCTTCTAGGTGAAGCGAATGCAAAGGTTTTTGTCATGTCATAGCGAAATATATAGGTTCTGGAAAAAAGAAAGAAAAATCATTCATCAATCTCGACGATACTGAGTCAGATGATGAAGATGATGGTCAATATGAGGTATTGAATTTTCTAGCTTATCTTGGAGTAGTTGATGAGGAAGCTGACTATGGACAGGAACATGACTATGATTGTCCTTATACGCTGGAAATAAAACTCTAGTTGAATTCATGGTTAAGAATCAAAAAAAAAGGAAGGGTTGACTTCATAGAAAAGGTCAGAAGATTGTTGTATCATAACAGATACTAGTATGATCATAGAAACTATAATCAAGTACAGATGAAGAAACAAGATATGTATGTGTATGTGTCTTATACTGTTGAAGGCTCCCGTAGCTCTGATTAGTGAGACTGGTACTTTGATAGTGGCTACTCAAGACATATGACATGAGCTCATGAGAATCTTCAGAAGCTTGAAAAAATAGCAGCTGGAAGGGTCATCTTTGGAGACGGAGCGAAAGGAAAAATCAAAGGTAAAGGAGACATGATTGGACACACAATCCATGAGCTTGCAAATGTTTACCTGGTAGAAGGGTTGAAAGCTAATAGGATCAGTATTAGTCATTTATCTTATGAACTATCAGTCGTCTTCACTAAAACTGAATGTCGAGGTACTAACAGAAATGGAATATTCAGAATTCAAGAAGTCAGAACAAACAACAAATGCTATGCATGAAAACCATATGTAAAATGCTAGCTACTCAGCTACGAAAGTACAAGATTTGCAGTTGTGGCATCACAAACTTGGTTATATGAATATCAAAACTATGGTCAAATTGGTTGATCAACAGGTTATTCAAGGTATTCCCAAGTTGAAATTATAGTCAGAATTTACGTGTGATCCATGTGCAAAAAGAAAGCAAGTTAAGGTTTATCACAAAGTTGTATCTGATATAATGATGAAAAGACCGCTGGATCTCATTCATACAGAACTGATGGGGCCAATAAAAATTAAAAGCATTGCTGGAAAAAATACATTTTTTTCCCCTGGTTGATGATTTTACTAGATACAGATGGGTTAGGCTCTTGAGTGAAAAGTTTGAGACATTTAACAACTTTAGGATAGTTGCATTTCAGGTGATGAATGAGAAAAAATATAGTATCAAAGCCATCATGGAGTTTCAAAATGAGAAATTTGATAGGTTTTGTGAAGAATAAGGTATTTTTCACCAATACTCGACACCAAGGACACCTCAGCATAATGGGATTGTTGAAAGAAATAATCGCATCCTTCAAAAAAGATGACAAGAGAAATGTTATAGAGAAATCAAGTTGCTAAACACTTCTGAGCTGATGCGATCGATACAACTTGTTTTGTCATCAACATGGTGTATGTAAGAAAAGGAATAGAAAAAACTCCCTATGAACTCTAGAAAGGAAAAACTCCAAGTGTAAGCTACTTTCATATTTTTGGATGTGCGTGTTACATCCTGAATGAAAAAGACCAGCTGGAAAAATTCTACTCTAGAAGTGATGAAAGGATTTTTTTGGGATATTCCGGTGCAAAGTATGGGTTACAGGGTGTTTAACAAAAGGATGAAGGCATTACAAGAAACAAGTAATGTGGTTTTTAATGACAGATCATTTCAGGACTAGTTTTCATGTTTATTGAAAAACTTTTACAGTCAAAGAATAAGTCACAAGTTTGAGCAGACAGTAGATGCTATCAATTCAAGTTCAGAGTCAGAATCGGAGAAAGAGGTTAGACCTCAGGTGCATCGAAATCACTCCAAAAAGGATGTGATTGATGATATTGGAGGAGAATGTGTTACTAGAAAAAAAAACATATTGATTTCAAAGAGATGGTGAAATATGCCTGATTTATATCTACAGTAGAGCCAAAGCATCATATGGAAGCCCTACTGGATGAATAATGAATCCAGGCAATGCAAGAAGAACTGGAATACTTTGAGCGCAACAAATTCTGTGATCTTACCTAGACCTGATAATGTAAATGTGGTTGGAACCAAGTGGGTGTTTAAAAACAAGATAGATGAGACATGAAATGTGGTTCGAAATAAGGCTCGTCTGGTTTCCCAAGGATATTTGCATATTGAATGGATTGATTTTGATGAAACATTTGCACCAATGGCACAGTTGGAATATATCATGCCTCTGATTGGTATGGCATGTTTGCTCGGTATCAAGCTATATCAATGTAAAGAGTGTGTTTCTGAATAGAGTTATTCAAGAAGAGTTATTTGTTAAAAAACCTAAAGGTTTTGAATATCTAGTTCATCCGCATTATGTGTACAAGCTAAAGAGATTTTTGTATGGTTTTAAACAAGCACCATATGCCTGGTACGATCGATTGACAAATTTTCTTCTTGCTGAATGATATCGTCGTGGACATGTGGACAAGACCTTGTTTGTTCTTGATAGCAAGAAAGGCTTTATAGTTTTTCCAATTTATGTTGATGCTTTTCGAGCAAGACACCAGTCTTTGGTTGATGAGTTTGTTCAACGAATGACAAATGAGTTTGAAATAAGCATGGTTGGAGAATTGAACTATTTTATAGGATTGCATGCAACCTGAACGGCATATCTTTGTCACTGAGGGAACATATGCTAGAAACTTAGTCAAATGGTTTGGATTTAATGATAGCAAGCCAACTAAGACTCCTATGGATGTATACACGAAGATGTCTAGGGATGAACAAGGAGCTGATGTCGACCCAAAGTTATATCGAGGAATGATTAGTAGTATTCTCTATATTACACAATAAGTCAACCAAATCTCTGTTTAAGTGTCGGCATATGTGCGAGATATAAGGCTCAGCCTAAGTTATCACACTAACAAGCTATAAAACGCATCATCAAGTATGTTAAAGGAACAATCAACTTAGGTCTTCAGTATATTAAAGACATAAATCAGCACCTAGCAGATTACTGTGATGTTGATTAGGTAGAATGTTTAGAGATGAACGTCGAAACACTAGTGGTGGGTGTTTCTTTCTTAGAAATAATATGCTCTCGTGACATAGTAAGAAACAAAACATGGTGTCTCTTTCCACCACTAAACTTGAATATATATATATAGCTCTCGACAACTGTTGCACTCAGCTCCTACAGAGGAAGCAAATGGTTGCAGATTATAGTATCACATCTCATTCTCTCTTAATTCACTGTGATAATAAAAGTGCAATTAACATTGCTAAGAATCATGTGCAACATTGTCGCACTAAACACATTGATATTCGTCATCACTGTATTCGAGATTTTGTTGAAGAAAAACAGGTTGAGATTAATCATGTTGGGATTGACCTTCAGTTAGCTGATATGTTTACTAAACCTCTAGATTTTACCAGATTTATCAACATGAGAAAATCCATTGGTGTGTGTGATTCCTAACTAAATTTTTGTGTGAGTTGATTCGATTTTGGACAGGAAGAAAAGTTGAGGTCTGTTTTGAAAGCCACAATTCATTATCAATAAATCATTATTGAGTGAAAAGAGATGTCTCTTATACCATCACATGTGTTGAAATTTTTTCTTCATAAGAGATCAAAGAGTTGGATTTAACAAGCAAAATATCGGATGTTGTTACCTCAAGCCAAGTTACCTTGATCTGCTCTCGTTTACTCAACACGGTCGTACTATGCAAAAGGCATTAAATAACAAAGAAAACAAAAAGCAAACAAACAAACAAACATCTATCTTGTTGATGAACAATGTTGTGATAAAGATATGAGAATGTGAAAGATTAGTCACTTCAGTTGAATCTGATATGTGAGCTTTTCTGGTCTGTGATTATCATCCCAGTTCCCGCTTTGAATTGAATTTTTGGAATATGTCCTTCGTATCTGATAAAACAAGGTTAATTTCATTCAAGTACATATTTACGTTGGGGAAGTGTCTTGATATGTTCATTTCAAATTGGATCACTTACTATTAACTTCTTAAAGTTTTGCGTCTTTGTTTATGTTTAAAGAATTCTAATAAAATTTCTAAACAAGACATTAACAGTAGATCAGAATTTATGAGATATCATAATTGCATGTATTTTCAACATGTCGTTCGAGTGCATAGTCGCACCCATTCATGAACAGTTGTGACTGTTGAGTGGCTATATAATCATATTTTCTAGTATATTTTTGGTCATCCTCAAACGTCTTTCCTCAACAGCACAATGCGAGCCATTTTCTCTTGTTTATCTTGCATGGTGCAAAATGTTGGTTTTTCTGCTTCCTCACCATTGCGTGTAGAATTAGAAGCCCCTAATTCCAACATGCAATCTCTCAGCGAACCTTTAGCATGGATACCCTATCTTGACCCAAATCCTCCGCCCTTACAAATGGAGATAGGTCCTAATGTTCTAGTATCACCAGCGTTTTAGACTATATCAATTCAGCCATAGGTTCCCATTGCCTCCCAAAAATTAGTCTCGGTTGAAGAACTGCCTACCGACACTCAGAAATCCTCGACAGCTACTTCCATGGCTTGTCAAAATCGCAAGCGCACTAGATCCCAAGTCTTCTATGATTCGCGACAATGTACTTGTTCTCACTGGCGTCCTCTTCCATCTGTTTTGATGTCTCTACCTTTGGGTATGACTTCTGTTCAGTCTAGGTATGCCCTATTTTCTCAGCATCAGTTCAATGAAGAATGAGAAGTTCGGTTTTAGAAATATTCGAAGAGAGGTTGAAACCTATCTGGTTACATTTGGATTTGTGAGTTCTATTACTAGTATCCACTAGTTAGAAAAATAAGTCTTGTAGAAATTATAGGAAAATTTGCCATATGTTAAATCAGAAACAGACTATGTTTCCCTTCAGTTTTGGGACCATGATTTTGTGTTCTCTCCTGATCTGATAAATGCCGTTTTGAGTTTGTGTGACATTGTTGTTTGTGCACACAATGACCAAACAAAGGGTATGTCTGATAATGAGTTAGCAATCTTTATGAGCAGGGGTACAGTTCAAAAATGGATATCTCTTCTTACTTCTCATTTTACACCCTAAAATGCCATTATGTTCAAGATCTAATGTCGTAACTGGATGCCAACTTATAATAGTGGCTACCTGATGAGGTCATCGGTACAACTCCTGGCCAACTTCCCAGCCCGGCCGGCCCAAGGAACACAAAGGCGGCCAAATATGCGCAAAAGGATACATGGGCGTATCTTCATGAATCCAAGCTTAACTAAGAAGCGGCCAGCCAAGACAAAACCTGGCCTATAATCCTGACTCCCAGTGGACACGCGGCGACATGTAGCTCACCCAAAACAAGGCCAGATCAAGTTATGCACCATACATCAAATTGGAGTTTTTGAAACTTACCATACTTGGAACTTTCCTTATATGAAAGTCTCCAAACGTTTCTTTGGTGACCAGGAGACTTGTTGGTACTTCTAGGAGCTCCCTTAAGCACTTCTAGAAGCTCAAACACACCTTGGACCAGGCGGGTCCATCCATGCCTTCAAATGAACCGATTGGAGACGTTTATGGCAAGTGAGATGGCCAACTGGTTTAATCACTTGCAAACCAAAACATGGCGTCCATGAGATATTATTAAGACCCTAAGGAAGCCCAAAATAAACCTACCATGCACCAGCCACCAGAGGATCAGGTGAATCCCTTTCCTCCAAGACTTGCCATATATGGACCGAAGTGCACTTAATGTGTTCAGATTGCAATATCTCTATTCCTTGCAACTTGGACACGTATTGAAGACTTTCCAAAGCATCCAGGATGTACCTAGACACCTTACATTCGCCCCAAAGCTCTCAAGATTCAAGCATATACACTTTCCTTGTTGGCCAAACTAGACATTAATGGCCAACAGCCATATATTTTAAATGTATGATTTCCTTTCTCCTTTTTAGGTTTAGGACCATTTCTAGGAGCACTATATAAGCTCAGCACGACCTCATTGTAAAGATAGACCACCATTGAAATTAAATTTGAATACAAAGTATTTTCTTCAAAGCCTTGTCTTTGACTCTTGTTCTTGTTCTTTGGAAATAAAGTGTATGATTCATTTCCTTTCTATTGAAGCCACGTCCAGGTTATTTTGAGAGATTCAAACTCCCTTGGTTCACCTTTGATCGTGTGATTCGATCAAAACCCCCTCCTTTTAGTTCCCTTGCCCGCTTAAGCCAAGAGAGATTCTTGGTCTTGCGAGTCACGGCCGTACCGCTTGTGAGATTGATATTCAATCTTACATCATTTGGTATCAAAGCTAAAAGCTCCTATCCCAGGTTGTGTTCATCCAACCTTTATCCTTTATCTTTTATGATTTTGTTTTGCATTTTGTTATTTACATCTTATCGAAAAAACCAAAAAAAATATATTTGTTCTTATTCTTCATTTGCATTGTTTCTTGTTGATTCTTGTTGTTTTTTTTGTTTGCTCTCATATAAATCTAAAACCAACTCAAAAAAATTGTATTTCATGTTTACTTAATTTCGTTCATCATAAGAAAAAAAAACCAAAAATATAAGCATCACTCATTTTGTTATTTTCGAATTTAGTTACTAGTAAAGTTAAAAAAAAGAAAGATTCATTGAATATTGTTTTTTCGTCCTAAATTAATTTAAATATCAAAAACCAAAAAAATATTGTCTTTTATTTTGCATTAAAGTTAGTTTCCAAAAGAAACAAAAACAAAAACCTCAAAATATTTACTTGTATCGATTTTCCTTTTACTACTACATATGTGTTAATATCATATATTCACTAGAGTGTAGTTTTCTTATTTGTTGATTTGGGCATAATATCTCTTTTTATTATTGTGCAAGGTACAAAATTTAATGATGGAGCACTATGATGAAGAAGAAGACACCATGAGCATACCACAAACTGATTGTAGTCTACACAACGACTATGATCAATGCCTAAGCACAAGCGAGTGTGACTATGCACAAGAGTCATGGAATCAAGACTATTTGGAGACTGATTTTAGGGAAGAATCATATGGAGAAAACTTTGAACCAGAACCACTTAACTATGACCAAGATTTGTCCGACGTAGATGATTCTAATGGATATGGGACATGGCATGAAGACTATTCAGAATATCATTTTGACAATGAAACTGACGTTGAAGAACTCAAACCAGAGCCACCAGACTACTATTCCACTAACAAAAGCTGGCCAAAGAAAATTACACCTTGCCATTTCGTTGTGTCAAGCCGAGTGCCAACCTACACCACTCCAACTAGATCAAGAAATCAGACAAGTAAGGTATATATTTACAATTCCAAATCTCTAACCTTTTCAGGGTATAACAAGGACCCAGATGAATACCTCTGATGGGAAACCAACATGAAATAATGGCTCCGCTCAAACAATATCCCCAAAGAAGAGAAACTCTCATATGCCGTTGATATTTTCGTTGGAGATGCCTACAATTGGTGGTTGAAGGAAAATGCACATACCTTCTACAACAAACCAGTCCTTGATTGGGGAGACCTTAAGGCACGAATGTATAGAGAGTTTGTGAAGAAGTACCAAACACGCAGAAACATCGCCACACAACCTATGCACCCAACAATATCGAGGAGTGAGATGTCTACACCAAACATGCAGCCCTTTCATAAGGCCAAGATTGCCTACTGCTCTGAGCATAAAAACGTGTTTTCATACACCTTAGAAGGACAAAAGGTAGCTAAGCAGATGGTCCAACCAAAAATTGACCAGCAAGTTCGAAAGCCTCAAGCCAAGCACACATGCAACCATCAACGCCATTGCTTGGAATACACAGAAAGGGAACGCCAGGTAAGTCCTCTAACAATGTGAAAATAGATGAAATTATATGCTATAAATGTCAAGGAAGAGGACACTTTGCTAAGACATGTCCCACTAGACAACTAATCACAAGCTTACAAGTAGAACGCGAAAATGTTAAGCCTAAAAGTGTAAAGGCAATAAAGGAGCTTCAAATTAAAATTTCCAGTACTAGCATAATGCATTTGTCTTTGTCAAAGGTTGCTGAAACAGGTCTAATAAAGCAAGGATTCATCAAAGATCAAGAAGACTCACCTCCTACATTAAACCAATTTTCGGAATCAAGAGGAGACCGTGGAGAACCCAACACCTTTGAGGCAAAGCAAAGCCACCAGCTGCTATGGAAAGGAGTAATTTATTCCTTTCTTATCAGGGAGCAACCGCCAGATGCACCATGGCCACATCCTAACCATATAAGGGCCATAAACCGAGGTAATATCCTAAACCCACAAGTAAATCAAGGTATTAACTTGCCTTCTCTATGTGCAGGTAAAACTGTTTTGAGGGCAAAACATTTCGAAGGGGGAGGGTATGATGAGGTCATCGGTACAACCCCTGGCCAACTTCCCAGCCCGGCTGGCCCAAGGAACACAAAGGCGGCCAAATACGCACAAAAGGATACATGGACGTATCTTCATGAATCCAAGCTTAACCAAGAAGCGGCCAGTCAAGACCAAACCTGGCCTATAATTCTGACTCCCAGTGGACACGCGGCGACATGTAGCTCACCCAAAACAAGGCCAGATCAAGTCATGCACCATACATCAAATTGGAGTTTTTGAAACTTACCATACTTGGAACTTTCCTTATATGAAAGTCTCCAAACGTTTCTTTGGCGACCAGGAGACTTTTTGGTACTTCTAGGAGCTCCCTTAAGAACTTCTAGAAGCTCAAACACGCCTTGGACCAGGCGGGTCCATCCGTGCCTTCAAATGAACCGATTGGAGACGTTTATGGCAAGTGAGATGGCCAACTGGTTTAATCACTTGCAAACCAAAACATGGCGTCCAGGAGATATTATTAAGGCCCTAAGGAAGCCCAAAATAAACCTGCCATGCACCAGCCACCAGAGGATCAGGTGAATCCCTTTCCTCCAAGACTTGCCATATATGGACCGAAGTGCACTTAATGTGTTTAGATTGCAATATCTCTATTCCTTGCAACTTGGGCACGTATTGAAGACTTTCCAAAGCATCCAGGATGTACCTAGACACATTACATTCGCCCCAAAGCTCTCAAGATTCAAGCATATACACTTTCCTTGTTGGCCAAACTAGACATTAATGGCCAACAGCCATATATTTTAAATATATGATTTCCTTTTCTCTTTTTAGGTTTAGGACCGTTGCTAAGAGCACTATATATGCTCAGCACGACCTCATTGTAAAGATAGACCACCATTGAAATTAAATTTGAATACAAAGTATTTTCTTCAAAGTCTTGTTCTTGTTCTTTAGAAATAAAGTGTGTGATTCACTTCCTTTCTATTGAAGCCACGGCCAGGTTAGTTTGAGAGATTCAAACTCCCTTGGTTCACCTTTGATCGTGTGATTCGATCAAACCCCCTTCTTTTAGTTCCCTTGCCCGCTTAAGCCAAGAGAGATTCTCGGTCTTGCGAGTCACGGCCGTACCGCTTGTGAGATTGATATTCAATCTTACATCATTTGGTATCAGAGCTAAAAGCTCCTATCCCAGGTTGTGTTCATCCAACCTTTATCCTTTATCTTTTATTATTTTGTTTTGCATTTTGTTATTTACATCTTATCGAAAAAACCAAAAAAATATATTTGTTCTTATTCTTCATTTGCATTGTTTCTTGTTGATTCTTGTTGTTTTTTTTGTTTGCTCACATATAAATCTAAAACCAACTCAAAAAAATTGTATTTCATGTTTACTTAATTTCGTTCATCATAAGAAAAAAAAACCAAAAATATAAGCATCACTCATTTTGTTATTTTTGAATTTAGTTACTAGTAAAGTTAAAAAAAAAAGAAAGATTCATTGAATATTGTTTTTTCGTCCTAAATTAATTTAAATATCAAAAACCAAAAAAATATTGTCTTTTATTTGCATTAAAGTTAGTTTCCAAAAGAAACAAAAAGAAAAACCTCAAAATATTTACTTGTATCGATTTTAATTTTACTACTTATGTGTTAATATCATATATTCACTAGAGTGTAGTTTCTTTAATTGTTGATTTCGGCCTGATATCTCTTCTTATTGTTGTGCAAGGTACAAAATTTAATGATGGAGAACTATGAAGAAGAAGAAGACACCATGAGCATACCACAAACTGATTGTAGTCTAGACAACGACTATGATCAAAGCCTAACCACCAGTGAGTGTGACTATGCAGAAGAGTCATGGAATCAAGACTATTTGGAGACTGATTTTAGGGAAGAATCAGATGGAGAAAACCTTGAACCAGAACCACTAGACTATGACCAAGACTTTTCCGACGTAGATGATTCTAATGGATATGGGACATGGCATGAAGACTATTCAGAATATCATTTTGACAATTAAACTGAAGTTGAAGAACTCAAACCAGAGCCACCAGACTACTATTCCACTGACAGAAGCTGGCCAAATAAAATTACACCTTGCCATTTCGTTGTGTCAAGCCGAGTGCCAACCTACAACGCTCCAACTAGATAAAAAAATCAGACAAGTAAGGTATATATTTAAAATTTCAAATCTCTAACCTTTTCAGGGTATAACAAGGACCCAGATGAATACCTCCGATGGGAAACCAACATGAAACAATGGGTGCTCTCAAACAACATCCCCAAAGAAGAGAAACTCTCATATGCCGTTGATATGCTCGTTGGAGATGCCTACAATTGGTGGTTGAAGGAAAGTGCACGGACCTTCTACAACAAACCAGTCCTTGATTGGGGAGACCTTAAGGCACGAATGTATAGAGAGTTTGTGAAGAAGTACCAAACACGCAGAAACATCGCCACACAACCTATGCACCCAACAACATCGAGGAGTGAGATGTCTACACCAAATATGCAGCCCTTTCATAAGGCCAATATTGCCTACTGCTCTGAGCATAAAAACGTGTTTTCATACACCTTAGAAGGACAAAAGGTAGCTAAGCAGATGGTCCAACCAAAAATTGACCAGCAAGTTCGAAAGCCTCAAGCCAAGCACACATGCAACCATCAACGCCATTGCCTGGAATACACGGAAAGGGAACGCCAGGTAAGTCCTCTAACAATGCACAAAATAATTTAGAATAGAACCTTTTCAGATATGGATAGTAAATAATTTATATATATATATATATTTACTAACCTAAATTTCATTAAAAATAATTTTGGAATATCATTGATTTTTTAAAAATATTCAACCATATGGTAATTTTAAAAGGTATTTAGCTATGTGGTAGTTTGTAATCTTAAATGTTTCTAAAGAAAGACAAAATCAAAGTAAATATTACTATTCATGATAGTTTGTAGAGAGATCCATGAAGAAATTTTGAGAAAAAAAAAATTAAAGACAATTAAATAAAATATCACTATTTCAAGTTTTGGTTCTAAATATAACAGTAATCATTTTAATTTTCAAAAATATCATAAATTTAATAATAAAATAATTAAAAACTTTTTTCTAATAAAAAAATAAACCATAAATTAAAAAAAATAAATCCAAACATTATGTTTTAATTTTATATATATTTTATTTAAAATAAATAATTATTTTTACATAATAATTTATGTTATTTTATAAATTTTATTTTTAATGTGATAAATTTGAAAAATAAATTTAAAATTGTACTATTTTTGGTATTACTCTTCATTAAGATTTTTAAGAATTATAATTCAAAGATACAATAAAACACAATATTTGACGTTGATGTAAAAATATTTACATCGATATTGTAAAAACAATTTACATATTTATTAGCAATATCCCTCAACGTCAAAGGCCCGGCAAGTCACAACAACTCCTAATCTCCGCCTGTTACTATAAAAACACACAAAATGATACTATTAATTTACTTATTTTTTAATTATAATTATTGATGATCACACATAATTTTATTGTTTAATATATTCTGTAACTATATAACTGTAACCATTTGAGCAATTCTCTACCATTTACGCTCTTCTTCTCCTCCGACACACTCCAAACTCATAATCTCTCTAATGTGAATTTGACTATTTTCTGCGTAATTTAGGATCTTTATAGAATTTAATTAGATCTGTGTTTTTTGATTATTTCTTAAGAATTGAGGTTTCATGGACAACGAGCTGTTTATGAACACAGAGTTTCCACCACCGCCGGAGTTCGAACCATCGTCTTCTTCATCTGCGATGCTTCATTGGGCGTTAATGGAACCAAATCTCGGACAAGATTGTTTTATGTGGGAAAAGTCAACGGAACAGCAAAGCTTCTTCGATTCTGCTTTGAGTTCTCTTGTTTCATCTCCGACGCTGTCGAATTCTAATTTCTCTGGCGGAGGCGGTGATGGTTTCATTATTAGAGAACTCATTGGAAAGCTTGGAAACATTGGGAATAGTTCTTCTGGTGAGATCTATGGAGCTTCGGTATCGAATAATGGGAAAATGTCTCGTTCTACTTTCGCAACTCCGATGAATTCTCCACCGCCACCAATGATGCAAAAAGCGACGCCATTAACGGAATTTTCAGGCGATCCGGGATTTGCGGAGAGGGCAGCGAGATTCTCTTGCTTTGGTAGCCGAAGCTTTAACGGAAGAACCAACTCTGGTCTTCCGATAAACAACGGCAATCTTGTAAACTCCGGGAAGCTGACACGTGTCTCAAGCACTCCAGCTCTTAACGCTCTCATTTCGCCGGAAACTGCATCTGCCTCCAGACCAATGATTCCCGGCGGTCAATCAGCGGTGAAACTCCCCGGAGAATTTTCCCGGAAGAGAAAATCTACCTCTAAACGAAAATCCAAGGAAATACCTCTTTCCATCGTCTCCCCATCTCCCAGTTTCTCAAAGGTATATCAATTTTCCCTAAAAGCTTCTAAATTTTCCAGAATTTTCCTCAGAATTTCAAAATTTAAGATATTTTCTTACTAAAAAATCATCATTATTGGAGAACCCAGTTCTAAATAAACTGCATAAGTAAAGTCAAATTTCCAAATTTCCCCCCTGAAAGTTTATCGATTTAACCTCAGATTTACAAAATTCGAAGAACCCATTTCCCAACAAGTTTAACTTTGACATAATTTAGTGAAAAGTAATACACTTTTTATATATTTTTCAATTTCTTAGACGGCGGAAAAGAAAGAAGAATCAGAAGAAAACAGAGGGAAAAGAATAAGAGAGGAAGAAGAAGAAGAACAAGAAGAAGGAAACAAAACCAATAACACAAAACCACCTGAGCCACCTAAAGATTACATTCATGTTCGAGCTCGAAGAGGTCAAGCTACTGATAGTCACAGTCTCGCCGAACGAGTAATTCATTCTCTTTCTAATGATTTAGACTCACATTGAGAATTTAGATGAAATTATAATTTCAGGTTTGATTAATTCTTTTCATGTGGTTTTTTAGGTTCGGAGGGAGAAAATAGGCGAAAGAATGAAATTGCTTCAAGATATTGTACCTGGATGCAATAAGGTGAAAGATTATTTGATTAGTTATGAAACTCAATTATTATAATTAAGAAATTAATTTCTCTGTTTATACAATTGAAAGGTTACTGGAAAGGCATTAATGCTGGATGAAATTATAAACTATGTACAATCATTGCAAAGACAAGTTGAGGTATTAATAATTAAATTATCATGTAAAAACGAATTAATTGCTTAATTATTCACCGAATTTAATGATTATATTTAATTATAAAAAAATTATGGCAGTTCTTGTCAATGAAGTTATCATCAGTGAACGACACCAGGCTGGATTTTAACGTGGAAGGTCTTTTGTCAAAAGATGTTGTAAGTCACCTTAAACATTAACATCAATTAACAAATTTATTAATCATTATTATTTGTATGTGATCATTTTTCAATACAATATTATTTTCTTTTGTCGTTATCTAATTTTTTTTTTCAATCGGCTTAAAGTTACTTTGGTTTAGCTTTTGGAGTTTTCTTTTAGAAGTACTTTTTGTATATTTTTATTGGAAAATATACAAACTTTTTTTAGTGTTTATATGTAATGATAAAAACTTTAGAAAACAATTGAGAAAATAGAAATGAAAAAATATGTTTATTTTTTAGTTGATATATATAGACGATTTTATGTTTTGTTTAACTGTTATAAGATGATTTTGGGGTTTAGAGAAAGATTTAGGTTTTTAATTTACATGTGATAAATTGTAAATTTATTTATAAAATAATATATCACATAAAATAGCATGTTATAAAATAATTTCACATTCGCTGAAATTAAATTATAAAAGATAAAGAAATATATTAAAATACTATAATAATTCTTTTTTTTCAAAATAGTATTCAAAATTATATTTTTTTCTAGAAATACTAAAACATTAAAAATAATTTTAAAAATTTATATTTTAAACTTGGATTTCAGTTTAATGTTTTGGGTTTATGATTTAGTTTTTACAGTTTAGGATGTATTTTTTATGGTTTAAGATGTAGGTTTTAAAATATAATTTTAAAATTTGTGGTACTTTTACAAAAAAATAACAGTATATTAATAAAATAGAATTACTGATAATATATTTTTTAAAAAATATTATTTTTGTATTAAATATAATTGTGTATTCTTTCTCATCATTGACTTCCAAAAATAATATTTTTTAAAAAAAAATTATATTATTTTGAAATTGCCATTGTTGTCATTATTTACCAAAATTCTTCCAAAAATATACTATTTATCAAATTAACTAATCTTTTTCCTGTCTTTATATAATTATGTGTTTATTCAGATGATTCCATCAAACAGCAGCAACCTATTGCATGAAGAAAGACTTCAATCACAGTCATCAAATCATCATCACCAACTTAATAATTATAATAATAATAATTCACAATTACATCCCAATATTTCTTCAAATATCATTATGCTCCAATCTCCAATCAACTCTCTGGAAACCTCTACCTTATCCGGCAGTTTCACCCACTTACCAACACTTACCCAATCCACTGACTCAATCACTCAGGTTTAACTTTTTCTTTATACTTTCCACATTGATTCCATTTTTATATTCACTCATTATCTTCAATTCTTTGTGCTTTTCAGTATCAAATGTTTAGTGAAGAAGATTTACAAAGCATTGTAGGGATGGGATTGGCACAAAACCAAAACCAAAACCAAAACCAACACATGAAAATTGAGCTTTGATAAACCAATGATTTATCAATGGAGAGAAATAAAAGGATTGATGAGTGTACATAAACCATACCAATATCTATGTTTTATTCATATAATACTCATCTCCTTCATATACACATATATTATTAAAGTAACTTTTTTTTTCTTTGTATTTTATATTTCTGTTAATTATATATGTCATATTTCATTTCATTATTAGGGTTCATAATTGTATTGTTATCCACTATGATCTCCTTTGGATTCTTTTTTTTTTTGCTTTTTGAATGTAATATTATTGTAATTCCATTACTTTTAATGTTCTAATTTAAAAAAAATAATGAATAATTATTTGCATCATCATCGTACTTTGTCACAAATATTATTAAATGAAAAGTAATCTTTAAATGATTAATTAAAAAAAATTTGTCTAAAATAGCATTCTAAATTTTATTAAAATGTCGTGCTAATCATTTAAGTTTTCAAAGTACCACATATTTAATATTAAAATAATTTTAAAAAATTTTAATAAAAAATTTTTAAATTATAAATTAGAATAAGTAAACCAAATATAATGTTTTAATTTTATATATTTTTTATTTAAAAGAAATAATTATTTTCATATAATAATTTATACTATTTTAATAATTTTATTTTTAATTTGATAATTTTGGAAAATAAATTTAAAAATGTGCTAGTATTACTTTTAATTTAAATTTGTAATGATGGATTATCATAAAAAGAATTAAACTTTGATTTTCATGATTAATCAAAAAATTTGATGTTAAACTTTTCGTAAATTTAAATTGGTCAACATCACTTTGTTTCTTACGTTATTTCTGATTTGATATTTGTTAATGTAAACCAGCTGTGTGAGGTGTTATGTCTTAATCTCTATTGTCTTTAAGAGTTTAGAAGAGATATTTTTTAAATTTATTGTTTAGTCTCTGATATTTAAATAACTAAAAAAATAAAATAAAAAATGATTGGACTATTTTTAATATTACAAATATTATTCAATAGATAAAATAAACTATTTAAAGAAAAAGGAGATGAAGTGTTCTCCTAAAAAGTTCAAAATCCTATTTCTTCTTCCTGTAGCTAACTTTCATTCTTCCAAACTCCATTATTGCTGATTCCACCATTCTCATTCTCGATTCAACACTCCAAACTTTAAAGGAGACTCATAAGGACAATTTGTTTAAATCTAATTAAACTGCTATTACATTTTATATAGGACAATTATGTAAAATAGCATATTTTTAAATTTTTATTTTAAAAATACTATCATTAATTTATATTTCTAATAATAACACAAATTTAAAATTAAAATGAATTAAAACTATATTTTAATAGAAAAATTAAATTTTAAATTAAAAAAATGAGCGAAAATATAATAATTTAAGTTTATGTATAATTTATTTAAAATAAATAAGTATTTTTACATGATTATTTATACTATTTTTAGAAATTTAATTTTATAATGATTAATTTAGAAGAAATTTTTTTTAAAGTACTATTTTATAATATTAATCTTTTAGATATAAATTATATTTTTTTTTTATAACATGGAATGTCAATCACTCGTAACTATTTCACAACCACATCAATTTTAAATCACTACATTAATCATATAAAATATTAAATAATGTTTATAACCATCTATTTTTACAACTTTTGTAACCATATCCGCTCTTATTTTTTATTAACCTTAAGTTACATATAAAAAGAGTTTTATTATAAAATAGTATCTTTTAAATTTTTGATTCAAATACTCATTTATTCTAAATAATTTATACATAAATTTAAAACATTATATTTAGATTTTTTCTATTTTAGAATTTATTTTTTTATTAAAAAGAAGTTTTAATTTATTTTAAACTTAAATGTATAATATTAGTTTTATAATCAAAAATTAAAATTGTGCTATTTGAAAATTACCCTAAAAATCATATAAATTTATATTATATCATACATATATTACAGTTTTATTTTCCACGTTTTTGTAAACAAGAATAACAGTATTAATTAATTATATACATATATATGAAAAATGTATTTTTTTATGTATAATTGAAATACAAACGATTGTAAAATCATAGGAAGGAAGATTAAGTAAAGAATTATGGTAGAGTGTGAAAGAGAATTAAAAAAAGATTAGCAAACACATGGGTATGGACTCTGATTCGTGGACTTAGCACACAGAATAATTATAAATAGATTTAATTAATCACCAACTACTTTCAACTTCATATTACATTTTATAACTCTTTCTTATTTTTTTAGTCTTCAGTTGCAGCTTTAATCATAATTTTAAATTTTCAGATTTTAATTATTGGACATAGGAATAGGTAGGGGGGGGAAATTAATTGGTTTATTTTATTAATACTTTAATCTACTCTTATTTAATCGTTAGAAAAAACTAAAGAAGATGCTTTGAATGTGGATCGTTTTTTATTATTATTATTGAAGAGTCGTTACATTTCACTTGGAAATTAATGACATCAATATTCATTTGGCATACTTTTTTTTATCTTTATAACATAGTGGCAAATCACTTGGCCTTATGTCTTATAAACTTTCTTCTTCCGGTAATATTTTAAAGAGTAATATACTTTTAAATAAACATATTTTTAAGTTTTTATTCTGAATTTAATACTATAAATTTAAAATTTCAAAAATAATAAAAAAATAATTGGAAATTTAAAGGTATTTTAATATTAAAATTTATGTTATTTTGGAAATTTAAATTATTGATGTTATATTTGAAACAAAAACTTTAAAAAATACTACTGTTTCCCTACTTTAAAGTAGTATATTTTTAAAATTTTATTCTAAATTTAGTATTTAATATTTAAATTTTCAAAAATAGCATAAATTATTTTTTTTAAATACATATTTACTATGAAAAATTATAAATTAAAATATTATTTTTGAATTTTTTTACTAATTTAGAAATTAGTTTTCTTATTAGAAAGAAAATTAAAATATTTTAATACCAAATTTGTGATGTTTTTAAAAATTTAAACTAACAGTACTATATTTGAAATAAAAACTTAAAAATACTATTTTTGTAAATTATTTGTACATTTCACAAATCCGATGGTCCATTCCTTTTGATAATGCATTGTAAAGTAACATTTTCTTTTTATCTTCATTGTAAACTTACTTATATTACTTTTCTAAAAAATCTATTGAAAACGTTATTAGTAACCAAATAATGGTTATGAAAAATAAAAGGTTTCGTTGAGATGTTTGACTAAGCTTAAATATAGCACTTCTAGAAATTGGAGCTTACAATTCCCAAACTGGCTAAAAATTCCTTGAATTGCTTCAAGTCAATTGGCTCGCTTGGATTCAAGATTATCTTACAACACTTAGCATTGTCATCATTATGGTACTCTATGGAGAAAACCATCCAGAAACATCATTAAGTGTAACATTGAATGCTTGTGGATCAACCAAAGTCGTAATTGTGGAATTTCTTGGCTAGTAAGTTCGTGGACATATTCTTCGGCTACATCTTTCCTTGAAGCAGAATTACTGAGGTTTTTTTTTCTTCGGCATTTAAATTTTTAAAGAATAAACAACAAAAGAGAATTTATGTTTGAATCACACCTTGTCCCGATGAGAGAAGCTCTCCTTCATCCACATCTCTTTACTATGTTTCGTTGCCTCCTCGACATTGTATGTTACTTGATTGACTCGTTAGAGTTTTAGAGCTTGAATCGTATTTTTTCGCAGTATGGTGATAAGTGCTATTATAACGGTTAGTGTGTCCCAAATATTAAAACTCAAAACACAGTTCATAGAGAGTGGAAAGCAAAAGAAACCCAAATCAGCAAAAAAGAACCCAATGCACAAGTCTCACTTAAGCCCAAGTCTGAAACAAAGACACTGCCTACAACTGAGCAACTGTCGTCCTCTCTGTCTGCTGTAGGTGATACAAAAACATAGACAGAGACAGCTTATAGTGTACAAATTCACAACAGGTTTAATGTCTTTAATGTCGCATAAGAGAGTAACTAAAAAACAATTGTATAGGACACTAGGTTAAGGAAAATTTTCAATATAAAAGAGAGAACAATGTCGTAAGTTTGTATTCAAAATATATATAATGAAAATTTTATTTTCTCTTTATTTTTAAATTCTATTTATATGGTATTCAGAGTTTCATGGAAAACAGATCTATAGATTTTTATACAGCTCCAGTTTTAAAAATCACATAAATTATGTGACAATCAAACTTACATGCTCTAGAAATGACAGTTTGAGTCATTTTTTCAGATTAGGGGTTATTAGGTTTCATAAATGGTTCAATCTCTTAACCAGTACCCACCATACCCGTGCCAAACATCGAAGTCTACACTGGCGAAGTACCAAACTTAGATTATGTGTTCTGGTGCCGATCAGACCAAGTAGTACAGTCATGGATTCTGGTCTCATTCACGGAAGAAATCATGAGTGTGGTAGTCGGTGCAAACATGACACAACAGATGTGGATGTCTCTAGCTCACCATTTCAACCGAGTTTCCTCATGTCGTCTGTTCGAGTTACAAAGAAGATTACAAACAATTTCAAAGACGGATAAAATGATGAATATTTATCTAAGAGAAATAAAAAATATTTGTGACCAACTTGGCTCAATTGGAAACCCAGTTAGTGAAAAGATGAAAATATTTGTTGTCTTATAAGGTTTTGGTCGTGACTAGGAACCTATCAAGACTAGCATCAAGGGATCAATGGATGGACACTCAACTCCTACATTTGATTCACTTGCACCACACTTAACAAACTACAAAGATAGCCTACAATATTTATAATATTATTACTCCAAACTTCGCATTTACCTCTATTGAAGCAACCAACGCGCCAACAACTTACAATCAATACGACACATAGGAAGACCTGTTTTTTCAGGTCAGTTCACCACAAGCGGAAGGGTTTTTCACAACAAATAACGAGTGGTTCCCAGATATTGGTGGCACTACACACGTTACAAATAACCCCAATGTTTTGCAACAAACTCATCCTTCCAACGGTAACAACACTATTATGATCACTAGTGGTAATTTCCTCCCAGTAACTCATACGAGTTCAACTAACATATCCTCATCATCAGGTAAACAACTTTCTCTTACTAAAGTTCTTGTTTTTCCAAGCATAGCTAAGTCATTATTACCAGTGTCTAGATTCACAAAGGACGGTGTGTTTGAATTTGATTGTGATGATGTGTGTATTATTGACAAGAAAACAAAGAGGTTGTTAGTAAAAAGAAGTACACATAATGGACTATATAGCTTGGAGGATTCTAAACATAAAGCATATGATGAAGTGTGGCATAGAAGGCTGGGTCACCCTCACACCAACATTTTCCAGCAACTGTACAAAGTGAGTCTCATCACTATCAATAAACGCATCAAGATGACATGTGAAGCATGCCAACTTGGTAAAAGCTTCTGTCTACTTTTTTCTACATCAACTTTTGTAGCTACAAGACCTTTCGAACGAGTACATTGCGACTTATGGGGTCCTACTCCTATAATCTATGGACAAGGATTTAGATTCTATGTGATTTTTATCGATAACTTCTCTCGATTTTTCTAGTTTTATCCTTTAAAACAAAATCGGATTTCTACTTGGCATTTGTTAAGTTTCAAAGGCTTTTCGAAAATCAACTATAGTCAAAAATCAGTTTTTTCCAAAGTGATGAAGGTGGAAAATTTACAAGTTTGAACTTTTAAAATTTTGGAATACGACATTTTCTCTCCTATCCGTATATGCCATAGCAAAATGGCCTTGTCAAACGTAAACATCGGCACATTATCACTTGGTCTTTCAATGTTATTTCAAAGTAGATTGGCTCAAAAGTATTGGGTGGAAGCATTCTAAACCTTGAATTTTCTAAGCAATCTACTTATGACATCTTCACTTAGAAACAAAGTTTCTCCATATGAAAGTTGATCCACCAAACTTCTGATTATTCATCTTTGCGTACGTTTGGGTGTGCTTGCTACCCTATGCTCCGAGACTAAACTAAGAACAAGTTTGACCCTCGTTCATTGCTTTTCGTATTCCTCGATTATAATGAAAAATTTAGAGGGTATATATGCTTGTTTCTGCCCACAGGTCGTGTCTACATAAGTAGATATGTTCTATTCAATGAAGCTGAGTTTCCATTTCAGAAAACCTTTATGCTACATCACCCTCTCGCACAACACCTTTGCTCTCAGCTTGGCAACAATGCTTTATTTCTCGGAACTCCAGCTCCATATCTGAGATACAATCACAAGCATGACACCTTCTCTGGTTAACTCTATACCGTCTTCTGCCAATCCTAGTTCTCAGCCTTCCTTAGATGATTCTTCCATCTTGAGAAACACAACTTTATTGCAGTTTTTATCATCACCTAATGGGATGTCTCCTGAGGTAAAGTAGAGAGTTGTAGGCGTATGGCAAACTTAGATCTCGATCCTATAGGCGACAACTCTTCTCCTCCTCCCATCAGCACAGACAACCCAATACAAGAAGCAAAACTTCATCTAGAGACTGCCACATCCACGGAAAATCAGTCAAGCTTGCACCCTATGATTACTCAATCACGAGCTGGAATTTTCAGACCCAATCCTAGATATGCGCAATACATTACTAGAGTGGATTATGTAGAACCTAAAACCGTTACTGCTGCCCTGAGAGATGGAGGTTGGAAGCAGGCGATGCTGGAAGAAATTATGACTTCCGCAAGACACAAACCTGGTCTTTGGTTCCATATCAACCAGGAATGGACGTATTAGACAGTAAATGGGTTTTCCGAACAAATTTGCATGCTGATGGAACACTAAACAAACTTAACGCACGAATTGTTGCAAAAAAGATTTCACCAAAAAGAAGACATCGATTACTTAGAGACCTATAGTCCGGTAGTTCGCACAACCACTGTCCGAATAGTTCTTCATATCACAACAACCATGAAGCTGGAACTCAAGCAAATGAACGTCAAAATCGCTTTCTTCCATTTTGAACTTGGTGAAACTTTGTACATAGCTCAACCAGTCCTACTCATGTGTGCTTACTTCACAGATCTATCTATGGACTTAAACAATCGTTGAGAACATGATTTGACAAATTTAATACTTATTTACTTGAGTTTGGCTTTATTTACAGTAAACCTGATCTTTCTCTTTTTTTATGCCAAAGGAACATACATTATCTTCTTAGTACTCTATATTGATGATATGACATCACATGAAACTGTTCTGTTTTACTTGCTGCTTTTTGCAGCTGCTTAACCAACAATTTCGGATGAAAGATTTGGGTCCACTCCATTATTTTTTTGTAATTCAAGTTCACTCTCATTCCAAGGGTTTGTTTCTTTCTCATAAGCAATATGTTGAGGATCTTCTTGCTATAGTAGCAATGAGTGACTGCTCGCTGATTGCAACTCCTCTACCATTAAAGCCAAATCTCAAAAATGGTAACACACAAGCTTTTCGTAATCCTACCTACTTTTGCAGTCTTGCAGACAAACTTCAATACTCCACGCTCACAAGACCGAGTATTCAATTCTCCGTAAACCTAGTATGCCAACAATGCACTCGTCAACTACAACCGATTTACTCTCTTCAAGCGAATTCTTTGCTATGTTAAAAGGACTTTCACTATGGAATTAAACTTTAGAATAACTGTGAAACAACAATCTCAAAGTTTACAGCGATAGTGATTGGACAAAATGTAGTGAAACACATCGATTTACATGAGAATTTTGCATATTTTTAGGTGATATTATTATCTACTGGTCTTTTTAAAGACAGCCTACAATTTCCCATAACTCGATTGAAGCCTACAATTTCCCATAACTCGATTGAAGCCTACAATTTCTCATACCTCGATTGAAGCCTACAATTTCCCATAACTCGATTGAAGCCTACAATTTTCCATAACTCAATTGAAGCCTACAATTTTCCATAACTCGATTGAAACATAATATCGGTCAGTATCAAAAATCGCCTTTGAAATTATTTGGCTAAACTCGGTCTTAAAAGAATTCGGAATTCCTCTTAATACCACACTCTTAATACTACACCAGAACTTTATTGTATAAGGTATTAGATTAAAAAAAAACTTCAATAATCAATATAAAAAAGAGCGATGTCGTAAATTTGTATTCAAGAGAAATATAATGAAAACTTTCCTTTTCCCATTGATATCTACTTACACCAAACACCATAATTTAAGTTTCCCATTGATATCTACTACATTTGGAAAACAAGAAAAGAACTTTTTTGCAAACCACTACAAAGATTCACTTGACACAATCATTTTGACAGAGACAAAAATGTAAAACAAATAGTATATATTAGGTTCAATAGTTCCTTAAAATATCACATATTCTATAGATGGATCTTCGAAAAATTCTGAGATATTATCAGAAAATGGTAGAAAAGTTTAACGAAGCTTGTCACCGCTGCATTCAGAATTGGGTACACTTCCGTAAGAAACATGCAATGTTTGCTTAACATAAATTGTAGGTGGCGTTCGTGAGAAATGACAGAGAACTGGTAAAAATGATCTCAAATCGTAACAAATTCAGTGTGAGAAAAATTCAGCTCAAATCTGAAAGAGACCATACAACTGGTCGAATTAAGGGCATAAAATCTCTGTCTGATTAGTTATAAGCAAACCAAAAATGGTGGTTCTGGTTTGATATTTGGTATTTCTGGTTTGATATTTACAGTAACCGATAAAACATTCATATCAACTTTTTCAGATCAGTCTTAAGTGATTCAACTCATGCCTTGGCGTCAATACTCATCGCTTGTGCTTCCTTCTTAGCCTCATTCTACACAATACAATCGTATTATCAGTTCAATTTAACGTGTTTTTTTCTATTTACCAATAAACTATAATTTTCAAAAACTACTTACGTGTGGCTCAAGCATTTTCGTCAACATCTTGCTATAAAATTTCGCATCTTTCTTATTGTATTCTTTCACCTTTTCTTTTAACTTCTTATATTCTATCTTCACCTCTCTGTAAAGAAAGTAACAAAATTAGTAGAGAAGATACATTGGAATGAAATCAGTACAAAAAAGTTGCTTACTTATTGTCAGGATCGATTTCAAGAGCTTTCTTGATATCAAGCTCAGCCAAATCAAGATCAGCTGTCTCCATATACGCTTGTGCTCTCCTATACATTGCCTTCACGTTCTTACCATCCATCTCTAACACCTATTCACATTTGTTACATTTCTTACAAATTACATTTGACCCAAAAAACCACTAAATCTGAAAATATAGTCTTTCTATATTTATACCTTTGTGGACAATTTTGCTGCCTCCTTGAATTCTTTTAGCTTCAGCTTGCAAGCTGCATCGTTTAGGTTACAAGCAATTTTTAGAGCTTTTGCCTTTTGTTTCTCCTCTTCACTGAAAGTTGAGTCATATTCAATGTACTTAACACCCTGCAGCAGCCAGAAATTCAATGTTATTCTAAGAATTGAAATTTGTAATGAGTGTTGTGTGATGCACAGAGATCAAATCATAACCCTCTCGTATCGCTTCGAAGCTCTTGCGTATTTTCCAGCTTTGAACAGTGCATTGCCTTCTTCCTTCTTCTTTCCTGCAGCTTCTATCTTCTCCTGTGTGTTCATGTCCCAGGACTCTTTCTCCTGCGTCGACACAACGAACGATATTCTTTTACGTACACAGATAAGTTTTTAGGATGAAGAAAGAGGCAATACTCAAGGGTATGAGATGATCTCTCACCTTGACGAAGGATACAAGCTCCACCTCATAATATACATCTGAGTTTGGCGGTACTACAGCCAGTTCCTGCTCTGATGCGGAGGAACCAAAGGCATATTCTGGTGAAATGGTGATGAGTGCAACCTCACCTTTCTTCATCCCCATTACGCTTCTTTCAAGTCCTTCAATTACTTGTTCTGGACAAAAACTTGACATTTAAGCAACACCCAAATTTTGAAACGATAACCCATCTGCATCAATATAGATGCGTTTGTACACATACCTTCATCCGTCTTGAACTCAAAAAGCTCCTCGTCTTCCTCGTGACCTTTCTTCAAGAACACAGTTCCATCTTGAAGCTTACCGATCAACTTCACTGCAACCAAACATCATAACTAGATTGTTAGATCACTCACACTTTTAGTACAACAACTTCACATTGACCTTTAAAAGAGACTGACATTTGACAATTGCTCCTTCATTGGGACGATCATATCCTTCTCCTTCCTTGAGTATTTTCTTAATGACTTTCTTGTCATTAGTTACTTCCACAACAGTCTTCCAAGAAACCAACTCAAGGTCGATCATAAGGGTCGCATTTGGTGGGATTGCAGCATGAACACCATCAGATGCTGGTTTTCCAGTTTCCCCAAAGCCGTCTGCATCAGTCATATACGCATCAGACCAACCGTATATTTGTTGCGTCACCGCTAACAAAGGAAAAACAATAAACAACTCACATTGAGGCTTCACAGTTAGGAGAACCTTCTCCCCTCTTTTCATGGTTTTAACAGCTTTAGCAAGCGCCGAACAAAAATGACCTGTGTTGATGAAAAGCTACATTCAATACAGATAATTCCGAACAACAAAACTATCCATTGAACAAAGCAAAATACTAACCCTCCTTGACAGTGAACTGTGCACCATCAGACCTTCCAACAATGGTGCCATCCTCGAGCCGAGCTTCATATTTGACTGCAACAGCATCAAACCATAAAATTAATGAGACAAATACCAACAGCACAATGCTAAAGAACGAAGAAACAAACCATAATCACGGAAGACGCACCATAGACTTCATCAAGGTCCTTTGGCTTCTCCCATTTTTCTCCTTCCACGAGTATTTTCTTGAACAACCCACCATCACCACATATGTCTTTAACACTCCTCCATGATAGCAACTCCACATCAAATTGAAGAGTGGCGTTCGGAGGAATGGTTGGTGGTGAACCTGTTTCACCATAAGCCAATTCGGGAGGGATGGTGAAAATGGCATTTTCACCTTTCTTCATTGTCTTGATCCCTATGTCCCATCCTTTAATCACATGTCCTGATCAAGCCAAAGCAGAATATTCAGTACTCGAAAAAGACAATCTATGCTTAACAATGGACTTTTTGGAGGCCGTGTAACACCACCAGCCAAGGGCTGCTATCTCATTAACATGAAATGTGAGAGCTAACACAGATATAATTCAAAGCCCCATAATCACACAAAAAACTCCTAATCAGAACAGAGAATATCATAGTCTTCACAAAAAGCAGCCTAAACGAAAACAACAATCTTAGTGATCATAGAAACTGATTCACCCAAAGCTTCCTCAAATCTACATGAAACTAACAAAACAGCGTCACTATCTATCATCCAATCCTTGATCTTAAAGCACACAGCAAAAAAACTTCGACAATATACAAATTACCTTGGCCGAGAGTAAATTTGAACGGAGTTCCCCTGTCACGGCTTGAATCAAACTTCGTTCCATCTAACAAAGTTCCCGTGTAATGCACTGCAAAAGAAAACCATTACCGAAGTATTCACACAAGCTGAACAAACATCTCATCAGATCAGATGGAAATAAAATAAAAAAAGGTTTAAGTGACTGAAAAATACCTTCAACCTCGTCGCCATTCTCAGGCGTGTCCCACTTTTCACCTTCCTTAACAAGCTTCTTCTTCAATCCTAATTTCCCAATCTCCTTCTCCTCGCCGATCTTTAGATCAGGAGCCGATTCAGCATCGTCGGCGAGATCATCAAAATCCATCTCTTCGGGCTCCTCCTCTGCCGGAAGCTGCATATCGAAATCGTCTTCCATTTCTGATTAGACTGAATGAAAAGATGAGATTTTCACAATCACAGAGAGAAATCTTAAATGCGTCAAAAGCGTTGAAGAGATATCGTTTGGATGTGAGATTTATAGAGAGAGTGTGTGTGTGTGTGAAGTTTTTTCTAGAGAATTCTGATTTTTAGAGTGAAGAACCGTTGGCGTGAAACCTAAAGATGTGTCCCGATGTTTCCAGATACCGTTTGTTTGAAACTTTCTTTTCTATTGAGCAATTCTAGCTTTCTAAAATAAATTATTTCAAAAGATTCTAAGATATTAAATAAATAAAAAATGTGATTTTAAAAATTTTATATTGTATTTAGATTTTGGAATTATTTTAATTATTTTAAATTTAGAACTTTCAAAATTTCAGATTCATATTCTCCATTTCTATCATACGTTAACCTCTTAATTTTTCTGTTTAGTCAATTTTTCAGTTTAGTTTTTATTGCATAAATATTTCACATATATCATTTTTTGTTTTAATACATATATTTTAAAACAAATCAATTAAATAACATAAATAATTTTAAAATTAGAAAAATAATCATGATTTGACATATTGATTAATTCACTATTGTCGTTGGTAATGATTTTTACATTTTTTATTTTTGAGTTATCAGATTCTAATTTTTTTTATCTTTTATTTTTTTATTTAAATATATTGCTAACTTTCTATTTAACAAGATTAAAAATATTGTCTCGTAACGTATTTATTGTATCAAATAAAATTTTAAATATATATAATTTTCTATTTAAAATAGTAGCTAAATTATTGAATATTAATTTATTTATAGTGGTGAGATAA
This sequence comes from Pugionium dolabratum, assembly GCA_018901945.1. NCBI lineage: Eukaryota > Viridiplantae > Streptophyta > Magnoliopsida > Brassicales > Brassicaceae > Pugionium > Pugionium dolabratum. Next base: position 146,490 of record JAEVFF010000237.1, on the reverse strand, counting down.
ATAATAATATATTTTGTTATCAAAATATATATTATGATAAAAAAAAATTACAATGTTAAAATAATATTTTCTAATAATATCATAATAGTTAGTGTTACATATAGACATAACAAATTAACTTACCAAATTACAAAAAATTGAAATAGGTGACAAAAAAATAAAAAATAATCGACACTGCAGAGTTTTTACGAAAAAAACTAGTTACATTCAGAAGACGGTGGCTCAAACTCCTCCTTACTCTATCTTTTGAAATAGACATCGTCGGAATGAGAAAAATCAAAGTCTGGATATACTCAATCTTTTCCAACAAAACACGACAATAGGGTAATACATAATTTATAACTATTAACCATACAATCAAAATCTTCTTCTCCTCTTTTTCTTCTCTAGTCGTTATCTTTAAAAAAATTCTGTGTTTGTTGTTGTGTTCATTTTCTTCATTTGCCAGTGGAATATCGAACTCAAGATTGAACAACGGTCCTTTGTAGTCATGCAGAAAGGATCTGCAAAATTTTAGAGAGGAAAAAGATATCAACGGCGAAGATGCCGACGATGACGATGATAGTGGTGGGTGCATCTTAGATCCTCTCTCCATTTGGTGAAGATGGTGGCAGTAGCGATGCCGACGGAAGACCTGTAGAATATTTTATGATTTCTATAACCATAAAACTCATGCTAATTCCTGAATAATAAGAAACACAATAGCGGAAGCGTACCTTTTGGATTCATGGCTTATGATACTGAAGTTGGGAATGGTTCTTCCACGACAAACCCAGAACACCTGAAGATCTTTGTTGATGAGATACAAAGGTGGCTGGATTTCTAATTAGGGTTGCCATGGGGACCATAACCCTTCTATTTATATAGAAAATAATTTCTAATTTGGCCCTTCATCAAATTAGAAATTACATAATGTATCCACACACAAATTTTTCATAACACTTATGCCTCATAGTCTTTTATCTTTACAAATAAGTGACCACATAATTTTGACTATTTTAAATAATGACCTTAACACATCGATTATACATGTGTGACCCCAAAATAATTCTTACAATCTTCCACTGGGTCACATATGTATTCTGAAAATGTGATAGACTTTATGAGCTCAAAATTGTCATTATATAGCAAGGCATAAACAATCCCGTCCATTGACTATAGTAACATAGGATCATAGCGGTTTTCGTTATAATAGTAAATAACTAAACCTTCCATAATCACTGAAATTAATATAGACAAATGACATGGATCAATTATGAAAATTGTGGCATGAAAATCACATGAAAAATGATCAATACATGTCGATTTTCAACTGGTCCTACCTTATTGAGATCCTTTAATTTTATTGTACAAAGAGTAAACTAAAAACAAAACTTTATTTCTGATCAGAAAATAAATGTGCATAAACACAACTAAAACATAAAACCCAAAACCAAATGAAAAACTCTCACTAAACCAAATGATCCTCAAACATTGAAACACCCATTCGAGTAGTATGCTCAAGAAAGACCTTAGGTGGAATGCCCTTTGTAAGAGGATCTGCTATCATAGAGTTTGTCCCTAAGTGTTCTATGGAAATCTCTCCACTTTGTACCCTCTCTTGAACGACGAGGAACTTAATGTCAATAAATTTGGACTTTGTTGTGCTGCTATTTTTGTTGGAGTATAAAACAGCTGATTTATTGTCACAATATATCTTTAGTGGTCTTTCAATTCCTTCAAGAATTCGTAGTCCAGTGACAAAATTCCTCAACCAAAGTCCATGATTGGATGCCTCAAAAACTGCTACGAATTCTGCTGCCATTGTGGAGGAAGCTACGAGTGTTTGTTTTGCACTACGCCAAGAAATAGCTCCACCAGCCAACAGAAAAACAAAACCTGATGTAGACTTTCTACTATCTTGACATCCAGCAAAATCAGAATCAGAATACCCAATGATCTCCAAGTTATCTGATCTCTGATATGTGAGCATATAGTCTTTTGTTCTCTTCAGATACCTCATGACCCTTTTGGCTGCTTTCCAATGGTCCAAGCCTGGATTACTTAAGTATCTGCCCAAAATTCCAACAATGTAGGCTAAATCTGGACGCGTACAAACTTGAGCATACATTAGACTCCCTACAGCCGACGCATAAGGAATCTTTTGCATCTCCTGAATTTCTAAATTTCCTTTAGGGCATTGATTAAGACAAAATTTGTCTCCTCTAGCGACTAGGGTATCACCTGGTTTGCAATCCTGCATGCCAAATCTCTTGAGTACTTTATTGATATAACTCTTTTGAGATAATCCAAGAATTCTCTGAGTTCGATCTCGGTGAATCTGAATTCCTAATACAAAAGATGCTTCACCAAGATCTTTCATTTTAAATTTACCCTTCAGAAATATCTTGGTCTCATGTAGCATGCCCATATCGTTAGTGGCTAGTAGTATGTCATCGACATACAAAACCAGGAAAATACACTTACTCCCACTGAACTTCTGATACACACAATCTTCGACTAAATTCACCTCAAAACCAAATGAGATGATTATCTTATGAAATTTGTGGTACCATTGACGAGAAGCTTGTTTTAGCCCATAGATGGATTTATTTAATTTGCATACCATTTTCTTTGAATCACCTATTACAAAATTTTCTGGTTGCTCCATATAAATTGTCTCATCAATGTCACCATTGAGAAACGCTGTCTTGACATCCATCTGATGAAGCTCTAAGTCATAGTGTGCAACAAGGGCCATGATTGTTCTAAAAGAATCCTTTGATGAAACTGGAGAAAAGGTTTCTTTATAGTCAATCCCTTCTTTCTGAGTATAGCCTTTAGCTACTAGACGAGCTTTATACCTTTTCACATTACCACTTGAATCCATTTTGGTCTTAAATATCCATTTGCAACCAATGGCTTTCTTTCCTTCTGGCAATTGGACAATGTTCCAAACCTTATTGTCTAGCATTGACTGATACTCTTCTTTACTAGCTTTGACCCACTTATCTGAATTGGAACTACCCATGGCCTCACGGAAGTTGATAGGATCATCTTCCAACTGGGTATGATTTTCCTCTTGTTCCATAAGAAATACTATGTAATCATCTGGAATAGCACTTTTCCTTTCTCTAGTGGATCGCCGCAAAGGCACTTGTTCTTGTTGCACAGGTTCTTGAGGATTTTGAATTTGACTTTCATGTTCGATAACATCGTCATCTTGATTTGTAGGAAGAACTTCAGTATCAATTTGAGGATCTAAATTTGCTTTATCAAAAGAAACTATATGAATCGGTTTAGAAACTGAATCCGATTCTTCCTCAAAGATGATGTCTCTAACTTCATTTTTCCCCCCAAATTCAACATCCTCAAAGAACGTAGCTATTCCCGTCTCAAAAATATTTTTTTGTGTGGGATCATAAAACTTATAGCCCCGAGATCGCTCAGAATAACCAATAAAGTAACTGCTCACAGTTCTAGAGTCCAACTTTTTCTCAAACGGCTTGTAAGGCCTAGCTTCAGCTGGACATCCCCATATGTGAAAATGCTTTAGACTAGGTTTTCTTCCTGTCCAAAGCTCATAAGGTGTTTTGCAGTTGCCTTAGTTGGTACCCGATTAAGAATGTATGTTGCAGTCTTTAATGCCTCTCCCCAGAGTGATTCAGGTAAGGTGGAGTGACAGATCATACTCCTCACCATATCTTTAAGAGTGCGGTTACGTCTTTCTGACACACCATTCATGCTAGGAGACCCAGGCATAGTGTATTGTGGGATGATTCCACACTCCTCTAGGTATCTGGCAAATGGCCTTGGACGTTGTTCACCTGAACCATCATACCGACCGTAATACTCACCACCACGATCAGATCTGACAGACTTTATCCTTCGGTCGAGTTGATTCTCAACTTCAGCTTTAAATTTCTTGAACACGTCTAAAGACTCCGACTTTTCATGAATAAGAAACAAGTATGCATATCGAGAGTAATCGTCTATAAATGATATAAAGTATTGTTGACCGTTCTATGATGCCGTAGGGAAGGGTCCACAAATGTCTGTATGTATCAACTCAAGAACTTCTGTAGCTCTATATGCACCTAATCTCTTATGTTTAGTCTGTTTTCCTTTAATGCAATCCACACAGACTTCACAATTTGTGAAATCAACAGAACCCAATATACCATCAGACACAAGTCGCTCAATTCTATTCCTAGAAATGTGACCTAAGCGTTTGTGCCACAGAGTTCCTGAACTTGCATTTTCTAATTTACGTTTTGTACCTCTTGATTCAACATTTAAGCTTTCATCACGAGAAGCTATAATGTCAAGCATATAAAGATTGTGATTATCCATGAGTGTACCAGTGCCAATTAAAACTGAATTTAAAGACAAAGTAACTTTTCCATGCTCAGTTAGACAAGAATAACCAGATTTGTCTAAATAAGGAACAGAAACCAAATTCCGTCTAAATGACGGTACAACAAAAGTGTCTTTCAAATCCAAAAAACAACCAGTACTAAAAACAATCTAAAATGCGCAATTGCCTCCACATAAACCGGAATTCCATTAGCCACATAAATGCGTCTTTCAGCATCAGTTGGTTTTCGGTAGCTCGGGCAATCCTGCAATGAAACACTGATGTTAGTAGTTGCACCTGAATCTAACCACCAAGTGTTTTTGGGTACTTCAACTATGTTCACTTCAGAACAGACCATAGCAAGGAACATACCTTTCTTTGCACGCCAAGCGTGGTACTTTTGGCAGTCCTTCTTCATATGTCCAACTTTCTTACAAAAGAAGCAGGTATCTTCAACCTTAGTCTGCTTCTTTTGTGTTGGACCTTTCGCAACATCATTCTTAACATCCTCAATTTTTCTTCTTTTGCCCTGTCCCTTAGAGGTGTTAACCATATGAGCACTTTCAGACTTTTCTTGTTTCATCCTATCCTCCTCTTGCACACAATATGAAATTAGCTCATTAAGAGACCATTTCTCCTTCTGTGTGTTATAACTGGATTTCAATTGATTGAAACTAGGAGGAAGGGAGTTCAAGACAAAAAATATGAGCACTTCTTCTGAAAGCTCAGTCTTGAGTGTTTTAAGTTTTGAAATAATGTTAGACATTTCCAAAATGTACTCCCTTATGTTTCCTTTGCCGTGATACCTCATGGTACTAAAACGATACAAAAGCGTACTTATATCCGCCTTATCACTTTTTGCAAAACGCAAATCCATTTCAGCAAGGAACTGTTTGAGATCTTGGATCTCATCATCACCTCTAAAGGTTTCTAGAATGGTGTCCATAATGATCATTAAACCAATGCGGTTAGAACGTTCCCACTTCTCATAAACCATCTTATACTCAGCAGTGCTGGCATCTGTAGGAGAAGTAGGTTGTTCTATCCTCAATGCAAGGTCAAGATCCATACACCCAAGGACAATCTTAACCTTACTTTTCCATTCCTTATAGTTGAAACCAGTAAGTTTTGGAATTGAACCTAAGTTAGCAGATAATGTAGTAAAATTTGCTGAAAAGAGAACAATTCTTAATTAGTAACTCACAATTTAACCAAATATAATCAACAAATAAATTATAAAAATTGTACAACCCATCTCAAGATAGCAAGTGCAACATTAATAATAAGTCTTTGGACAATATTATTAACTGCTAGTGATACTCTTGTTGTAAAGATCAAACACTGACAATAATACATGATCAAATGATAAACCTTTCTTTGGACCGATTTATCATTCACATGTTAATTCCTAATAATTGTCACATGCTTATCATCACAGGTATGTATGTAGTTCGGCCAAATACAAATCTACCTTTGGGTCGATTTAATATTCGCATGAAAAGACATACACATATCATTCAAAACTATTCATGAAAAAATATCCAAAAAAGGTCACTTTGGCAACATCTTGTATCAATTAATCCACTTCAAGAATTAAACTTGCATAATAAAATTTATTTTATTGATTAAAAAAATCTCTTTTTTAAGGCTAATAAGCCTAAAATATTATTAAATGAAATAATAAATTGTTTTTTTTTTTCTTCCTATTCATTCTTCTTCAACCTTAACGGTTACGTTTATACTTAATAACGAAACCGACAAAAGGAAGATGAATAGCCACCAAATTTATATATATATATACGACATTTTTAGATTGCTCAAAAAATTTTCGAAAAAAAAATCCCAAAATTTCAAGTAAATTTTTACGAGCATGAAATTGACTACTAAAAATAAAATCGAATTTAATCCGAAAAAATTACTTCACAAAAAAAAATTCAGGAAAAATATGTTTTATGATTCCATCCAAAATTCCAGAATTTTTTTTATTTATTATTTATTTATTCCAGATCTAAACATGATTTTCACTATAAACAGATCTAAAATGATAAACATAATTTCAGATCTTTCAACACTTTAACCACAGATCACAGAATACAGGTTTAATCTCTAAACTTTAACAAAAAATCAGATTCAACAATATGAAAATTCTAAACATATTCTTAAATCTGAATTTTTTTAACCAAAAATAATCTGACTATTATACAGAAACTAGACATGATGCTCTGATACCAATTGTAGAATATTTTATGATTTCTATAACCATAAAACTCATGCTAATTCCTGAATAATGACCCTAACACATCGATTATACATGTGTGACCCCAAAATAATTCTTACAAGACCAACTTCACCTAGGTAATTTCAAAGAAACGTCACCAATTCCAGTAATTTGCAAGGTTCTAACTTCATCTAAGTAAACATCACGTGAAGATTCATCAAGAGTTCGAAAAAAGATTTCTTGATTGCAAATATGACGTATAAACCAGATTCAATGATCCATTCTACTACATCAATCACATCATTTACCTTATTGTTCACAACAATTAAATCTTTAGTGATATTTGATTTGTTTGATTCCTTTTGCTGAGACAGTCAATAATCCTACTTTTTGTGACCAATGATGTTGCAATTCGAGTGTTTTAATTTTTTTTTAAATTTAGCGCCAATAAGGAGATTCTTTCTTTTGTTTTTGAGATATTGAAACATGTTCGCCACCATAACTTTTCACCACATTAGCATTAGTAGGAATTGAATGAGAGACGATGTTATCCCTTAAGTATCTTTTATTTACATCTTCGATCATTATGTCCGCAATTAGCTCACCAAGTGATATTTTTTTATCTCATGCTTCAGTTTTGAACGATAACTATTCTATAATGGTGGTAGTTTGTTGATGAGCATCAATTAAGCCAGCCTCTCATCAATCGGTATGCTTTTAATTGGATCTTGGAAACAATTGCTTCATGCTCGTGTAGTTGATCAAGAATAGGAAAATCGTCATTTATTTGAATTGAGGTCCACTTGCAGGTTATATACTGTTTTTTCCTTACATTTTCATCTTTGTATCTCTTTTTAGGTTGCTCCAGATTTTCTTTGTTGAGTCACAATTTACAAAATGTCAAACAAATTCTCTAGAGATGTATTATAATATTATCATGCAGAGTGTAGTTGTAATCTTCAAAAGGGTCATATAGTTTTGTCTTGGTCGATTGTGAGCCATCACTTTGCAAATTTCCAAATGAAGATGTTTCAAAAGTGGTAGATGATTTGTTATCAACGACAACGTAGTCCAAACCTCTGTATTGAAAGAAGAACAAAAGTTCCTCCGATCACTAGAGGTAGTCAGTGATGTAGTTTTGTTTAACATTGTTGTAAATGAAACTTGAAACTCAAAAAATTATCATCATAAAAAATGAAATTACAAACTATAATAACAGAATACCTATGTCAAGTTAGAGTATTAAAACTTATACTTGAAAGAGGATATGGAGAATGAAAACTTATGACAAGTTAGAGTATAATATCTTATCATGGTGGAGGAGAAAAAATCTGAAGTTCTTGATTTTATCACTAGTAGCATACTTGCAATGCAATTATCTTCTGTAGCATCATAATCTAAATTTAACATTAATAGTATAATTTTGGACTCATATAGAAATTATTTGACACACTATATGGTTGAAATATTAATCTGCACCGAGCGATGGTTAAATGTTAAATTCATTTCAATGAAAAAGAAGTGTTAGCAATTAAACAAATGCTTGCAAATGTATATTTGGAAGATGGTCTTAGAAGAGGTATTTTCTTTATTCTAAACACTCTTTTAATTTTATTTTATAATTATGATTTATAACCTTACTTTATTATATTTTTCTTTAGAGTTTGAACCTATACTCAACTAAGAAATTTTTTGATAATAAGGTAAAAGTCTATGTTACAATGTATTAGTATATTTGAAAACACATTATACTTTTAACTATGAAATTTTGATATTTTTTTTATACATTTTGATATATTAGATCTTTTAAAGTTATGAAAATCCAAGTAAAAGCCATCAAGTCATATGTTTGTATTTGTATATTTTCTATTTTGACATTTTAAATACTTTTGTTGTCAAATTTGGACTTTAAATCAATGTTTTGTCTTTAGAAAATGTTTTAAATACTATGAAATGTCTTTAAGTTTGGATATTTTGTTTTAATTTCAGATATTTTGTTTTAATTTTGGGTATTTTAATTTCATTTCAGATATTTTGATTATTTTCAGGTATATTACAATATATTTTAACTGAACCGAATATAACTTGATTTTGTTTTACCAATTCTGAAAAATTATAAACCAAACTGATCCAGAACCGATTGAAACCGATCCAAAATCAAACCAAAACCGATCCAAAACCAAACCAAAACTCTATTGTTTTCTAAATGGCGCAAAACCTCACTACGCAAAAAATCCAAAACTGATTTGGTTCTATTCGAAACCGGTCCGAATACCCGAATGTCGGAGTCTAGAAATGAAACTCTCATATTAAAAAATCAGAATTGGGAAGAATTAGAAGATCCCGATAAAAAAAAGAAATCTTGATCAAATAAGCATAAACCCAAACTCTTCAGAAAAGATTTAAAGGTTTTAAAGAAGTATAATTAACTATATATAACGTAAATTTCAAATTTCATTTTAATAAACATAAATGCCCAAACATATCCATTTATCTAATATAAGATGATTTAAAAAAATAGGTTTTATATCTAGAGTTAGGGTTCACCATTTACTTAACGGAAAAACAAATCAAACGATGACGAATAACTAAAAAGATAATGACGATGTTCTCCAGTAACGCTTAGAATGGTGCAATTATGAGACTGGTGACGCACATCTACTCTTTTTTCTATAGAGTGGATGTATAAAATTTAGGATGTTTTGTAAGTATAGAGAACTCGACAAACACACTTGTGACTTGGAAAACGTCAAATCCAAATGCTTGTATATTATATTTCATATAAATTAATTTTTTACAAAGATTATAATCACTCAAAATTTACAAACACGTGAAAACCTCCTTTAAATTGTATCCGACCAAAAATAACATAAATAATTTTTTTTGTGATTCATCCAACTATGAAACAGAAAAAGAATTATTCACCTTCTCAGTTTTCTATTTTAAAAATTCGTAAAACAAAAACTCAAACAAGAATGTTAAACCAACCTTTAACCATTTTAGTGTATTCATTCAACATAAAATTTATGTTATCTTCAACCCTAAATAATTCGTGTAATACCTTAAAAAAATAAAAAAGATCCTGTGCAAGTTTATCATTACTAAAACAATTCCATAAAATATTCACTTGATATTCAATCAGCCACATCATTAGATCCTGATGACACATCAATCTACATATTCTTTGTCATCATCAAATATTCTGATGTTTCCATATGTGCGAGTCTTTATGCCACGTCGGCTCCTTTATGCCATGTCAACTTCCTACTAGCACATCAGTAGATGAACATATTCATGTTTTTAAATTATCTCGTTGTTTTATTTCTAATTATTTTCAACTCAGTCATCAATACATGAACACGTAAGTCTTGGAAAACTTAAAATTTCGGAAAGAAAAACATCGTTGTTTGTCTTTGGATTTGATGACTTACCCTTTTTGTTGATCTAAATCCTGACCAGATTGATCTACGTAAATATAGAAACAATCTGCAAGCAATTCTGGACTGGAATTAAAATTTTAAAATCACATAATCGCACACATGCTTACTCACGCATTCACAAAATTACGTAATCTTTATAAAATTCTTCGGATCAGAATTTGTTTGTTTATAATTCTTCGTTTGCATAAAATTAAACAAACATTTTGTTAGTAATTAAGTCTTTTTCGCTAAATCAAATACCTTTTACCATTATTTTTCTCGTTCTCCATGATTTTTTTGAATTTTTTTAGCGAATAGATCTATTTATATCCGTACTTTGTAGTTTTTTTAATTACATAAACTATATTTTTCTTTTGTAAACTACACCAACTTCATAAATTAGTTCAATTATACAAATTTTGTTAATGTTTACACGTTAAATATGCTATTAAATTTTATTTTAAAATTTAGTTTTATTTTTAAAATAAACCCAAATTAAAACCATATTTTCAAATTAAAATCACATTTAATAGCAATTTAACAAAATTTTTATACTTGTTATAATTTATGAAATTTGTATTTTGACAGAAATGAACCATATTTTGTATTACGGTAGTTTTGTTACATTATAGTTTTAGTTAATGAAAGTATACGATTTTTATAATTATTATTCGGAAATGTATTTCGTTAATTCGTGAAAAATAGATTATTGTTAAACGTTTTAGGTTAAAAAGTAACATTTAAACCAAAAGTAAAACCAAAACAGAAGGAAATGTTCAATGTCGCCACAACAATCATCTGCAGTTTTTAATCCTACACCAAACTGAACTCATAAGCAAAACCGTCGAACAACAGAGCCCGAATCATAGCTCGTCATCTCCATCTTCTCCGCCGGCTGGTTTTTCATTTACCGCAATAAGCTCTGTGTCAAATATCAGCGTAGCACCACCTGAAGTTTTGCAAAAAAGTTTAGTTATAATGTTTTGACACATTTTGAAAGCTTATAGATGAAAAGTTATATATACCAGGGATAGTAGGAGGAGAGCCTTGTTCACCATATCCAAGCTTTGCAGGTATCTTTAACTTCCGTTTCTCGCCTACACACGCACCTAACAAACCTTGATCCCAACCTGCAACCAGAAAAACCCGAATATTACCATTGAAGGAGATACAAAAGAATGGAGAGACTCAAAAGTAGGTTGAACCAAGCCACAACCTTTGATAACTTGACCACTTCCTAATTCAAACTCAAACGGATCGCCCCTTTCGAAGCTCGAATCGAATACAGTTCCATCAGTAAGTTTTCCCTGCCACATAATACTACTAAGTTACACAACAACAAAACCAAACTTTGTGACAAAACATTTCTACATGACAATGATGAATCTGATTCTGATTGAGCTTACCCTATAATGCACCTTGATCATATCACCTTTGTGAGCCTGAAGTTCACACGTTTTTGGCTTATACTGAAAAATTATGAACAAGTGAAGATGATAAGAATCAAGGATCAAATTCTCTTGATTATTTGGAGATTAGTATCTAAAGAAGAAACCAAAAACAGAACACAACAAGATCAAACCCACCAGATAGGAGAAAAAGAAACAATGCTGTTTAGTTCGAGCAAAATCAATGATTCCTGTAGTACTCTAATGAAAACAATGGAGACAGTAACGAAATACTACAATGGTGGATTCCGACATTTAACACTAGATCGCTCTCATTTTCTGACTGGAAAAAATTTACCTTGATCCCGATCTGCAATTCCGAAACGTCTCCTGTCTTCTTAGCGAAACCTATAAACAGATCCAATACAAATAACATAGAATGAGGTTGAAGCAAAGAAATCAGATTCTAGCAAATTGAAAAGAGAGAGACAAGGGTCGAAAGAATTAATAATTGAAATCAGAACCTTGAAGTGAAATGAGAAAGCAGAAGATTAAGAAGAGGGAGTAACGAAGATGCATCATGCTCGCCGAAATCGCCTCTCACTCTTTGATTTGCTTCTTTTCAGTTTCTTCAGCGTCTGTGTGTTTTGTTATTATCTCAGAGAACATAGAGTAAACGCAATTTTGTTGGACCATAAATATGGGCCTACAAATTTGTGGGCTTATTTGTAAAAAAAATATATGAAATTTCAAATTTCGGTTATTTGACTTATCACGTCGATATTAATATCTATTAATTTTTTTATTTTAATTATGTATTTTTTTGTTGACCGAACCAAATTAAATACGATATTAAACTGATTAAGAAATTATTAACAGTATAATTAACTGGTGTTAAACATAATTAAAAACATCATTAAGAGAATCATTACAAATTTTTGAAACCCCCAAAATGCTTAGATAAAAACCCTAATTTCCAATTTGATTTCAATTTCTCCTAAATAAAAAAAAGAATTTGCATCATTTTCTAGTAAAACCAGGTTGACACGTGCATCAAGAATCATCATATGCTCAAATGATAAAGAAGAATGTCACAATAAGCAAGGATGTAAAAATTCAAGTGTTGAGAGTCAACCAAAGAGACTAAGAAATCGTCTAAAAAAAGTCTACATTTGTTTTCACTTATTATTTTTACAGTGATATGATATGAAAAATATGAATTCTTCATTTATAGATTCATTTTCTCGTGATTCTTATCTAAGTGTTTTCGATTTGAAAATTTAAAAATTTGTAACGATATCATTTTTTTAACGATGTTTTAACTATATTTAACACCGATTAATTATATCATTAATGATATGTTAATCAACTCTGTCAACAAAAGTATATGATTAAAATAAAAAAAATTAACATATATTGGTCTTTTAAATTATCTGCGTTAGAGTAAATGACCAATATTTGAAAATTTATAATTTGTTGACAGTTTTCTCTCATGTCTCTAAACCAACTTCATGTTTTACTTATTTATGGTTATTACGGCGGCTAGAAAAAAGGAAAAAATAGAGAATAATGTGATAAATAGTGAAATTTATACTTGTATATCAACTTAATATTATTTTAATAGCAAAAAAAATTTTTAAGCCAATATAGTTATTATTTCTTTATTTTTAAAGTGATTTTAGAAATAGTATTTTTAAAAAGTTGGGCATAAATAATTTTAAATAGGATAATTGACTAAAATAGTATTATTTCAAGTTTTTGTTTCAAATATAACACTACTTATTTAAATTTCCAAAAATAACACAAATTTAATAATAAAATAATTAAAAATTTATTGCTACTAAAAAAAATTTAACCCTAAATTGGAAAAAATAAACCCAAACATTATATTTTAATTTTATATATAGTTTATTTAATATAAATAATTATTTTTAAATAATAATTTATGTTATTTTGAAAATTTTATTTTTACTGTGATAAATTTAGAACATAAACTTAAAATACTGCTATTTTATGATATTACTTTTTTAAATAACTACGACCTAATTTTATTTGTTTATAATTCTTTTATAAATTAGAATTATTTTAGCAAAGAGATATAATCTAATGGTTCGAATTTTTCGTAATATAATATTATTTGTATAGTTATTCGTGTTCAAACTTCACATCAAATATATTAAAATAATTGAGATTTTTTTATTATTAGATTCGAAGGTAAAATTTTTTGTCATTTATATAAGTGGGCATTGATTTCAATACTATATCTCTACTATACTAATTGACAAAATATTTTATAATATAATTTTTTTGTAATGTGTAATTTATAATTATGTCATGATGTAACACATTGTTAAAGTATTTTAAAATAAATATTAAATAAAACTTAATTTATTAAAATATTTCTAAAAATTATCATTAAAAATAATTAATAATATATTATATCTAAATTTTTAATATTTTGATATAAAAAAATAATTCAAACGATAAAACTACTAAAGTTAAATTTTATTAAATCAATTTTTAAGATTAAATTGAATTTTATATATAATCTGTGGTATATTTTATAAAAATAAAAATATTTAAATACATTAGAAAAACAATATTTATATAATAAATAAAACTATACATTAATATAAACTTAACATATAAAATATAAATCATAACAATGTTCAAAAAAAATTATTTAAAATAAAAAATAAATGATATATATGTAATTTTTATTTATTAAATAAAAAATTAACTATTATGTATGAATTCTTTTTCACGCATAGTACATATATAAATCTGGTTTTCTTATTTTGAAACTTATCCTTTTATTTTTGATGGTCAATTGCATATCCAAATAATCATTAAAATCTGTATTTTAGAGAAAAAAACAATGTGCTCTTAACAGGCAAAATTAGGCAAAGGCAAATAATCCGAACCGAATAAAGCGAATTGAAATCGAACCGAAAAATAAATTTTGGTTGGTATTCGGTTATAAAGAAATAACGGAACGGATATTATTTTAGAAATTGTTTACTAACCGAAATCGAATCGAAAACCAAAATAATATCCGAAAAAACCGAATTATTTTCGGTTACCCAAAAATATTTAGAATATTTTGGTTATTTTTGATTATTTTTTGTTATTTTCGATTTTTTCAGTTATTTTTGAATATCTAAATGCTCAGACCTAAGAAAAATTACAACAAATTGCTTTTTGAATGTTGAATATTGTTCGTGCTAAAAAGAAGATTGGTTTTATTGATGAAACTATCACTCAATCTCCAGTTGATAGTTCTAACTATGAATCACTTTTCTTCTCTTTCAATTTCGATCAATCCTTGAACTTATGAAAAATTTTATTTTTAGTATTTTAAAAAATAGATCAACACATTTTTGGAATAATCATCAATAAATGTTATAAAATATTGATAACTGGCCACACTTAGAACTACCGATGGTGACTCCCACATATAAAAATGTATGTATTCCAAGACATTCTTAGAAATATGCTTTCTTTTTGGAAACTTTTGTTTATGAGCTTTGCCTAATACACATGTTTCACAAAATTTTAATGTTTTAGACCTTTTTTTCTGAGGTACCCCTGCTTGACTAATACATTCATCCCCTTTTGACTCATGTGACTAAGTCTTGAATGCCACCTCTTAGTAAGATCGACGTTTGGTCTTGTCATTGCTGCTTCTCCACTTACCATTGTTCCTTGTAAATAATACTTTCCAGAAATTACTTTCTGGTCTCCTTTATAGAATTGTACTCTAAAATCTTTTTTTATATCGACATCCCATTTTTTCCATAAGTCCATACGAAATTAGATGTTTGTCCATGGTTGGCAGATAACTTACATTCGTAAGTATGACACTAGATCTATCATCATTAAAATGATTCTGACCTTTTCTATACCTTTAATATCACTTGAGGTATTATTTCCCATTAACACCTTTCCTCCTTCTATTTTTTAGGTCAAACAGAAATTCTTTGTGACATATAATGTGAAAAGTGCATCTTGAATCAAGAATCCATTCTTTCCTGCTGTCGTGTTTACTTGCCGTGAATACCATTGGCTCAGAGGGTTCTTTAGCTAAATTAGCTGGGTTAGCTATCTTGTTAGACTTACGTTAAGGGCATTGTTTTTTGAAATGACCTTATTTTCCAAAAATCCAGCACTCCTTTGTTAGTTTTGGTCGTGACTGTGATCTAGGTTTGCTCTTAGATCTTCTTATCCATGATTTGTCACTTTCTTTTTGGTTTTGTCTCTGTTACTAACAAACAAACTTTCTGCAGTATTCTTTGACTTTAGTAACCCTTTTTCTTTCAATTCTACTTCTTTAGAATAGGATGAACTAGTCACGTCTCGTAGTGTCAAGGTATCTTTCCTACTGCCATATTTAAGAGTATCCACCAGTGACTCATATTGTTTTGTCAAACTTGTTAGAATTTGTATAGCTTGATTTTCGTTACTGATTTTGATGTTTAAATTTACTAAACTTGTAACAAGTTTCAAAAACCATCTATATTCTCTTCAATACTCTTGTCTTCACTCATTCTGAATTTTGCAAATTTTTGTTTCAGATATATTCTGTTTGGCAGGATCTTAGTCTGATATTCAGTCTCAAGTGCTTGCCACATACCTTTTGTTGTTGGTTCTTGTCACACTTTTCTGAGAATTAAATCAGACAAACTCATGCTGAATAAATTTCTTACTTGTAGATCTTTGTCTGACTCTTTTGGATATAGCTTCACATCCTCTAGTTTTTCAGCATTTGTCTCACCCTCCTTAGAGAGAGGTTTCTCCTTCAGAATTGAACACAAGCCGATGATTTCGAGCTGACAAAGCATCTTGTACTTTCACAAACCAAAATCATTTTTTCTATCAAATTTTTGTACTTCAAATCTTCTAAAAATAGGTTCCATGACAGGTTTCGTTTCTAATTTATTTGTTTTTATTTTCAACAGTTATGTGTGACACGTTTGCTACCTTTTCAGATAAGTATTCTTTATCCTTGTATATCTCTTTGTCCGCCTTTTCTCGCTTCCTAGATCTTCTCTCTAACTCTGATATCATTGTAGAGAAAGTAGCAACTTTGGCAATATGTATTGTATGAGACTGATAACACAGTTTGATTGAGTTCCTTTTTAACATGAAAATAATCTCTTTGTTATTAAACCTCCTTAAAAAATATACCCTTGCACAAATAACGTGTCTTATGAAAAATTTAAGAAACAACCTAAACCTATCTTATATATTTATATGAGTCTCTTTGTATAAAAATATTAGGGTTTTGGATTTGTGATTATCAACTAATATTTGTATATTTATCTTGTAAGATTTTGGTAAATTTGGAGTGGACATTTTTCAGTAGACCTTCTCGGTAGGTCTAGATGTTTGGCCTAAAAGAAACCACCTTCAGCCCACAAGTTAGCTTAAAAGTCAAGCATAAATCCTTACACAACTTAATTCCATAAGACAAGAAAGATTGCATGTAATTGATTATTAAGGCAAACTTGTATCGTCTGAGATGAAACTCTTCACATACAAGCTGATTCCATCTCGTTTTTATGGTGCAGCTGTACATAAATAGAAGCAGAAAAAATGTTAAACTCAAAATAATTGCCGATGATATTTTATGTGTCTTAACTTTGCCAAATCCCTTAACCAACATCAAGATGCAATTGGGTGTGTCACCCACAATGACTCTAGTACAAATGGTACATGACTTGCTACAAGTCTAGTATCCTCTCTTTCGACTGGTAGAACATGATCGTTTTCTATTGCTCGCATTGCAATCATTAGGGTCACAAAAAAAGTCATGTTAGAAGTTTAACGGTTATCATGATTTGTACAGAGACAGAAAAACTCGCAATAGTGGTAAAGGAACGATTCGTGGTGGTAGAGGTGTTTTATTACCATCGGAGTTTTATTACCACCGACTGGTTTTGGGTGTGCTGCTGTCACTGTTACCTACACCACCGACTGGTTTTGGGTGTGCTGCTGTCACTATTACCTACACCACATCTTTCTAAGATACACCACATCTTTCTAAGATACACCACATCTTTCTAAGATACACCAAATCTTTCTAAGATACACCACATCTTTCTAAGATACACCACATCTTTCTAAAATTTTCTGTTTTTCCATATGACGTTTCTACTCTTGTTGAAGAGAACTATGATATTATCAAAACTGTTGATACAAAAATAGAAACTGTATAGAAAAGCTAATATAAAAATTTATTTAATATGTGGTACATTAAAATAAAGACCAAATGTTCATAACCCATGTTGATTTAAAAATATGCTAAAATATTCTTTGTTACAAAAGTATTTTAATTTTTTTAGTTATTTTAATATCAGAAATAAATAAAAATCGTTTTATCATAATATTTTATTTAACCTAATTTTTTAATCTAATTTTTCTTTTTCTTCATTTTTCATGCAGTCTTTTTTTTTTCTTTTCTACTATTTTTTTTACTTTTCTTTCAAAATTTTTTATTATCATTTTATTTTACTTTTCTCAAACTCGAATATTCCCATACCACTCGATTTTTTCTTTCCATCATTTATAATGATTTGTTTCACATCTTTTCATTCTTTTACTCTTATATTCTCTTTTGGGGAAATATCTAAAATAGCATCTTTTTAAGTTTTTGTTCCAAAAATAACATCATTGGTTTAAATTTCTAATAATAGCACAAATTTAAAATTAAAATGCATTAAAACTATATTTTAATAGAAAAAAATTAAACCCTAAATTGGAAATAATGAACCCAAATACAATACTTTAATTTTATGTATAATTTATTTAGAATAAATAAGTATTTTCACATAAGTATTTGTGCTATTTTGGGAATTTAATTTTATGATGCTAGATTTGGAAGAAAAACTTTAAAAGGTGCTATTTTAGGGTATTACTCTTCTCTTTTTATTTTTACTTTTATTTGATTTTATCATTTTCAATCTCATTCATCTACTTATTCTTATTTCATTTTTTTTCTTTTTCACGGTGATCGTGATGAAAAAATCTGCATGGACTTCTTTTGGGTTTCTTAGAAAGAATCTAACAAAATATGGAGTTTACACACATCTTTATGCAGTCTCAAACAAACATATGGATGGTCGTTTACGAAGCTCACAACTACCTCAAGAGGAATTGGGTTTCACACAATCCTAAGTTGGCTATTTTCGTTTAACTTTGTGTCCTTATGTTGATAATTTCTTGATATGTGGCAATGACTCGACAGCTTTAGCAAATTTCAAAAACTATATGTAGCAATGTTTTGGAAAGTTAAAGTATTACTATTTTCTTGCCTTACAGGTGGCTCGTAATGATGCAGGAATGTTCTTGTCACAATGCTTTTGGGATTATTGCCAAGCGAGATTTTGAGGAACCAACTAGTCTATTTTCTAATGGAGCAAAACCATCATTTGACTTGGATACTAGTTCATTTCTTGTTCATCCAAAACGTTGGTCTACTTATTTACTCGCTGATCACACGACCAAGGCTCTCTTACTCAATCCACATTTTGAAGCTCAATGGGAGGCTTCTTTGAATGTCGTGCGTTACCTTAAATCTTCCATTGGCCAAGACATCTTGTTTTGTATAGATTCTGATCTGACTTCGATTGCCTATTGTGACTTGGATTAGGTGTACTCATTGAGTATTTATGTTGTGTCTTTTTGGTAGATAATCGATATCTTAGAAAACAAAGAAACAACAACACCATTTTCTACTCCTCCACGAAAACTGAGTATAAATCTATGCACAATGCTCTCTCTCTCTCTTTGAAATTATGTTGCTCCGAAAACGCGGTATTCCACAACGAAAACCCGGTATTCCACAACGAAAACCCGGTATTCCACAACGAAAAACCCGGTATTCCACAAGACAAACCAATTCATCTATTTTTGTGATAGCCAAGCTGCTATGCACATTGCAGCTAATCTTGTTTTTCATGAACACATTAAGCATATATAAATAAATTGACATGCAG
Organism: Pugionium dolabratum; assembly: GCA_018901945.1. Lineage (NCBI taxonomy): Eukaryota > Viridiplantae > Streptophyta > Magnoliopsida > Brassicales > Brassicaceae > Pugionium > Pugionium dolabratum. Next base: position 127,132 of record JAEVFF010000237.1, on the reverse strand, counting down.
TTCATGATGTGTGTTGGGGTTTTGCACTTTTGATTTCTCTTTTAGTTTAATTTGCCTAATTCATGACATCAAATAGGAGAGAAGGTAAGGTAGTCTCTAGAGTAATTCATCAGCAAGTACAATTTTATCCCTTAAAGATGCTCAAAGATGCCTATAGAATGCTCAAAGAATGGTTCCTCTCCATTTCTTCTATCCATTAAAGAGGGAATCGTATTTAGCATTGAATGTGTCTTAACACAGTCATGGAAGAAACATGTATTCTGTTATAATCCTTCAGCCAAGGGAAAAACGAAACATAGAAAAGTCTGAGTAAGATTCCCATCAAAACTTAACATTACGGGTTTGTAGCGAGTTTGTTGAAGGCGGCATGAACTCTCTCTTCGGTGAACATTCTGTGGTTTTCATAGAAATCTAATATCTCCATTGCGATATTCTTCACCTGCCAATGTTCAGAACATACTGATGAATCACTAAACAAGACCTGATACTGGAAATAAAACCAAAATGTGCAGTAAAAAGCATTCCAAGGAGGACAACAATGTTAAGACAAGGTCTAGGCTTACTATGTTCATGTCCACAGAAAGTTCTTCAAACCATGTCCTTATGTCTTTCTCTTTGTATACAGAAGCAATGTAAATGCAAGCGAGAGTGATGAGATAAGGTGGATGTATAAGGATGAGGTCCATTCTGTAAGTGTCATTGACAAGACCCCTATAGTTTCCACAAAACACTTTAAGCATCAAGAGATCACATATTTTTGATTGCAAATCAAAACCTGTTTTAACTTTTTTTTCCATTAAGTAATTCTTCTAAAGAGCAAATGCAATTGACTTCTTGATCACAACATTTACTCCTCAAGCTTAAGTTTTGGATACTTACCAAGTTAAATGGGTCATGCTTGTGTCATTGATTCCAGAATCTTGCAAGAACCTGAAGAAAAAAACATAATCAAAAGGAAATGCATAGTATAGTAGCAAAGGATTACTGCGTGCGGTTGATTTCCGAAAGGCAACTTGATAATGACACATAAGATCTCAAGCAAAGACTTACTCAGGCAGGGATCGGTAAGGGTGAAATACAACAAGATAGAAGTTTAATGCTTCCAAGATCTTCATCTCCATTTCCAGAATATCTTTAATCTCATATCTAAACTTTTCATCAGCATCTACAGAGTAAAGCATCCAAAATTCATCAGAAACTCCGACAAATTCTCCAATCAAGAAAGTTTGAAGCTGAGAAAAGAAGAAGAATTACATAGTTTTTTTATGTAGAAGACAAGGATTTTGGCATGCACCACACTCTCCTCTGCTTTACAAGCCAAATACAAGCAAGTAGGAGCAACAAGACGAGGCTCATAATCTGTCAAACTCTTTCTATCAACACAATACACATAAATCAATGAACCGAGCCTCGTGCTACACACGAGATTATCTAATCATGAAATTAGAACAACAACATACCTTGTGTAAACACGACGCATATAGGTTATTGCAGTTGCAATAACTCTGAAATCAGATCAAATCAATCAGCATTGACAAAAGATTATCAAAGGGTGGTTGGACATTTCATATCTCTTAAGACTAAGAAAGCTGATATTATGAAAAACAACAAAAAAAATTCACCTTTGCCTAATCTTAATGTGTTGTGCGAGTTTCGATATATCTGAAATGAGCAAAGAATGTGAATTCATGATCCATACAGCAAAACTTAAACTTATAAACGAAATGAGAAACTGATCATTAGATTATTGTTCCATTTATTTATATCGAACGTAGAACAAGATTCAGGACATAGAGATGATTAATTTCATGAAAATTCTGGAAATTAACAAAAGTAATAAAGATAAAATGCTAAATTGAAAAAAAAAATGAAAACTCAAACATACAGTTAGACATATGAAGCTTAATGAACCTGAAATCTTCAACAGAGATTCCTCTCTGTACATCAAGAGGATGAACAACATTAACCTCTTCTGGGTCCTTAAGCTCTTTGCTGTACGCAGAACCCAGAAAATTAAAAGGTTGAAGGATTCAGGAAAACAAAATATAAAATTTGAATAAAAATTGAAACTTTCTTAACCAGAGATCTGTAATATTAATCGAAACTTACTAGTGCGTCGAAGTCCAGAAATTTGAAGCCATTATTTGTTTTTCTTTTGCTTTGTTCTTTGATCCTCCAACTACGAATATAAAGATGTTTTTTTCAATTTTATGGTGGATACTGAAAATAAGAAATCAAAAAGGACAATTCACAAAAAAATAATATTATAAAATGACACATTTTTAAATTGTTAATCCCATCCAATAAAATTGTAAATAATATAAAATTATATAAAAATATTTATTATTTTAAATAAATTATAAATAAAAAAATTAAAATTATATTTGATTTACGGCTTATAGTTTATATATTATAAAATAGTTAAGGACTTTTTTGTGTTTTTCCATATCTTTAATACAATAGGAATCATACATATAGTACATATTTTATTATTTAAAATTAAACTAATAATGTAATATAAAATAAAAAATATAATTTTTTAGAATTTTTTTTCTTGAAAATAGCATAATTTAAATTTTTGCTATACATGTATTACTATTAATTTAATTTTTTAATAATACTATAAATTTAATATTAAAATATTTTAAAATTTTATGTAATATAGATAAATTTAAATTTTAAAAATAAAATTTAAACATAATATTTTATTTTTATTTATAGTTTTAATAGGTTTTTTTAAAAGTAAAAAAATTAAAATAGGTTATCTTAAAATATTAATCAAATAAAAATATAGTTTGCTATACATATTCCTTGCCAAAATATAATTATAAATCTGGATACTTAAAATTTTTCTAAGAATCCCTCTAACTATTTATATTGTAGTTATGCTTACTTAGTTACCAAATAAGTTTTACTTTTATTTTTTAACATTTACTACAAACGTTTTTGTCATGATATTCAAAAAAATTTTAAAAATCAATGGTTATATCGTAACTGACGAGTAACCTTAAATAAGTTTTGGTGTCAAGGAAAACTCATCTGATGACGAAAAATTTGATCCATCAATATGGATTATAACCGGCGATGAACCCTTACCTTGCGATATTAGAGTGAAAATTTATCGAAATCGAAATATGATATAGTGCTTCTCTATTTTCTCGAATCTAGGTCATCTTGGAGCTCCAATACCCCTTCTCGCGGTTAATACACACATCTTCATGGCAAATATGCTTTTAATTTGTAGATATTTGTTACTATTTGCTTGCAATATCCGTCTCGAAATTGTATACATTGCAATAACTTTTTTTGGATTTTGTCTTTAATCCCACTTTAATTGAAATTCTATCATTAAAACTGCAAGGAAAACGAATACTTTTCAATAGTGAGGATCCATTGTCAACATTATATAAGTAACTGCAACAACAAAATCTAAACTAAAAAAACTTTGACTAGTTATGTACCTATTTGTTTTACACTCAATCTCCATCCGATAAGCCAAGCCTCTTGTTGAATACAACAACCGCAAGCTAAACGATATACCAATTATTGGTCTAGGTCAACAAACATTTTTGACACTCATCAATGTTTTTGATGCAGAGAACGAATCCAATGTAAGTATCCATAGCAATCTCTTGTTACATACAATAAACCTATCCATTTTGCATGTTCACTATTCTTGTTAATTTATTTTTTTTATTGGCTAATTTCCTATGTTTGTCACATTTTCTATAACATTTTATTATGATAGATGTCTCACATGAATATGGTTGGAGAGAGTGGGATGACGAAGTCAAAGATAATAACGTTATGTACATGGAAATCGTCATCACTAATTATCACGTTTTCAAGAAGTCTAACTAGTATAGTGAAGATGTCACAATGCCAATTATGGTGCACAAGCTGAAAACTAAAAATCCTCCAAGAATAGCAATGTTTCTTAGAAAACGACATTATAAATAAAAAGTTTGACAAACCGCTCACGCCAAGAAAACTACTCATTTGATATCTTCATCAATTATTATTATCATTTGATATCACAAATCACTCATTGTCTCTGTCAATGGTATCATCTCACCACTCTCACTTTTCTATCCATATTTCAGTCATTATCCCTATGAATACCTTCTCCAACCTAGTTTTTTCATGACAGTATGCTCATTCTATCGTTGTTCATTACTTTAATTCATAGATTGAGAATCTACCCGACAATCCAACTAGCTTCTAACATAACATACATATATTGTCATTCACAAATTTTTATGTCTCAACCACAAACCATTGTGCATAACCACATTGTTTTCAAATTACAAGAACTCATTCATGTGAAAACGTTATATACTATACCATCGTTTCATAGTTTTAACTCGCATTTTTAAAGACTTATCACCCTATTGCACACTGTCACCCTCAACCTCTTCATTTTAGGATAGCTCTCCACTTACATATAAGAAACAAAACATGTTGAGGATTCACGTGACAACCCTCAAGAACCAACATTGGTAACCATTTGTTTTGTCACTCCTTGTCCAACATTTTCTGAACATCAACACCTTTTTCAACTAACAACATATTTGTCACAATAGAAAAGCACACTCGTGCAAGATGGTGTGGATAATACTATCACTTCCCAAGTATCCATTCCATCTTTCACATGCTTTAAATACACCTACGATCATATATACCCACCACTTTTCACTTTTACTATTATAGTTTCGCTTATATATGTTGTTGTAAAGATCTAACACATAACTATTCAACGATTTGCTAGCCACCTAACCAAGCTTTTGAACATAATTTGAATAGCTCCACTTCACCATGTTCTAAAATAGCTTGTAGATAATCGTTTCCAAGATACATATTTCAATATACTACACAAGTTAATGTTCAACAATTATTATTCGTAAATTGTTATCCACTAGGACTCTGAAAAGAAAATACATTCTATCCAATGAACAATTGATCTTATTTGTTTCAGCGACTCCTAAATAGCCCAAGACTACGCATTTTGTTCTGAAAAACTTGATCATCTTCAATATCAAACCATAGTGACATTCAATATATGTTATATCATCCATGGAGCAATGAAAATGATCTTTCTTCCTTGTTACAATCTCATCAACACTAGAGAGGTGAGCCCTAAGACCTTTGTTTTGATTATTTGATGTTTAATTTAGTAAGTCACTTCACCGCATGGGCCAACGAATAAGTTATTGACAGATTTATGTTCGGTAAAAAACTTCCTACTCCAGCTTGCTAAGAGAAATGCTATGTATCTTTTAACTTCTCTCTCATATTACTATACTTGCCAATTTATCATACACTACATAAATATATATATATATATATATATCATGTCGCTAATTTCAAAATTCATTTATTGTCAACACATGGAGGTCCTAATGTTCCTACTGAGGGACATACACATATATGAACTACTTGAAGAGCAGCATGCATGTTTCTCATCACTTTGGTTAATTAATGACCTATAAGTGAAACATTGTGCTTTTAAGTTGGTATAAACCAAGAGCACAGTTAGATTGGAAACAAATTTTATTAAATGAAAAAACGCCGCTGAAAAAGTATGATTGGAAGATGTTGACACCATCTAGGAATTCATGATTTGTAACGATATTCAGTAGATTAGATTGCCTATAAACATCAAATTATGATGCGTTGAGATTGTAGATTTTTTCCTTATCTTATACGCTGACTGAAAAGTAAAGGTGTTTATGACACCATTCATTGAAATGCCCGTAAACATCATTAAAAATTTTGCAAGCTATAATTTTTTCAATGTCACGGTATAATATTGTTTGTTTAGAAGTGCATCACCGATATGTATGAGAACAATAGAGTTGACTATTATAGACCAGTTGCATTTAAGTTTATGCAAATTCACGATAATGATGATCGGAACAAATCAATGTCCTCAATCACAAATCAAACAGTTGCCAACTTCAAAAAAACACTATACGATAGATATTTACCAATATTTTATTCTTCCCCTTTTCAAATCCACCTCTACGAAGGAATCCATCTCACTATTGTAATAATAAATTACACTAATATATGTATCTCTTTCCTTTTGCACATTTTTTCCATCCTTTTCCATCCATTTGCTATTGTACCAAAGTATTTAAGTGTATAATTAAATGTCTAGTAGACTTTTTGTTATTCTTAATTCCCATACCGACGTATTTCTTTACCAAATCTCATGTATTTACGCCAACTTCTCCAGCTATCTATAACCATCAAAAATAATAATAATACTAACTGTATTAATAAATATCTACCACATACCTCAACTTCTTTTTACTTTATTAAACTACATATTTTTGTTACAACAAAATAGTTGTGTAATTCATGATAATTTATACCACATATATGTTATAATATATCATATTTATTATCTCTATTTTAAATTATTCCCAGAGTTCTACAACAAAAAATACCATCTATCTATTGCACTTGTATCATCCTACATAAAATACAATGTACCATGTCCGTTGTATGTTGCTTACATATCAATCAATTAAGTTGTAAAGATTCTCCATGTTACTTTTGGATTTTGATTTTTCTAAGCAGGAAATATCCCCATCCACTCTCCTCCTACTGAAAAATATAGCAATAAATAATCTCCATATCTACGATATTTATAAACAATAATTCACTAACATAGCATAAATGCACACAAACAATCCAAAAGAAAACACTTCTTTTAGTGTTCCAACACTATTTTCCAATATCATATCAAAATTAGTCTCCCATATGATTTTAGATGGTAGTGATACCTTAACAATTTGTTAAGCTTCGGTCCTACAGGGAAAGTAGATAGATTTTCACATGAATCCCATGAAAACTTTTGCTTAGAAAAATCACTATAGTTCGTATGGTATTCCGACCCAACATCATGATACTACTAATTATTCTAAAAATTATTTTTTTACCATAATTCCTTTGCACTCTACGTTCATAGTTTTATTCTACCATTTAACGTCCACAAGATAAATGTCACATTCTAAATTCTTAATGACATAACATATACACATTTTTGCATAATTAACGTGGATAATTTTAAGTTTTATCATTCAAAAGCACATGATGTTTCTCACCAAATACTCTAACTAACTCGCTGCTCCGTCTAGAGTATTGTTTATTTGGCTTTCCTTAGTTCCAACTATGTTCTTTGCCATCTTTTTTTCCACCACCAAAGTCACTAATCCTTAATGTAAACTTGTCTTTCGCCACCTTGCATTGAACTATATTTTCAGAATCGTCTGAATAAACATTAACACATCTTGTACATGTGAATTTCTACCAACCATCAAAGTTTTGTTAAGTTGCTCTTCTATATTACATGTCATGATGTTATACCCCTACACCTTTGAATTAAGTTTACTATAATGCTCAATTTTGTTTTTATCCAAATATTTAGCACATTCTCCTCTACTATTTCGTATCTAGTAGTGCTTCCTTAACCCAACAAGTTGAAATATCTAATATTAATAAACAATTTACTAAATCCCTTGCTTTTAAACCTATTAGTTATGTTCTTCAAAAAATGCACCGAACAAACATCGTGGTCACATTATTTTGTCTCTATATCAACTATTGTCTTTGGGTTTGCAATTTTAAGCTTACAAAAATACTCAACTAGATTACGATACGATATGTTGGAGCAATCCTTTATCGCCTCTTTGCATTCTTGCTCGCTCTATAGATTTTTCATATAATAAGTTGACACATGAAAGTCCTTTAACACAAAATATTGCAAATCATATGGATGAAACATTTTGGATGCATCCCATACCCTCTTTTGTATAACATTTAGATGACGCCTTTCTTATGTAACCACTCATGCTCTTAATGTTCCAATTATGTTCTAAGTCACTTTGACTTATCACGTAATATGATTATATGAAGAATCTTTTACCTCAAAACATATTTGCTCAACTTATCAAACACAACTAAATGTATCTCAACTATCCTAACACATGTATTGTTCGTCTACCACAAACTCTCAAATACCATATTTTAGTCTTCATTTTCTGCATATGACTAGACAATATTTTTTCGCAACCAAAATGTTAGACAATTTTCGCTTTACTTCAAGCTACTATGTGCACAACCAACTCATCCAAAACCTTCAACTACCAAAAACATCAACTATATACACAACTTCGTTGGATACTACTTGTTTTCATACCCTGAAAAAAATATTTTCATTAAAACATTAAATTATATTTCAACGTTTGTCAAATGTGAGTTTATACAACAATGTAGTCGAAACGACATATTTACTGTCGACAACAACATCTAACATGCCTTCTGTTCGATCATTTTCAATTTTAAAATCATATTCTTACCGTTGTTGCAAAAAAAATCCACTTATAGATTTATTTAAATTACCACCGCAAATCCACTACTAAACGGGGTAATCCAATGATCCATATTTAATACAACTCTCTTAAATCAAAACACATTTTAATGAGACATTAGTTATGTTCGTTTGTCAGCCATATGAAGATGTGGTTGCGGCAGATTCTTATTCGTTTATCTGCCGTAGGTACATGCGGTCAATCGCAGCAGTCAAACGTTGCGTCATGCGTTGCAATTTTTTTGACCGCTGATTAAAACAGTAGTACAATTAAAAAATTTACGATCAACTACAATTATCGACGAGAGACAAACGAACAATATATATCGTAACCACAATTGCAGCTGCAACTGCAACCACCAACGACTACCAAAAAAACAAAACTACTAATTTTTAGCATCATATTAGTTGCAATAATTACTTACGATCTCAATAATAACCAACTAAAATAGGCAAAATGTACATTATTGGAACTAGTGTTTCCTTTAACTAACAAACTTTTGCTTTTACAATAATCCTAAATAAGAATCAAATACAAATGGTAAAAATTAATTCATTTTTAATAATTTAAAAATATAATATTTGTAGAATTAAATACATCACATATGAACTTATATTATATAATAAATATAGTATAATACACTCAAATGTAATATTTACTTAATTTTAATTATATGTTTTATCCACGCGAACCGTGAAAAAAAATCATCTACTTAACATAAAATAATAAAAAAAAAAGACTAACATAAATTGGGATAATCAAATTATCACTAAGATCATGTTCGGTAGAGTTAACAATGATTTTAGAACTGAGAAAGCTAAGATGGAAGCCTCTAAATCTTCCTTTTTTCCGTGAGAGAGAATCAGATAAATCATGTAGGATGGAGATGATTCTCAGCTGCTACGGCTTCAAAGCCAATTTGCTGAATGCAGAATTCACTCTTTCTTCAGTGATTGTTCTGTAATTCTCATAGAAGTCCAGAATCTCCATGGCAATATTCTTAACCTGCAACCATTTCATTGCCCCCCATGTTTAACATTAATCCAGTATAGCTTTCAAACGTTTGTAAAGAATGCTGAAAAACCATGAAAAGATCATAGCCTTTTCACTGAACAACCGCAAAAGTTGACTTATGTTTTGGAAGAATGACTAACCAAGTTCATGTCCTCATGAAGATCTTCAAACCATGCTGTGATATCTTTCTCTCTATGAATACTTGCTATATATATGCACGCTAAAGCTATGCGATAAGGAGGGTGTACAAGGATGAGATCCATCTTATAAGTATCGTTAACAATTCCCCTGAAACAAAGAGAGTAAAAAAATCATGTTTTCGGATGCTTTTTTTATCTTAGATCATAGTGTGTTGGAACTAGGAAATGGTGTCGAAGCAAAATTTCGCAGATAGAATGCCTTTACCATGTAATTTGGTTCATATTTACATCGTTTATTGCAGCATCTTGCAAAAACCTGGGGAACCAAAATAATGAGTTCTTCAAATGATGTTTAGATACGATCAAGGCACACAAATCTCACTCCAAGGAAATATTAAATCGGTCCAATATTTTCACTAGAAAATAAGACAAACAAGTTCAAATTATAAAATGCTTCTGAAGTGAGATAAGAGAGATGAGAACATACTCAGATAATGACCGGTAAGGGTGAAACACAACCAGATAATAGTTCAGTGCTTCCAAGACCTTCATCTCCATTCCTAATATATCTTTTAGTTCATATTTATACTCCTCCGGATCTGCAAAGATGTAAGAATCCTTGTTGATATCTCATAAAAATGCAGTATTGAAGAGGATCTCATGCAATTTAGGACAGTGAAAGTTCAAAACATAGTAGAAGAAGATATTACACAATCTTTTGATGTAAAAAACAAGATTCCTGGCCTGCACAATGCTTTCTTCAGCTTTAGATGCCAGGTACAAGCATGTAAAAGCAACAAGACGGGGCTCAAACTCTACCATGCTCTTTCTGAGACAATATAATGTCAAAGGAAGGTATATTAGAGAGGCTAAAACTGAAAACTTTTGATATGCAAACAGAGCTAAGAGGAAGAAAATAGAAAGAATTTAACTTCACTTTCAATTCTCACAAACACAAGATGCAATTTGATGAGTACATTGCCATACCTGATATAAACCCGTCTCATATACGTAATTGCAGTAGCCACAACCCTACATAAGTAGAAAAATATAAAAGCAAACGATTCAAATAAAGATTCCAGGTTACATAGATTCAGAGCTACTTAATTTCCACAGAAAACAGAAAAAAGTGATGTAAAATTGGATCCCAAACTACAAAACCAACCTCTGCCTCACTTTGATGTGCTGAGCCAATTTCATTATATCTGAAACAACATTAAGGAAGAAACATTAGGCATAGAAACTCAACAGCAAAAAAAGAAAGAAAAAACACATAACACTTTCTTTGATCGATCTCTAAAAAATTTTCAAGGCAGTAGCCAAAGAGACAATCGAGAAAAATCAGAGAACATATAAGCTTAAATTATGCAGATAGAGATAAACCCTATTCAGACAATCAAGGGATGACCAAAATTCGGAGTCAAAGATTTAATAAAAATCAATTGCAAAACTAAAGTGAAGCTTCGTACGATTGGACATATGAAACTTGATGAGCTTGAAATCTTCAATAGAAATTCCACGTTCTTTATCGAGAGCATGAACTACATCGACTTCTTCTGGGTCCAAAAGCTGTTTGCTGCTCGTTACAAACCCAACAACAACAAAAACAAAAATCGAAATTGAACTCAAGCAAGAAGTAAATTTTCCATGGGAATTGTTTTTATCTAACAAAGGCAAAAGAATGTTACTAGTGAGACGAATTCCAGAAATTGGCAGCCATTATCTCCGGAAGACGGTGGAGCTTGGTAAGCAGAAGAAGAAGCTTTTTTTTGTTATCAGTCAAATTTTCTGGTTTATGATCCCTCAAATCGCTAATTTTATTTGTGTCGATCCAAAGCCTAATAGTGGCCCGACAGACTTAATACTGGCCCAATATCGTCCCAATATTGGGCCAATCTCAACCTTATGTTGACGCAATGTTTCGGCCCAACACGTATGTCGTGGTGTCATAAGAAATACGAATAATTTAGGTGTCAACACAAATGTTTTCATAAATCTTAGGAACTTTACTTTAATCAAAGAGTTAGAAAAGAATTATAATACTTAGAAACACCTTAAAATTCCATAAAAGAAATTGTTCCTAACATTCCAGAGTATTTTTTTACAAAAATACTAAGTTTTTTCTAGAAATATTTAATATTAAAAAATATTTTTTATATAATTTAAATATTTGTGTTTGAACTTATCACTTTAGGTTTTAAATTTAGTTTTTAGGATTTAGAAAACCGTTTCTATAGTTTATGAGGTATTTTTTAGAGTTATAATTTTTGTTTTGTGGTATTTATAGGAAAAAATATCTATAAATTTTTTGAAAAAAGAACAAATATTGATGATATTTTTGAAATAAAAATTTTAGATATTTATGTTTTAGAATTGCATTAATACTGAATAAATCATATTACTAAAAACCAAAATTCAAAAATTTGTTGAATTAAATGAAAGTATTTTCATTTTTATTTTTTATATGAATCTCTCATTTTTACTATTATAATAATAATTATTATTATTATTATAATAAAAATAATAATAATAATAATAATAATAATAATAATAATAATAATAATAATAATAATAATAATAATGAATAGATATTTCTAATAACTGAAAAATCAACTTAATATAATATTATTATTTTTTTCGAAAATGAGATACTCATCGGAAAAATCATTGATGAAATGTTGGATCAATAAAATTGTAGAAATTTTTATTTCTACAAAATTGGCAAACTGAATGTTATCATTTTCTTCATAATTATTTAAAATGTACAAATATATTTGTCACACGTTAAGATCAAGCACGAAGAGAAACAAGTACGAAAAAGAAAGTGAAATTTGAACAGATAACAAATCATAATAATATAATTAGCAGAATAAACAATTTTGAAATTGTCTACTGATCATTTTATTAAAATCCGATATCGCCTCTATTCTGAACCGATTTTAATATGCGAAATAACTGACATCTTTTCTGGGATGTCAGTTTTTTTATGTCAAATCACATCCTCTCTCATATATAATACAAGAGAAAGAGATTGTAGATCTACTATTTCACTTTTTTTTCTCCCATCTTTCTCTCCAATATCTCTCTTGTTCTTACCCACCTTTCTCTTATTCTTCCCCATCTCTCCCTTCTTTTTCCCCATCTCTCTCTTATTCTTCTCCATCTCTCCTTTTTTCTTCCCCACCTCTCTCTTCTTCTTCTCCTACCTCTCTCTTCTTCTTCTCCCACCTCTCTTCTTCTTCTCCACCATTGAATCTATGCACAATAATCAATAACTGCTGCAAATCCAATAACTCTTGCTGAAAAAATGATGACAACCGGTAAAAGTGTACGAATATCGGTAAGTTTTTGATTTTTAGTTTTGTGACTATTTCTGAATTTCTCGAAACTCTGTTTTTATATCTACTCCCGGTAATGTTTGTAGTCATTTTTTTCAACCCATCCGTGATTTTATCACACACCGGCTTTCGTTCTCATCATGTATCATGTAACGATTTAGTTACCAATATGGTTCCCTAACGATCTAACTTGATTGTTCAATCGTTATGTTCTAATTTGCTGTTCAATTATAATTTTAACCGTTATTTCTTTATTAGACCATAACTACGAGATTTGTACAGCTTATATTTGGATTTCTGTCGTCGTCCCAAGTGTTGTTAGCTGATAAAAAGTTTTTATAAAGACGACGCCAAACTCGACGAAGAAGAGTTTGGTTGGTAAATGATGAAAAAGATGAAACGTGGTTGTTATGGTTAAACTGATTTTTAGATTTTTATCAACACGATTATCATGTATCTTATATAGTTAAAATATTTCTTAACATATATCAGTATTACTATATAAATATCACATATTAAATCATATAATAGATATGTTATAGCTAAAATTTTGAAATATTTTTGATTATACGAAAACAGAGTTGATGTCTAATACTTACGTTCTAATATCAAAATAAGAGTTAACATTTAACAATGCTATTATACGTATACAAGTATAATCCATTAATGAAAAATAAGTTGATGAATTAGATCTAAAATTTCTATTGATCGGATGACAAACATATAACATCGTCAATACGCCTCATGTATTATCATGTATATTATTACTTGCACTGTTAACATAAATGTTATCACTAATACTATTTTTATATATTTTAAAATAAATTGTAATATATACGATAATTTTTAATGTTACCTGTAATGTTTGCATCCAACGGTTTAAATTATGTGTTGAAATACGTTTTGAACAGTACAATTGCATACTATGTCACTATCAGTCACAATCAGTTAGAAAACTATCATATATGTGTCTATGATTAGGATGTGCTGGTTGACGTGTAAGTGTAAAATCGATAACTTATAGCATAAATGAATAGTTAGAAAAGAACTAATTCGTTTGTTTATTATTTTACTAATTATACAATTTCCTCAAAAAAAAACAGAAAAATATAGATAACTAATGGGACATGAATGCAAAATCAAATTTATTAATGATTGTGTGTATAAAAGAGAACCCATGTAAAGAAAGAAGATTTATTTTTCGGAAATAATAACATTTTTCTATATTTTTTATGAGAACTTAAAGCTACTATAAAATTAATATAGATTAAGTATCCGAGATTCTACATCCACAAAATTCATGATTAGGTTTTAGGATTGCAAATTAACTTGTACTAATATTTTATCCTAAATGAACCCGAAAAATGAATGATTGTTATCGAATGATTTATGATCAATTATTTGGTGCAACTAGTTATTTTGCTAGAATATCAAATAATCTATGTTGAAAACATACATTCACATTAGGGATCATTTCTAGGTGAACATTACAATTTGAAAGTCTGACTCGAAGTGCACATAAATGATCTACTAGTTTATACACTAAGTTGGTTATATTTTGTAATAGTGAAAATATTCCAATGCTATATTTTTCTGTTTTATTTTTATTGATGTTTAAAATTTTGTATATAGAGATTAAGAATAATTTTTTAGTTTTTTAAAATAAAACATTATTTATTACCTATCTAAAACCAATTCAACCAATAACAAAATATTACAGAGATTATAAATAAATAAATAAATAAAAATTCAATGAATTTTGCACTGAAAATTGAAAACATCATTTAAAATAAAAATATGTGATTAAAACATCTTTTAATAAAAACCAGTTGAATTATCGGTTAATATCTTCCTTTGAGGTTTTGGCCAATTTATACACAAGCTTTGCTACGTGGCTACGATTCGATTACGAACTTTTTACCTGTGCTATTTCATTCACAAACTTCTTGGTCTGCGTTGTAGCATGCATTGACTTGACGGTGTTAGTCAAACCGTTAAGTGATGCTTAGTCACATAATAGGAAATTAATTAATTTTAAATATTAACCATCCAATTAGGTAAACGACGTCGTATTAAGTTTCGAACAAAATTAAACGACGTCGTTTTCTTTGTTTTAGACAATGGAAAAAACAACGTCGTTTCTTTATGAGTCGCAAATTAGGTCTAATTTTCATGAAATTAGTCGCGAAAGCTGTGATTTTTCCCACACGAATAGACGAAATCGGGTATCAAAAAATCGTCAGATTGCAAGCTTTTCGAGTAGCGTTGGAGGTCCAGTGAAGCTATTAATCGAAGAAATGAGGTAAGTATGGAAGATTTGGGGGTTGTTAATAGAAAAAACCGGTTGTCGGATGTGAATCGAGAAAAATCGATTTGTTTTAGGGTTTCTGCGTTCCGATTTAGTTAGGGCTTTTGTGTGATGTGTTTGTCTGTTCTTCTTCGTCCTCCTCTTAGCTACAAATTCCCTCACAAGTACCATGCTTCCTCTAATTTTAATTTTTGTGGATTATGTGTTTTGATTGTCCTGATTTAGTGCGATTTTGTGCGATTGTTTGAGTGTTTTTGTGCGATTTGGTTCAAATGTTTTTGTTCTGATTTTTGTGCACTAGTTTTTGTTCACAGGTACCATAGTTTTTGTGCAGAAATTCCCTCGTAGGTATCATAGTTTTTGTGCAATTTTGTGCGATGTGCGATTGTTTTGATTTAGAGATTGATTTAGTTTGATTTAGAGATTTAGATGGTGATTTAGAGACTCACTTAGAGACTAATTTAGTTTGATTTTATAATATTATATTGTATATGTATGTGTCTGAGTTAGTTTGATGTTCCGAGAATTGATTGTTTCTTTGATCTTGTAGTGTGGATAACGATGCAAACGATTCAAACGATCCAAACGATACAAACGATATAATACTCAATTGTTATTATAATAGAAAATTTGAGACAGTTAATGGCATTCTGAATTATGTTAGGGGAGGTTTTGATTATAGAGACACAACCAGAGAATTTGTTTACAAGCTTACAAGCAGATTTAAGCAATTCTACTTGGCGCCAACAATATAGCAATTCAATCTCCCACTAAATGGTACAAAATTTTGGAAGAACTATGGTAAAACAATTCAAGCTTCACCACGTGATCAATCAAAGGGTCGAAAGAAAAAACATAATAGAATAAATAGTAAGTATGAATCTGCTACCAGAAAGGTCACTTTGAGCAAAAAAAAAAGGAGGTCAATGCATTGTAGAAATTGTGGTTTGGCAGGACATAACTCAAGGAGATATACTAATGTTGGAGTCAAAATCACCAGACCATCCAAAAATGCTTCTCAAACTGCCGCAGAGTCTATACATGAAGACTACAGAGACGGACCAAGCCAGCCAACGCAAAATTCTGTGAATGTTTAGGTTGTTTTTCAGGTTAGTATGCAGACACGTCAGACTTTTTTTGTGGATTGACATATCTATTTTGGTTTATCTCGGTGTAGGCTATTTTGGTTTTTGTGGAATATTTCGGTCGAAGTAATATGTTCTTATACCATCTTTAAGCAAATTATACTTTGTTTGTGGAATATTTCGGTTTATGTAATCTGTTTAATTGAAACCAATGTTTAATAGAAGCCATTTAATAAGGATTATTCTGGTTTTAATTTTTTGTTAAGTTAGTGTTGATTTGAGTACCGGTAATCGCCGTTATGAACAAAAGCTGTTTTACAGGCTATTTTTTGTCTTCTGAACAAAAAAAAGCAGAACACACATAATTCATATGAACAAAAGCAGAACACATACACTTCATATGAACAAAAAATAGAGATAACTCCAGCTTCGATTATTTGAGCAAAAGCAGATTATTATTACCAAATCTTGATTATTATACTAACACACATACTTCATATTTCATGATAAAATAACCAAGTAAAACATAAATATGACAACACTACATATAATTATCTTCCATAATTTTCGAATTTCACCATTATATTCTTTAATCTTTGTCTCCCAGCCACGCGAAACTTCTTTCATGTCGTCAATATCGTTTTTAAACCGATGAACAACAGCTTCGCAAGTCCGTGTCTCACACTCGAGATTCTCGATTTCATTTTGACAATTTCGTAAACCATCCACAAGACTTCTCATATCTCCTTTAACATCATCTACAATGATTTCAAGCTGCTCAATTTCTTCAACCAACGATTCATCTGCCCATTTAAACAAATGAAATTTTTGGTTTTCGGATCTATTACGACAACAATAGAAAATTCTCCCTGGATTTTGCTCAGTCCTTGAAGTTTGAATTGTAGAAGCTTTTCCACAACAACAAACTCTTGGAATGCCTTTTCCTCGAACAGTCCGATCGATTTCCTTGTTTACACTCATTTCTTCACGAATTTTCACCACTGCGAGAGCACAAAATCCCAAAAATTATACCCTAATTCGACACTTCACAAAACGAGAGCACAAAAAAACCAATTCGAAATACATACCAGAGCTTTTTCCATCCTAATTCTGCGTGAAATTGATACTCGAAAACTTGAAATTTTAAAAATCCTAAATTTTACTCTGCCATTTTTGTTGCACGATGGGGAAAAGAAGAAGCTGGATGACGACGAAGTTTTATTACATTAACACTTATTTAATAAAACGATGTCGTAGCTTACGTGTCATCCTAATCAGTTACGATTAATGATAGATTAAACGTTGTTTACCATTAATGTATGATTCATATGAATTAATCAAGTAAATGCATGTTACGGCTCACATCAAAAAATTTGTGAATGAAATAGTACAAGTACAAAGTTCGTAATCGAATCGTAACCATAAAGCAAAATTTGTGTATAAATTATCGGAAATCTCATCAGCTGTTTATTAAAATAGTTGAATTATCGGTTAATATATTCCTTTATCAGCTGTGCACAAATTTTCAAAGTAAACTATTTAGATCATAAAACTCCATAAACGAATAAAAATTAAGTATGTAATAAATAATTATACGTTCAATTAAAAAAAGATATGATGTTTAATCAAATATGATATAATAAAAAATAAATTCAATAATTAAACTAGATATGATATTTAAAATGCTAATTCTATTTTTTTATCTAAAGATATTTTATTCAATTAAAAAAGAAACATGAAAATTTTGGAATTAATATCAATTCTTTCACGGTTTTTTGTTTCTATATCAATATGCTTGAGTATTTATTTCATTAATTTAATTTTTGGTTTTATATTTTTTAGATTTAACTTTATCTAATGATGAAATTTAGAAGTTAGATTGATATACTGAAAAACTATTGCAAAACTATTTCGTATCAAAATGAAGTTCTTTGGCTTTTTTTTCAAAACTGTCACATCAAGATGATATGACATTTGATAACGATGAAACATCTAGTAAGGGATGAATTAAGCTATAATCAAAAATATCAAAGATAACTGATAATGCAATGATTCGTAATATAGGTGGTGTTTTGTTTTTATGGATTTAGAAAACATGCAAAACATTCATTTGTAATATTTGATGTTTTTCGAACTAAAAGTGATCATCATTAGGTCTATCATTATGGTTTATTATTCATGGGTCCCGCTCCGTTTGATCCGATGAATGTAGAACGAAAAAAAATGTATATGCATAGTGGGTATGGTTCGAAGTTTTGGTATAACAGGACGGATGCGGATTTTGTTTTATTGTTTTGCAAGTTATCGGATATCCATAAATTTTAGGTCAAAATCAACTAATCAAAATTTAAATCAATTTAATCATAAATTAATTTAATTTTAAATTAATTTAATCAGAAACTAGTTTACTTCAAACTTGATGTTTTAAAAATTGAATTTTGATATATTTAATGTATTAATGTTATATTTATTATTATTTGGATTTATTTTAATTAAATATTTTAAAATATTTAGAAAATAAAGCGGATCGTATATCACCCGCAAACCTATTAGATTAATGCAACACAAATGCAAATTTTTAAAAAATGATTCCCAAATTTTGTGAATAAAAAAGATTTATGAAAAAAAATATTCAATCCATATGAGATGGGTCCAACCAGCTTGAAAGGACTAATCATCATGAACATCGGTGTCTAGACTGTCTAGTGATATTGTTGCATTGTTATTGCCACGTGATAAGAAAGTCTAATGAAGATTTGAAATATTTCTTAGTGTAAATGAATTGACAAGATGTTTCGTGTAGAAAAATTACATCAAACAAAACTTGTTAAAAAAAAAACTAAGCTTACTTCTTATAAACTCATAATATTTAATATACTATTTGAAAAATATTTTAATAAAATAATTTTATATTATGTTTGATAGGTCATCAATACAATAAATTTAAAATAAATATATAAATAGTTTTAAATTAATACAATAATTACAATATTTATCATTGTTATTAATTTAGTTAGATAATAAGTATATTTCATTAAACTAACCAAAAAAACTATTAAATTTATAAAAAATAATTATTTTTATTTCTTTAGTTTACATATACTATAATTAGTAAATAATTTCAAATAAATATATAAGTAGATTTAAGTTATTAGAATAATTATAATATATCTCATTGATATTAATTTGGTTAGAAAATCAATATATTTTGCTATGAGATCAATAACATATGTAATTGATTTAAATTATAGAAATATTTTTTGAATTCAATCATATAATAATATATATAATTAAGAATATATTATATATAAATATTTAAATATATTATAATAAAATATATTAAATTATGTATTAATAGATAATTAACATATAAAATTTTAAATATTTAAGTATTATTTTTTATATTCAAAATATTAAAAAATAAATTATATAAATATTTAATTTATATTTACTAATAAATAATATCCTATAATTTGTGAATATTTTTTCTCACGTAAAACGTGAATATAAGTTTAGTAGTAGGATGAAACACTGATAGTGAATACTCATTGTTTTGAGAGATTAGATAGTAGAATATTAAAATGTGATACTTTTTGGAAATAAAGTGTTGCCTTTGGAAGAGAGTTTAACAAATTAGTAAATGTTTGCGTATATTTATTGCAAAAAATATTTTTTTAATTTGATTATTTTTTAAAAGTACAGTACTGGTGTTTTAAATTTTAAGACATTAAAATTTTAATCTTCTATAGACGTGGATAGTAAACTAAAATAAAATTTTGTAATTTAGAACGTTACAAAAATATATTCAAAATAGAGGTAAAAACTACTAGTTAAAAATATATATTTATAAGTTTATAGTTTATAATCTATTTTTGTATTAAAATATAGTTTAAATATTTTAATTCAAAACTAAAAACATGATTATATTATAAATTCAAAAATACAGTTCTCATAATTTTTTAATGCGAGTAAAACTATCTTCTATAATAAAACTTACATTTAGTATATATATATATTTTTTATATTAGTCAAATTTAATAATTAAAATTTATATATATATATATATATTAAATTTGCGGGGCAAATCACCTAGTTCATCAAATGTATATATATATATATATATAAGTAGAGTAACTTACTGTTGTAAAGGTAAACATTTTTAAAAACGTTAAGATTTTTTTTTTATGATATTAGAGTGGAATGTATTAATTTAAATAGAATTATCTAAATATTAATCATATGATGTATTGTTGGTTCTTAAATGAAATGCAATTCTAATTGTATCTAATTTTAGGGAATGTTTATTGTTTTAGATTATATAACACTTTTTTACATTACGGATTATATTACAATAATACCATAAAATAGGATTTTAAAGTTTTTGTTCAAAATTTAATATTTTAAAATTAAAATTTCAAAAATATCACAAATAATTTTTTAAACTATTTATTTATTTTAAATAAATTATTTATAAATTTAAAACATTATATTTGGATTTATTTTTTCTAATTTAAGATTTAATTTTTTCTATTAAAATAAAGTTTTATTATATTTTAATCTTAATTTTGTGCTATTATTAAAAGGACAATTGACTAAAGTAACATTATTTCAAGTTTTGGTTACAAATATAACATTAATCATTTAAAATTCCAAAATAACACAAATTTAATATTAAAATAATTAAAAACTTTTTCTAATGAAAAAAATTTAAACCTTAAATTTAAAAAAGTTAATCCAAATATTATGTTTTAATTTTATATATAGTTTATTTAAGATAAATAATTATTTTCACATAATAATTGATGTTATTTTGAAATTTCATTTTTACTGTTTAAAATTTGGAAAATAAAATTAAAATAGTGTTATTTTATATATTATTTTTACTCTAAAATTATAAACTAATAATGTTATTTTTAAAACAAAAATTAAATAAAAAATGCTATTTTAGAAATTATCCATTATATTATTTAGGGTTCTGTTAAGGTATATGTGAGCCACGATAATTAATCTCTAATAGTCTAATTTAATTAATTTTATATTTGGATCAAAATCTAATTTAATCATAAATAATCTAAGTTCGTGGGGGAAAAACTATCGATGGAGAACTTGTTTGGCAATAAATAAAGTCGTCAACTTTTCGTCTATATAAACCCGCAAAATCTCCCCTTCGTTGCCTTTTTGCGTTCCGTACACCTGATTCGGTCTCGCGATCAAACCCTAGGGCTCGCCATTCTTCTTAGGTGAGACAAAGTCGTAGCTTCAATCGCTACTGAAACTTCGATCTCACATTCCCCACTACTCTTTCCTTTTCTCTAATTTCGTCTTTCCACAATTTCTGCTTCGTTTTGTTGTGTTATGATTTTCACCGAATGTGATATACTACAGTGTTTCATAGTGTGTGTGTGTGTTTTTATTTTCTCATGTGGAAGCGAATATGCGAAGTAGAATTTGTTGCCTCTCTTAGTTCGTTTTGTTGGTAAGTCTCTGTGTGTAGTTTGTTCATGATGTACGATCGGGATGTTGAAAATTAGTATATTTTCTGTTTTACCTTTCAAGGATTTTTGTCTTTTGTTATGTGATGTGATAGAATCTAACAGCTTTTGTATGATTCAAGGCAGTGCTGATTCTCTTGAGGCTGGAGATATCATGGATTCTGCTGCACGAGAACTCGCTGCTGTTATTGACCCACTCACTGTAATGTCTTAACTATGGGCAGTTTCATCTCCTTCCATATATAAGTGATCTCATTGCCATTTTATTGGTTCGTCTTTTTGTTTGTGTGATTAGAGCTGTTTTGGGTTTGTAAATTTAGGTTGGGAAAGCATTTATCATGCAGTATTACTACATTTTGTGTAACATGCCTGAGCATCTGCACCGGTTTTATCAAGAGAAAAGCAAGGTTGGGCGTGCTGGACAGGACGGTGTCATGCGCATATTATCCCCTTTACAAGTAAGTATTGTAAAGTTTGGTTGAATGAGTATATTCATATGCCATGATTTCAGAGATGAATTAGCATTTCATTTGTGTAAATTACATGGGGTTTGGCTGGAGTGTTAATTGGTTGGGCTGAAATTGGATGTCAGTGTTAAGTAACTTGCTAAAAGCTTCTCTCGTTGATGCATATTCTTGACCAGTGTATAAGTGAGGAGCTTAAGACAATGTCTTGTGGAGATTTCAAATCGGCCGAGATAACCAGTTATGATACCCAAGAGTCTCACAATGGGGGTTTCATCCTTGCGGTTACTGGCTACTTCACTCTAAACGAGAGACTTAGAAGGAAATTTACCCAAACTTTTTTTCTTGCTCCGCAAGAAAATGGGTACTTTGTTCTTAATGACATGCTCAGATTTGTCAATGAAGCCGAGGCCGTAGATGCGGAAGTTGGTTCAGTGAAAGACTCTGAAACAACCAGTCCTTTTAGTGGTCGGTAAAACTTAGTACTTCTTCATCACATTTTTGTATTCCTTCACAGTACACTATTTACATCTTTCAATTCAGCTCCTACAGGCAATCAGGGTTCTGAGCAAGCTGAATGTGTTTCGGTGAATCAAGTCTGTAAGGAAATGTCTAAGCCGGTGAATAATGAGAATACCTCAGCTGCTAATAAGAATGTTACCAATGAAGAAGCTCCAGATATTGAGATAACTTGCAAAGAAGTTGCAGATGATTCAACGAAAATTTCTGACCCAGATGATGGATTTGAAGATGTTCCCAAGAAATCTTACGCCTCTGTGGTAAGTAGACTCTCAAGAGGTCCATACTCATCTTGTTTCATATTATTGCATGCTTAACCTTATCACTTCTGTAGTTTTCTACTGGTAATTAATTAGTGACTTTAACAATAGTTGAAGGTTACAAATGATAAAGCTGGAGTTTCAACTGGCTCTTCACCGTCTCCAAAGAAGATACCCAAAGTCCAAGAACATCAAGATTCTTCAGATCCTTTTCCAGAGCAGATACTCAAAGTACAAGGTTATCAAGAGTCTTCAGATCTTTCCCCATTGGTAGAATCTGATGCAATTTCTGAGGCTATCATTGCTACTGAAAAGGGGTACAATCAGGGGTTTGCAGGTATGAGCTCACAGAAAAGCTGACCGTTAAGTTCTCAGTACTAATATTTGGCGATCCATCTTCTGTTATCCATTCATAACATAGGTTTCTTCTTTTGTCCTGTTTTAATAGCTGTAGCTGATGGTACATCTATATATGTGAAACATCTTCCTGCAAATGCCACGATTGACATGCTTGAGACTGAATTTAAGCAATTTGGAGCTATTAGCAATGGTGGGATTCAAGTTATAAACCAGAGGGTAACATTGACCAATCAACTAACAATTCAGCATTGAAAGACTGAATCCTTGTTCCGTGGACAAAACAAACACTAATCTTACATATATATAGGTATATTTTTCTCTGAACACTGATAGTTTACTGTATGATTGGTAGGGCTTTGGTTATCCTTTTGGTTTTGTTGAGTTTGAGGACGCAGATTCCGCCCAGAAAGCAATAGAGGTACATATTCTATAACCTTGGATATAATTTCCACAATTCTGTTTAGCCATAATGGAAGTTAAAATGAGAAAAATAGAGCAGATGATAAATCCGGTTTAAAAACATGAGATCATCTTAATAATACAGGCTTCACCAATAATGATTGGTGGACAAAGAGCTTACGTGGAGGAGAAGCGATCTACATCGAGGGGTGAGTTTGTCTTCGTAGCAAAAACTTTTGATATGGGTGATTATGTGAGGAAGAAGAGAGTGATTATTTGTTTGCTTGCTTGAGTTACAGGTAACAGAGGAAACAGAAATGTTGTGGGAGGAAGAGGAAGAGGAAGTTATGGTGATAATTACAGGAGAGGAGGAGGAAGTTATGGTGATAATTACAGGAGAGGAGGAGGAAGAAGGTATTTTAATCGTAGAGGCAATGATTACTTTGCAAGCATCAACAACACATGCTAAACCGGTTTGGGGATTGGGTGTGGTGGAGGTAAACCGGATAATCTAATGATAATTGATTTTTTGGAAAGGGAGGAGAAAAGAGATACTTGTTAGATATTTTCTCTCTCTCAGGTAAAATATTAATGGCTAAAAAACATTTGTCAGGATATTAGTGTAAGACACGTTTCTAATTCGAAGATCTATTGACGTTATGTGGAGGCTTTATATCCTCTGTATATATATAAGTAGACGACTCTTGGTTGATGTGTCAACCTCTTATAATTTTTCTTATTTTTCTATATTAATTAATTCAAATATTGTCAGATTAACTTTATATAAATCCCATCAATTATTCAATTATATCCGTCCAAATTTATTACACCGGGTTTCTTTAACAAATAGCGTAACTTTATCAACTTAAGATATCCTAAATCTTGTTTTTCATATTTTTCTCTAGACAAAAATATCAATTTGTTAAATTTTATTTTAAATATAATATCATTAGTTTAAATTTTTAAAAATTAAATTTTTAAAAATAATATAAATTTAATATTAAAATATATTAAAATTTATTTTAATGAAAAATTTAAATTTTAAATTGAAAAAAATTTAAATATAATATTTTAACTTTATGTAGAATTTATTTATAATAAATATTTATATTCAGAAAATAATTTATAGTATTTTTTTAAATTTTAAATTTATAATACTAAATTTAAAACAAAACTTACAAAAATAATATTTTATAATATTACTTTTTTCTTTAGATAATTAAATATTATTAGTACTATTTTAGAAAATATAAACTAAAAGAGATTTAGTAACGTTGAATTAAGTATATTAGTTTATTAAATAGAACAATTGAAAAACATATCAATATTTTAAGTTTTTATTCCAAAATTAACATTATTATTTTAAATTTCCAAAATGACAAATGTATAAAATAGCATTTTTCTATATTTTTGTTTCAAAAATAGTATCATTAGTTTAAATTTTCAGTAATAGCACAAATTTAATATTAAAATGCATTGAAATTATATTTTCATAAAAAAAATTAAATCCTAAATTAGAAAAAATAAACCCAAATATAATACTTTAAATTTATGTATAATTTATTTAAAATAAATAAATATTTTTTACATAAGTATTTGTGCTATTTTTTGGAGTTTAATTTTGAGATACTATATTTTTAAGAAAAACTTTAAAATAAGTTATTTTATGGTATTACTCTTTCCAAAATAGCATAAATTTAAAATATCTTAAAACTTTTATTTGATAAGAAAAAATTAAACCTAAATCGAAAAAAGAACTCAAATATAATATTTTAATTATATTTATAATTTATGGTAAATATGTATTTTTAAAAAATATTTTGTTTTATTTTTAGAATTTTAAATTTAGAATACAAAATTTAAAACAAAAACTTAAACGAGTGTTATTTTAAAATATTATTCTACTAATTAATTATAAATTGTACAATTGATAAAATAACATTATTTTAAAAATATACAAATATAGTATCATTAAATTAAATTTTTAAAAATAGTACAAATTTAATATTAATATACTTCAAAATTTCTTTCTAATAAGAAAAAAATCAAACTATAAATTAGAAAAAAACTCAAACACAGTATTTTAATTTTATTTATAATTTACTTATATTAAATAACTATTTTCATAAAATAATTTATAGCATTTTTAAAATTTTGGTTTAAAGTACTAAATTTCGAACAAATTTTTTTAAAAAATGTTATTTTAAAATATTACTTTTATAAATTTAGATGTAACTAGTTTAATAGACATAGTGTACAACACAAGTAACGCAATTTTCTTAGTATAGAAGACTGTTTAAATGATAATGAAAAACCATAATATGAATTAATTAAAAAATAATATTTAAGAAACATTGTTTAGATATATAATAGATATATACAACACAACTGAATTAAATTAACACAAATTCTTAAGTATAAATAATATTTAAGTTCGGGTAAGTGGATTATTAGTTACATCAGTTCTACGTTTATTTCAGAAATATAAAGTTTGATTTTTTTTTTTATAAAAGTGTTAAATTTTTATATGAAAATGTTAGATTATTGTATCGAACTGTTGTAGCTCAGATGACAAAAAACAAAAAAAAATATTTAAATGATAATGAAAATTATAATATGAATTAATTAAAAAGTAATTTTTTAAAATAATATTTTTTTAAAAAATGGTTTATATACATAATAGATATATAGTATAATTAAGTTTAAATTTTTAACAATATCATAAATTTAATTTAATGCAACTTAATTTAACATATAAACTTTAAATTGAAAAAAAATCAAATCTAATATTTAATATTATTTAGAATAAATAATTATTTTTATATATAATAATTTATAATATTTTATGAATTTTAATATGATAGATTTAAGGGCAATTGTATAAAATAGTACTATTTCAAATTTTTGTTCCAAATATAACACTAATTATTTAAATTTTCAAAAAACATAAATTTAATATTAAAATAATTAAAAATATCATTATAATAAAAAAAATAAACCTTAAATTGGAAAGAATAAACTCAAACATTATGTTTTAATTTTATATATAGTTTATTTGACGTAAATAATTATTTTTACATAATAATTTATACTATTTTAAAATTTTATTTTTTCATATGTTAAATTTAAAAAATAAACTTAAAATGTGTTATTTTAAAATACTACTCTAGATTTAAAATAAAAAAATTTTAAAAATCTTATTTTAAAATATTATCCTTAATCAAAAAGTAATTTTCCAAAATAATATGTTTAAAAAAATTATTTGAAGTGAATAGATATTAATTTAAATGTTTAATAATAACACAAATTTAATATTAAAATATTTTAAAACTTTTTTAATAGAAAATAATTTAAATTCAAACATAATATTATAATATTATTTTTATGTTATTTATAATAAATAAATATTTTTAAATAATAATTTATGTTATTTTAAAATTTTAATTTAATGTTATAAATTTTAACAAATAATTAAAAATATGTTATTGTTAAATATTTTTCTTAGTTAATTCTACTTTTTTTCATCCAAATGGAATTTGAAGGAACTAACTAGAATTGTTCAAACCAAACCAAACCAAAGTAAAATTCTGTTATATTTGGATTTGGGAATATATTTGACCAAAATTCAAAAACCGAAGAACCCGAAGAAACTAAACCGGAAACAAAAGAGAAGACTCGTTAGTTTCAGCTATGTTCCAACGTCTTTTAGCCCAACAGAAGAGAAATACCATCCAAATCTTAGACACTATCTTATTTTTTACATAAAAAAGTAGAGAATCTCTTTTCCTGCAACTAAAAAGCATGTAAAACTTACCCAGAATTTTCACATCTTTATGATTTGGTTTCATGATAGTAGCGAGACAAGGGAAACAAACTCAAGAGTGACCCTACCCTTTGACCTCGTGTTGATAACAAAGTGCTCTGGATATTTTCTCAGAAGCATCACCAGTCCGTACCATGGTTTACCTTTTGCTTCTGGAATTGTCCACTCCTCACTCGTCAAGTATCTCCTTACCCGACTATGATGCCATACATTCCCATAATTCTCTAGTATCTGTCACGGATTAGCGATCTTGCATCAGCAAAAAATCTTAGTGTTCAATTGCTTATGGAGTTGACCAATCAGTGTAACTCCTGAGAAAACTGATCACGCCAGGCTAGATTAGATGAATTTTCAGAGACTAGTTTTCTAGAGTTGTAGAAACCAATAAGAAGTGTAACTCTTAGAAAACTCGTAAAAGTTATTCTCTTTTCAAGCCCACCATGAATAATTACAAATCTCTATAGATACCACAGAAGCTAGCTTTGATTGTTTGGCTCTACCACATTCTATAGCTTAACACTAGCCACAAATTCTAAAGCCAAGATGTGTTACATATGTAGTAACCTAAGTAAATCAGATTTAATCATGGAGCAAGCACTGACGGGTAGTTTTGATAGAAGATGTTCTCATAGTACAGAGACATGGTTCCTGAATTTAAATCTATAAAAAAACATGAACATATGTCTACATCCAAAAGATGATATGGTATTTAAGAACTAACCACAGAATGAAGGTTTTCAATAGGCATCCATTCTCCTGGACCACACAAGTCAGAAAGCACAGTGGCAACAGATGACACAATATCTTTTTCCTCAAGCTGCAAAACTTGCTGATCATCAGCTTCGCGATCTACTCTTGTTCTCCCTTCTCCTTTCCTCTCTGCAGACATTAAGAATTATATACTCTCCCAATTAAAAAGATCTACTCTTAGAATTCGAACAGGTCTGAATCTGTGACCACACCGATAATCCCCAAAGCAATGACTTCCATCAAAATAAGAAACAGTACTTCGCTACAAACGTAAGTAAATTCAAACCCCTGGAACTAGATATCTAAAGAACAAGAATGTGTATCTAAAGAGAAAAACTTTATTAGTCAGCAATGAAATCCAACTATAAACCAAGACCAGGATTACGAAAGATTCCAACAAAGGTCATGTTTAGCAGCAAAGTTATCGCAAAAACACAGTCACCAAAATTGTCTGGTAGGTTGATTAATCATACTTCAACACATAATCGAATCAAATAAGCATCTTGGTTCGTATGATCCACAGCCACGAGTCCACGACTATATGAATTAACCTAAATTTGTTAAAGTTTCATTAGAAATCTGATTTTACCATATCCCCCATATCCATCTCTCCTTGGTTTCTTCCCACTGCTCCTGATATCATCATTATCATCATCTTCTTCTTCATCATCATCAAATTCTTCAAAGTACTCTCTTCCTCTCCCGCCTTTCTTTCCTGAGCCGGAACCCGGCCCGGAATGGTATTGATGGTAAGGCACAGCTGCTCCGGCGCTAGTATGCGCTGAGACGACGCTTCTGGGTCCCATCGGTCCACCTAAAATGCTCCGAACAGGAAGCAAAAAGTAAAACTCCTTATCTCCAATCTGGAGAAGGTCTTGTGAATCGAGCTTAACGGTAGGGTTTCCGGGAAGATGAAGAACGCCTTCAACGAGACAGCCATTTTTTCCAAGGACCTCAAGGGCGAATCGGCGACGAGTGAAATCGTAGAAAATTCGAGCGTGATTTCTCGAAATGTTCATTCCACCACCGAGGGAAGAGAGGTCGACATCTACGGTAGATTTCTTAGAATTCCGGCCAAGCATAATGGAGTATGTCTGCATGTAATACTCAAAATCCTCACCTTGAAGCTTCGCAAATCCAACTTCTACGTCGCTACCTGCGACGGCTGTTCCCATTCGAGAAAATTACCGGAGAACAAATTAGGCTGTGCAAGAATATTTTCTGGAAACTCGAGAAGCAAGAGGGGAAGGAATTGCCGCCGAAGATTTGATCGTTATTACGGAGATGTAAGAGAGGTGTCTTGATAAAAGGATTACTTCATTCCAGGTCTGGATAGGAACGCGATAACCTTCTTTCGTTTAACGAACAAGACACCGCGATGAGTTGATGTTTTTTTCACAGGATTGATGTTTTTTTTTCACAGAGTTGATGTTTTTTTTTCACACAGTTGATGTTTTTTTTCACAGAGTTGATGTTTTTTTTCACAGAGTTGATGTTTTTTTTCACAGATTTGATGTTTTTCTTCACAGAGTTGATTTTTGTTTTCGTTCGATTTTTTATGCCCTTTGGGCCGATCCAGGAGTTTTTTTAATTGGGGCCAACATTTGTTTCTTTTTATCATAATATTTATTACAAATTGGTTAGAAAAAAGTCTCTATGAATCTTTAGATCATACACAGCGTTTAGCAAACAAATTCGTCATAGTGTACCAAATAAATTCGTCATAGAACGTCTAGCAAATAAATTCGTCATAGATTGTCTACCTAATAGATTCGCTGTTTGATTAGAAATCTGATTTTTATAAGAGAATTTAACTGTTTGGAAAAATAAGTTCTATTCGTTATTGTTATTATTTTTTTTTAAATAATAACCGCTTTTTCTCTCTCTCATGCGATTTCAGCGTCTTCTCCGGCATTGTCTTCGGCAGCAGTTTCTCTTCTTTCACTGCCGTCGATGGGGTTTTCTCTTCATTTCGAAGAGTGCTATCCGTCGATCTTTGACGGTTTCCTTCACAAATCTCATATTTTTCTCCCCTAAAATCCTCACTTCCCCTTTCTCTGATAATCCATTCTTTCATTTTCTAATCACTCCATCCTTCTACGATTACACCATGTCGGATTCTCTGTCCAAACGTATGCAGGACATCACACTCGGAATTTCTGAACCAGTTATCTCACTGCCGTCTGATGTGGTGAGACAAGCCGTACATGAAACTCAGTTTTCTCTCATCGGGAAACCAGTTAACCCTCGCCCGGCAAAATCTCCGTGCACTCATGACCACACTCCCATGCCTTTGGAGTGTAGGCGAATCTGTAATTTCCAGAATTATTCATGATAATCAAGTTCAATTCCTCTTTCAATCCGAGGAAAGCCTCATCAATGTCCTCCGGAGAAGCCCATGGAGCTTCAACGAGTGGATGGTCATTCTATAGAAATGGTCGCCGTCGATCTCAATCTCTGATATGAAATTCATACCCTTTTGGGTACAAATTCGCGGTATTCCTCTCCAATTTCTTACCTACGAGATGGTGATATGTGTTGCCGGAAATTTTGGATCGATTATTGAATCCGACTTCAATACGGAAACTGCACACCGAGTCGAATTTGTTAGAGTCCGTGTTCTTTTCAACATCGACTCGCCTTTGTTCTTCCAAAGGATTTTCAAATTTGGTGAAGAAGATGTGATATTAAGGTTTCGTTACGAAAAACTTCGGAATTTCTGCACCATCTGCGGCTTTCTTACCCACGAAGCTTCAGAGTGCGAAAACGGTGACGTCCCTCCTCCAGCCCTACCATCGGACGATTTTGGTGATTCCGGTGACGAAAGTGGCTTAGATCCATCTATGAAATCTCCATCCATCAAATCTGCCCTGCAAATCGGCGCCGGAGAACAATCCTCACCGGCAGCGAAACGGCGTAAGACGCAACCAGGTTCCGTTCGGTTTTTTCTAAATACCGGTTGGTTCAATTTAAATTATGCTTGGTTAGAGATTGTGGTTCAGTCATTAAAATGAGTTGGTTTAGATTACCGAACCAGAATTAATTCTGAACGGTTAAATAATTTAAATCAACATTCTTTTAACCAGTTCAATTTAAATGAACTGACCGGTTTAATATTAGAAAATTTGGTTATAGCTTTGAGGAGTAAGGTCAATATGGAATTCATAAAATTGGCTTACTTGATAAAATATTTGACTCATACTATTATTATTGGGTTGATTATCATAGACCGAATTAGTCTATTTGTACGGTTTAGGCTAACAAATTATTGTTATTTCCCAATGGTTTTCTGTCTGGAAGTTTATCTCAGTAATCGACAAAGTGATTGTATGTCCAATTTAGGTGATGGTATGGTGGGCCACATACCACCAGAATGCGAATGAATATAGCATTTTGGAATTGTCGGGGTCTGGGAGGGTCTCTGACAATTCGACGCCTAAAGGGAATAAAGAAGGATTATTCCCCGGACATACTCTTCCTAATGGAAACAAAAAAACAAGAATGATGTAATACATGATTTGGCAGCTATTTTAGACTATGACTCTGTTGTATGTATCCCTCCTAATGGAACAAGAGGAGGTTTAGCGTTATTGTGGAACAGTTCAGTATCTATTTATGTTGTATCTTCTTATGAACGTATTGTAGATTGTAAAATTAATAATAATGGATTTGATTTCTTTTTGTCTTGTATTTATGGGCACCCCATCCGTAAATTTAGACATAATCTTTGGGAAAGATTAAAAAGAATCAATCTATCGAGGAATGGTCCATGGCTTTTATGCGGAGATTTTAATGAAATATTAGATTCTAATAAAAAAAGAGGGGGTTCTATCCGAGAACCATGGTCCCTGATAGATTTCCAACAGATGGTTTCAGTGTGTAATCTGTCTGATTTAAAATATTCAGGGAATAATATGACGTGGGTTGGGAGGCGATATAATCACCTGGTCTAATGCTGGTTAGATAGGGCTATGGTTAATCAAGAATGGAGTTCATTATATCCAGCTTCTACTGTTCAATTTTTAGAATTAGTAGATTCAGACCACAGACCGGGCATAATACGTATCAGACGTACGTCGGAATATGGAAAAAGGAATTTCCATTATGATCCGAGATGGTTCAGACATGATGATTTTGTTAAACTGGTTAAGGAATCATGGAATGAAGTTAATCCTGCTTCAGTATTATCGCTGGAAAGGAGGTTGATAAACTGTAGATTAAGAATGTCACAATGGAGGAAGAATGTTTTTATTAAGTCTAATGACCGAATAAAACTTCTAATTACGGAAATAGACTCCGCTAAGACAGACGCTCGTTTCGATAACCAACATATTGGAATGTTACAAAAACAATTGGCTACTGCATATGCTGATGAAGAAATTTTTTGGAAGCTCAAAAGTAGAAATCAATGGCTCCGGGAAGAGGATAATAATACTAAATTCTTCCATGCAACTACAAAAAATAGGAGAGCACGGAATATAATAAATTCTATAAAGAATTCAATGTGAATGGACATCTTTGGTAACGAAGCTATCGCTGAGGAAGCAAAACGGTACTTCACTCAGCTTTTTTGGTCAACCCAGCCAGATACAATGGAAGAGACATTAAATATGATACCGAAAGTTGTCTCTGAGGATATGAATTCAGAATTAATTAAAGACATTTCGAAAGAAGAAGTCCGTCAAGCTATATTTTCTATAGGAGCAAACAAAGCTCCAGGACCCGATGGTTATTCAGCTGCATTTTTTCATCAATATTGGGATATTGTTGGTGATGCAATTTATAATAAAGTCGAAAAATTCTTTCAGTCTGGAGATATGAACTCGAAGTTTAATCATACAAACCTGTGTCTTATACCTAAATCAAATACCCCAACGGTTTTGCAAGATTTTCGGCCAATTTCACTTTGTAATGTCATTTACAAAGTAATATAAAAAATATTGGTTTTTAGATTACAGAAAGTATTGGATAATATTATTTCTGAAAACCAAGCGGCCTTTATACCAGGTAGATTGATTACGGATAATGTACTTATAGCTCATGAAGTCCTCCACTCTCTCCGGGTTCAGGATCGTTGTGCGAAATCATTTATGACTGTCAAAACGGATATCAGTAAGGCTTATGATCGAGTGGAGTGGAATTTTCTTGAGGTTGTTTTAATTAAGAAGGGTGTTTCACGATTATGGATCCGTTGGATAATGGAATGTGTCTCATCAGTTTCATTCTCAATCCTTATTAATGGGAGCCCTTATGGTAATTTTAAACCAGAAAGGGGTTTAAGACAAGGCGATCCCCTATCACCGTATTTATTTATAATCTGTGCGGATGTACTAAGTATTCTACTTAAAAATGGGGAACAGAAAGGGTTGATCCAACCTATACGTATTTCCCGTAACGGGCCTACGATTTCCCATCTAATGTTCACAGATGATTCCTTATTTTTTACTAAATCTGATCTGCAAAATGCTTCCTAGCTGAAACAGATCTTTCACGAGTATGGACGTATATCAGGACAGATTATAAATATGGACAAATCATCTATCACATTTGGCCAAAAGGTTTTTCAACATACGCGACATCAAATACAGAATATATTGGATGTTCATAATGTGGGCGGAGGTGGACGGTATTTAGGTCTACCGGAACAATTTTCTCGAAATAAAAGGGTACTAATGCAATATGTTGTTCAGAAGGTACAAACTCAAATTTCGGGATGACAATCTAAGTTTCTTTCACCAGCAAGAAAAGAGATACTTATTAAAGTTGTTGCTTTCGCTTTGCATGTATACTCCATGAATGTCTTTAAACTACCAATTCAAATCAGCAGTACGATTAACAAGATTTTGAATCAGTTTTGGTGGGGTTCTACATCTAACAAGAATAAAATATCTATGGTATCTTGGAAGAAGATGGCTACACCAAAGTTATTAGGAGGTTTGGGTTTTAGAGATCTGCAAAAGTTTAATCAAGCATTATTGGGAAATTTATGTTGGAAATTATTACAACGCCCACAATGTTTCCTTTCAAGGATTTTAGCCAGCAGATACTATAAACATGGTGATCTCATGTCCGCAACAATGGGTTCTAGGGCTTCTTATGGATGGTAATCTATTTTATATGGTCGACAATTATTAAACTCCGGACTTCTTCGTACAATTGGATCAGGCTCATTTATTTCCCTTGCTGATACAAATTGGTTACCTATATCACCAACCCAGGCACCGAGACTACTACCATATACAAATCCTACTATGAAGGTTTGTTCTCTCATTAATAATGAGTCAAGGCAGTGGGACCCTGATATGGTCACGGATTTCATTGACAAAAATGATCATCATTTAATTTATAAATTATTCATCCAAAATCACCCTCTACCGATGGATGGTATTGGAAGTTTTCGTTGGATGGAATGTATAATGTCAAATCTGGTTACCGACAGGCACTTCAAAATAATAATGGTATTCCATCTTTACCATTATTAGCAAATCATCTGGATTTGGCAAAACAGTTATGGAAAATTCGTCTTCCCCCTAAGATGATTCATTTTTTGTGGAAGCTACTGTCAAATGCTCTACCTCTTAAGTCGCATTTACTCAAACGAATTATATGCCCGGATGATAAATGTTATCATTGTCTAGAGCATGAAGAGTCGGAAGTCCATCTCTTTTTCAGCTGTCCAAAAGCTCAGATGGTTTGGCGTAAATTGGGATTTGGTATTTCATCTCCTGGCTCAGATCTCAATATTCACGATATTATTCGACGGTTGATCAACAGTTATGAATCTTTTGATCAACACTGCCCTCAAAAATATATTCCTTTCTATATTTTATGGCAATTATGGAAGGCTCGGAATGATTTGGTTTTTAACAAGAAAGACATATCTCCTGACTTTATATTGGACAAAGGATTTCAGAATGTAGCTGAGTGGATTACCAGTCTGTCAACAAAGGACTTAAGCTCAGGTCAATCTCCTACCACCTCTTCTACTTCTCGCACTGCTACTCCGATCAATAAGAGATGGTCACCACCCCCTACACATTGGGTCAAATGCAACTATGATGCTGCACACAAAGTTGGTTTATCACTGTCGGGATTGGGATGGATTATACGAAATGAAAATGGCCGTTTTCTTTTCGCGGGTATGGGTAAATATCAGGGAAGACACTCAATTGTGGAATCAGAATGTTCAGCCTTAATTTAGGCAATACAAACAGCTTGGGCTTTGGGATTCAGATATGTCATTTTTGAAGGTGATAATTTATGTATTAATAGCATTTTAAATCAAAACTCCATAAATTATCATTTTCAAAATTATATTATGACTATTCAACAATGGACATCTCAATTCACTGGAATTCTTTTCAAACATCAACCAAGAGATGGAAATAAAGTGGCGGATACTATAGCATCTTCAGCAATTTCTTCCGATGTCGATTGGAAACTCTTTAATAGTTGTCCTTATTTTTTACAAACAATGTAAACAATGATATTTACCATTAATAAAATTTATGTTGGCAAAAAAAAAGAAGATAAAATTGAAGTTTCAAATTACATACTAATCAAGTCACTCTACTTTAATGTATCTCAATGACTATGTAATGTCCATTTAAATGCCATGGAGAAGTGATTGTCATCCATACTAAGATCGTGTCTTTTTTCAATAACGATTTTTGATATTCAACCCAAATTGTCTCAATATTTTTTTGTTGGACCCAGAAGCCCAAAATCAGAAATAGAAAAAAGCCTAATAATTTCTCCAGCATAAAACAATGAGAAGGCTATAAATACCTTCTGTTTTGCTCTAGGGCATTATCCTACAAAAGAAAATGTGAGAAGAGAAAGGAAATCATAGAGAGATAAAGAATTATAATAGTTATTTGTATTGTAATTCTTGTAAGTCTATTTTTTTTCTAAATTTGTTTTATTGTAAAACCTTCATCAGATCTATAGTGGAAGTTTGTAGAAGACAGATTCTATCCGAGAAGTATCTTAAGTGGAAACTCGGTAATCAAATTGTGTGTTCTTATTTTTAAGCAATATTTACCAACACCAAAGTCAATCAGAAAATATCCTAAAATTCTAACAAGTGGTATCGGAGCGTTCAGGTTTATTGTAAGGTGTGTGTTGGAAAACAGGAGTTTTCGGGTTTGCTGGAAAATTCAGAATCACAACAGATTTGAAGACCTAATGATAAGTTCACGGATTGAGATTCACAGGTTTGATGGGACATGAAGTGAGAATGATGGCTCACTTTGGGGTGTTAGGGTTGAAAGATATCTTAATAGATGAAAAGTTGCTCAAAAATTCAGCGGTTACAAAAGGTCAATCTCGTGAAGAGGCAAAAGGAGGAATAAAAAGCAGTAGCTCATATATTGATTCGGTAAAGTTTGAAAAATCAGAAAAGGCTAAGGATCTCATTGTTTTGGACGTGGGAGTCAAGTACTCAGGAAAATCTCTAAGTGTGGGACTGTGGCAGTCATGTGGTCTACCCTAAACAAGTTGTACATGGAGAGTTCTCTCCCGAATCGCATCTATCTACAATTGAGGTTCTACACTTTCTAGATGGATGACTCCAAAAACATTGATACCAATGTAGACGACTTTCTAAGGCTAGTGACAGATCTCAACAACATAGGAGTTGACATTTCAGAAGAGGTACAAGCAATTTTACTTCAAAGTTCCCTGTCTAGTAGGTACGATCAACTCAAGGAAACCCTAAAATATGGAAGAGATACTTTAAAACTGAATAAGATCACATCAGCAACTAAGTCTAAGGAAAGGGAGTTAATTGAAAGTGGAAAGGTAACAAATTCTCAAGATGAAGGTTTGTATGTGGAATCAAGGGGTAGGTCGAACAATCGGTTTGATAATGACAGCACATGGAGAGATCTATGTAAGAGCAAAGGCAGACTTAAGTCAAGGCAACAATATGATAACAGCAACAAAAGATGTTTCATTTGTGGAGATGAAAGACATTGGAAAAGAGAATGTTCTCAAAGAAAGAAACGTGTAGAATCTGCTAACATTGCTGAGCCTATTCAGCTAGTGGTCTTAACAACTAGTATTCAAGACACAAGGAAATGGGTAATGAATTCAAGAAGTTCTTACACATCACACAGAACAAAGATGTTTTGTTTAACTTCAAAGAAATCAATGGAGGTAAAGTTCTGATAGCTAATAACACTCATAACTACATCAAATCAATAAGGAGTATTAGAATTTAGAACTCGGATGTGAAATACATGCCGGAGGTGAGTAGAAATTTGATTTCATTTGGTTTGTTGGAAAAATCAGGTTGTTGTTATCAATGAAGTGATTTTGGAGTTCAGTTTTTTAAGGACAACAATAAGATAATATCTGGAACACTTAACAACGGGTTGTATTATCTTCAAGATAGAATTTCCAAGGGAGAGTTTAGGTCAAAAACGAAGAAGGTGAGTAAGGAGATAGCTACACACAAGGTCGAATTAGTGGATACACTGTAAAAAAGTGACTTTCAGTGAGTATCTAATTCAAAGATTTATACTGAATGGTTTTAAGACAGGTTCAACAGTTCAAGGTGGAGATTCTTTTGTTGAAGAGTCCAGAGAAATTGTAGCTGAACCGAATAAGGCGAATTATGTCACTAAAACTCACAAGGAAAATGGTTCAAAAGATTTGCAGAAAATCAGAAGTGCAAAAGGGAGTTTGAGCATGGAAGCTAATGTAAGGTTTATGTATAATTTTTTGCAGATATTAGGAACTGATAGAATCTCAATATTGTTGCTAAATATTGTGTGATTCTACCTAAGATTCACCTAAGCAAAGTTCCAGAAACCCTAGCTACAAAAGACATAACTAGTTTGAATTCACAGCTTTGCTGTGAACTTCTCAAGAGCCTCTAGAGAAGGAGAAGGCCTCTTAGGAACATCACTGTAATTATTTTGACCTCGTAGACACTACAAAAAAACTGCCAATTTGCGACTGCAATTTGCGACTGCAATTTGCGACTACATACGTGGTCACAATTTTTGCGACCACATTTACCATGGTTTAGCGACTAATTTGCGACTACGGAATAGTAGTCGCAAATTGGTCGCAAATATGTGACCAATAAGTGTGGTCGCAAATCAGTCGCAATATGCAACCAATTAGCGACTGAGATACGACTGCCTTGAGACTGACCCTGGTAGTCACTAATCAGTCGCTATTTTGCGACTGATTAGCGACTATATATGGAAAATCAGGTGGTAGTCTCTTATTGGTCGCTAAAAATGCGACCAATTTGTGACTACGGTATGTAGTGGCTCTGTAGTCACAAAGTGGTGGCAAAGTGCCACCATAAAAAACATGTGCGTGTTAGATATAACGACATTTAAGCGACTACATAGTTGTAGTCGCAAAGTAGTGGCAAATCAGTGGTAAAGTAGTCGCAAAGTAGTCGCAAAATGTTGTATATATATGCACCATCCCATTCTCTCATTTGCGAAATCAAAAGTAAAAAGTTTTGTAAAACATATGGCGAAATTATAACAATTTGAGAGATTGGATGTACAGAAGAATTGATAATGAAACAAGAAATATCTCGGCGGAATTTGCACAAGGCATGGAGCAGTTCATGAATTTTGCAAGTAGTCAACCTATAGCTCAAAGTAGTGGAGGTAAGTTTTTCTGTCCTTGTATTAATTGCAAAAATGATAAATTTATTCCGGGACGAAAAATATGGAGTCATCTATATAGTCGAGGGTTTATGCCAAATTATTATATTTGGTATAAACATGGAGAAGAGCTGAATGTTCAGTTAGGGACGAGTAGTACTAGTTGGGGTGATGTACCAAGAAATCAGGGACGTGATTGTAGTAGTGATGAAACAGTTGGTATATCCGGTAATAGATATGTTGAAATGGTGACAGATGCATTTCTTGAGACAACGACTGATGATCATCATTAGTACTATAATCAGAACGAAGAAAATTATAATTATAATTATGAAGAAGAACGGCCTAATGAAGAAGCATAAAAGTTTTACAACATGTTAGAAGCTGCAAAAAATCCATTGTATGATGGTTGTCATGAAGGGCACTCACAATTATCTTTACCTGCTCGGTTTAATTTACCAGAAAAAATGTATGGATTCTTGGGCGGAGCTATTTACAGAATATTTACCCGAAGAGAATCAGGCGACGGGTTCATATTATGAAACCGAAAAATTGATGCGAAATTTAGGCCTCCCGTTTTATACAATTGACGTGTGTGCTAAAAATTGTATGATATTTTGGAAAGAAGATGAGAAATGGGAAAAATGCAAATTTTGCGATTCCCCCCGGTATAAGCCAAGCGAAGGCAGGACGAGAATACCTTTCAGTCGTATGTGGTATTTACCTATAGGTGATAGACTTAAAAGAATGTATCAAAGCGAGAAAACCGTAGAGGCAATGAGGTGACACGCAGAGCATGAAGCAGAAGACGGAGAAATGAGTCATCCATCTGATGCTGTAGAGTGGAAATTTTTTCAATATTTACATCCTAGATTTGCTGCTGAATCTCGAAATGTTTATCTTGGCTTATGTACTGATGGATTCAACCCATTTGGGATGTCTCGTAATCATTCATTATGGCCGGTGATTATCACTCCATATAATTTGCCACCGGAGATGTGTATGAAGAAAGAGTATTTGTTTCTTACTATTTTGAATTCGGGGCCAAATCATCTGCGTGCTAGTCTGGACATATTCCTACGACCTTTGATTGATGAGTTGAAAGAATTATGGTCTATCGGAGTTGATGCATACGATGTATCGCTGAACCAAAATTTCAATCTAAAAGCTGTGTTACTTTGGATGATAAGCGACTTTCCCGCTTATGGAATGTTATCAGGATGGACAACGCATGGAAGGCTGGCCTGTCTAATTTGTATGGATGATACGAAGGCATTTCAATTACCAAATGGGAGAAAGACGTGTTGGTTTGATTGTCATCGAAGGTTTCTTCCTAATGGTCACCCGTTACGGAAAAATAAAACAAATTTTTAAAAGGGAAGCACGCTTTGAATGACTGTCCTCCACAATCATTGATAGGTGAACAAGTTTTGTACGAGCGAATAAAAACTGTCAATCCTTTAAGAACATCTGAATGCGGCGGAAACTGTCATGAAAGTAAAGAAGAAGGTTATGGCAGCTGGCATAATTGGTACAAAGAAAGTATATTTTGGGAGTTGCCATACTGGACAGATCTTAACCTTCGACATAATCTTGATGTGATGCATATAGAGAAGAATTTCTTCGATAACATCATTAATACTATTATGAATGTGAAAGAGAAATCAAAAGATACAGTGAAGTCAAGGTTGGATATTGCTAAGTTTTGCTCTCGAAAAGAGTTGCACGTGGATGGTCGGGGTAATGCTTCATTCTCTATATTTCGATTGACCCAAAAAGCGAAAGAACGGTTATTGGAATGTATAAAAAATGATATCAAATTTCTGGACGGCTATGCGGCAGATTTAGCAAATTGTGTGGATATGGATGGACTAAAGTTTTCGGGCATGAAAATCCATGACTGCCATGCTTTTATGGAAAGACTTCTCCCTTTCATATTTGCAGAACTTTTACCACGGAACGTTCATCTAGCATTATCAGGTAAATATAGTAATAACTATATTTTTAATTGGAAATACGTAAATTAATAATAATTGCCTGAACTAATTAATTGTCGATGGTAATTAATATATATATATATATAGGGATTGGAGGATTTTTTCGGTGATTTATGCTCCAGATCATTACAACAAAACCGTGTCCAAATTCTGAAGGAAAATATAGTCATAATTTTGTGCAATTTGGAAAAGATCTTTCCGCCTTCATTTTTCGACATCATGGAGCATCTTCCTGTACAAAGATCTTTTGGCAATGTGGTCGTATTTCAGTCACAAAAATTTGCCGTGGTCGCAAATCAGTCGCAAATTTGCGACTGATTTGCGACCACATTCTAAAAATTTGATGTGCAGTCTTGCGACTGATTTGCGACCACATTCTAAAAATTTGATGTGCAGTCGCAAAACCACAGATGGTAAATTTACATTTCCCCTAAGTATTTTCTACATTTAAAACTTGTATTTCTATTCTATAAGACTACTAACCATTAGAAGTGATAACATATATTGAAAACCATATTTGTAATGATTTCATATTTAGATAACATTTGGAATGTATATAAGAAGTATAAGGTTAAGTAAATTTGTTAAGGATTTTAGGTAAGTTATTTGAAAATTTGGGAAATGTTATTGTTTTCATAGTAATTGAAAATTTTATAACTTATAATCAATTAATCAATCTTATATAATTATATGCATTCCTCAAAATCTCAAAATTTAGGGTTTAGGGTATTATTTGTGACTGATTTGCCACCACTTTGCAACTGCATTGGCAATGTGGTCGCATTTCAGTCACAAAAATTTGCCGTGGTCGCAAATCAGTCGCAAATTTACGACTGATTTGCGACTACAAGCAATAAATTAAATGTGGTCGCAAATCAGTCGTAAATTTGTGACTGATTTGCGACCACAAGTACATTTATCGAAACTGTAAATATGGTCGCAGTATAATAGGAGGAGTAACTGGTATAATAGGAGGAGTAACTGGTATAATAGGAGGAGTAACTGGTATAGTAGTTATACTGCGTTCATATCAAATATGTGAAGTTCAACTTCACCATCTCTTATATGAAATTGTTAAATTTTTGTATAAAAATATTGGGTTATTAAACCGGTCCGTTAAAATCTAAATAATAACTATTTGTTTATGAATTGTAAATAGTGGATATATGACAATTAGTAAACTAAAATGCAAGTAAAATATTGATGTAAATTCAATAGAAAATATGTTGGGAATTAAGGAATTTGCATGATATCATGTAACAATTTTATCATATCAATTAAACAGAAAAATTAAATAAATGTGTTCTAAAACTCAAATCACGAATGAATAATTGGCTTATTCCCGCATCACTAATTACTGTGTATAAATAACCTAGATTATTTAATCCTCACATGTCTAAACATGCTTAAAACAATCTAATATTTTGATATAAACACCCGACTACAAAGACTAGGATAAATAGACTAAAATCATCACCCACAAAATATTAATAACTTTGTGATATCATCCTCTAGAACTGAGCTTTCAGGATTTTTCATCTCTCACTCAAATTATCAAAAAAATTTCACTTATTTTTCAGAATAAATCATTACAAAATTCTCCTCTATTTATATTATTTTCGTATTAATTTTCTATCTGAAATTAAATGCAAAATTATATAATTTAGTATTGATCGTTACGTTTCATCGTATTACTCCAAACTTTTTGCTCGGTTGACGTGTTGAACATGTTTATATTCAAACTATGATAATGTTATGAGCCTATTTCATTTTCTAATACAATCTTATTCCAGATTGCGGATTCGGGTCTTAGGACGAATCCGGTGCCAACATTCTCCCATGTTTCTAAATGTGTGTTGATGACTTATTTTTAACATCAAATCTTCGGTACATCTTTTGTCAAACCAAAATTGTCATTTCTGTAATTCTGGATTTGTTAAAAATCTCAGCAAAACCGTCCGTATGGTGAGACCAATCTTTTGTTACAAATGTTTGATGCAAACTTTGAAGAGACGAGTACCATGATACATTACAAAAACATTTATCAGTATACATTGGACAGAAGTATTGTTCCTCCATCCATCCAAAGTAATTCTTGAACTATTCATCTCAAGCATATCACATGCATTTAAAACACTAAATACATTTTAAGTTTTAGTCTAAATAAAAGAAATAAAAAGGATTATTTTCTGAAATAATATTTTTAAAGTTTTTATTCTAAAATTAACATCATGGTTTAATTTTTTAATAATATAATAAATTTAAAATTAAAATATAGTAAAACTTCTTTTTAATGGAAAAATATAAATATTAAATTGAAAAAATAATTCTAAATATAACGTTTTAAGATGGACAATTGACGAAATAACATTCTTTTAAGTTTTTGTTTTAAATATAATAATATTAGTTTAATTTTCTAAAAATAGTATAAATTTAATATTAAAATATTTAAAAAAACTTTTTTTAAGAAGGAAAAAATAAATTTTAGATTGAAAAAAGAACGTAAATATAATATTTTAATTATATTAGTAATTTATTTATGATAAATACATACTTTTATAAAATAATTTGTGATATTTTTGAAATTTTAGATTTAGTTTACTAAATTTGGAACAAATATTTTAAAAAAAATACTATTTTCTATATAATTTATTTATAATAAATAAATATTTTCATATAGTTATTTATGTTATTTTGAAATTTTAATTATAAAATGTTAAAGTTAAAACAAATCTGTTATTTTAAAATATTATTCAAGAAAAAATAGGAATTAGATTTGTTTGTAAGCTTTTAGGTTGGGTTAGAATATTTTATTTTCGAAAGTTTCCTTTCTAAATTATGAATTCAAATTCAATTCTTTGAGACAAACAAATAATAAAAAAGTAGATGCAACTTACCATTGATTCGTCATCTCTCCTAAAAATAAAGCAGAAAAAGTACAAAATTACGTCTGTTGCTTTTGCAAAGGCATGAGTAGTTTAAGACTTTAGAGTAGAGTTCACTCTTACATCTTCTTGTGTTTTACATAACTACACTATTAATCACAACCATTGATCTTCCTCTCTCTCTCTAGATTACCAAACAACATGACTGTCGACCTTAATGCTCTCTATTGAACTCTCCAGTGTTTCATCTCTCCTACTCAAAACACCCATAACCTTCTTCGATTTCTTGACTTCAAAAGTCCTCTCCATTTTATGATTTCTCGGTGGTGTCATGAATTAGTGATCTGTCTTTACCCAACAAATTTCTTGAGAAAAGAAAATGGGTTTCAGTAGATAACTCGCTTTCTTCCTCTCTTCGTCCTCCGATCTGGGTTTTGGTTTTGAATTTCATAACCCAAGTGGAGAATTTTAAAGACGAGAGTTAGGAGTTAGGGTTTAGAGTTTGCACTCTTTCGTGAAATTTGGTAAAGGAACAAACTTTAGGAAGGGAAATATCAGACATGATTCAGCTACTGTTTCTGGTTCTATTTGTGGAGGGTGCGATTGCA
Source organism: Pugionium dolabratum (assembly GCA_018901945.1). NCBI lineage: Eukaryota > Viridiplantae > Streptophyta > Magnoliopsida > Brassicales > Brassicaceae > Pugionium > Pugionium dolabratum. Next base: position 82,675 of record JAEVFF010000237.1, on the reverse strand, counting down.
TTCTTACTCTTGATTAAAGTTGGTCCTTTGAGAGAGCTTGTGATTAAAAGCCTTGACCAGTTGAAGATGGGGAAAGGCCCTGCGACTGTGAAAACAATCGCTGGAACAATGTCTGTAATTCTCTTTTCCAATCTCATGAGCATCGTCAAGATCCAGAACAAAGGTTCAAAGCTTGGTACAATGTCTCCGATGGATCAGGTCCTTTGGAGAACCCATTTGCTTGAAGCTACTCTAATGGGTTAGTTTCTCTCTTTTGCTTAGCTTTTATCATAATCTAAGTAGAATCATATGGCTTTGTTGATTGATTGTTGCCTTGATTTGACTTAAGCTCTCAGCTGTTGGCTTCTAGATTAGTGTTTAGGTTTCTTAAACAAAAGTTGAAATCTTGGCTGGATTTTTTGTGATGATAATCTAGCTCTTCTCCTTGGTCCATGGCTTTCAAGGATAGTTCAGCTTTTTACTGAATTCATCTAGGCTTTGTTGTAGCTAGAGTCTAAACAATACAAACTCTGCAGCCATAAATTGAGTGATTCCTTTACAGGCGACAAACCTAGGAGAATATGAATAAGAGTTTGTATACCAATTGAATAGATGGTTGTATCAATGTATAGAAGCATTGTTTGTGCCTGTGTTATGATATCACACACAGTATGAATGTCTCTATAGTTATGCATAATGAAATTACGTTTGAAGCTCAAAACCTCAATGATCTTGCAGGAGTTGTACTTTTTCTCGGCTTCATAATTGACAGAATGCACCACTACCTCGGAAAACTAATCAATATAAGAAGCAACGTCGGGTCATCAAAAGAAGTACTTGATCAGCTTCAGAAAGAGACAACCGAGCTGAAGGAGAAAGAAGAGAAGGCCTCGAAGGAAATCAAGCAGCTACAAGAAAAGCTGTCATCTATTTCAGAGAAACTTAAGAAAGCAGAGACGGAGTCGAAAGAGAAAGAGAAGAAGTTAGAAACCGCTGAAACCCATGTCACAGCGCTCCAGAAACAGTCTGCAGAACTGCTTCTTGAGTATGATAGATTGCTAGAAGACAACCAAAATCTCCAAAGCCAAATTTTGGTGAAAACAAAGAGCTGATGTATAAGATTGTTGGGTTTGTCATTTAAGAAAGGTTTTTGAGTGTTGTTTAACAATGGTGATGAGAAGAGAGAGAGAGAGAGAGAGAGAGAGAGAGAGAGAGAGAGAGAGAGAGAGAGAGAGAGTTTATGGAGGATTTAAGTTGCAGAATTCTTGCAACATTGTTTTTGTTTTCAATATATAGATATTGAATGTCTTGTGAAACTAGTTCGTGTTACTTTCCAACTCTTAAGATTTTCTAATATATTCACAATTTTTTCTTCACAAAGATCAATAGCTCCAACAAGTCCACCTAACACATACCGTATGATCATTCACCTTAAGGCACTTAAGGATTTTCGATGGCGAGGAGCTATGAGAGGAGATGGATGCACAATTTGGCAATCAAACATGGAGTATTATTGAACCATACCCAAAATTCAATCTCACTGGTTGTCGTTGGATGTGTCACTTTTGAAACAAAATATTTGCATGTTAAATTTGGATTATATGGATCAAAATTTGATTACAAAAGTTTTTGAAATATGAATGAAAAATGAGTCATTTTGGATGATGAGAAATTCATAAATTTGTTGGATAAATGTTATTGAAAATAGAACATTTATCCCACGTTGTAAATTTGAACAAAAATATTTTAATATATAAAAAGATACGCTTTGTATAAGATTAAAAGTATTAGAGTGATATTAGAGATCAAACCACATGTGTGCCGGCCAGTTCAGGATGTTGCGAGTATAATAACAATATAGTTGTATTATGAGATTCATAATCTGATAGAACCAATCTTACCTTTGGAGACCAATCCATGAGCTTTGGCTATTGTCGATTCGTTGAATCATGATGACTACTTGTGTCATTCAAAGTTGTTTATGAGGTCAAAACTTCTAAGGATTTTTAGGATTCGTTGGAAAAAAAGAATAAGGCTCCAAAATGCAATCTCAAACGCAACAGAAAACACTATAAGAGAACAATAAAAGAACCTAAAAATATACAGTCATAAACGACCCTAAGTTCACTAGGGTTCCGGTCACCAAATCAGATATCCATCGTATAAACCATATATAAATAAAGCAAGAATACTTCTGCAAAATTTCAACTCAAACCAAAAAGATTTCACCGTTAGATTTCTCAAACATTCAAAACACTACCTGTTGAAATCTGAAATCGCGACTACAACGAACAGTTACGATAAAACTCAATTTTCTCATAAACTACCCGTTGAAACGCAAATCCCACAGTTGAATATTAGAACAATGACTCATGAAATTTTTTGAAAAATTTCAGGCCAGATCGGATGACGTTTGATCCTCCAAATGTTGTTTTAAAATAATTTTGACGAAACGATTTTTTTTTTCAAATTCGAAAATTGTCTCTCTTTTTTTTTTAATTTTTCTCTATGCAAAAATTAGGGTAAAACTATTTTATATACTCTTTCGAAATCCTAAACCCAATCACAATACAATAGACTTTAATTCTCTTAATTTTCTCCACTATAAGAAACACCAACATTTTTCTAAACTATAAACCAATAAACTCAATAATTTTCCTGAAATTTATAATTCATTATTATTAAGTAATAAAAAATATATAAAAAGCTTAAAATATCTATTTTTGTGAGACCAAAATTAAAAACTAGATTATTAATTAGAGTTATTTAACTTCTTATAATCGTATTTTAGGGTATTATTACAATCAATCTATGTAATGATTCGGCTTCATTTAGTTAATATCTTGGAATTATATTCAAAATAATTCATAAATGAAACATGACATTTCAGTCTTGAGGTTCCTTGGAGAGAAGACCAAAGAAGGGATTGGTCATCGCAGTATTCAACTGAAACGCAGCGTCTCGAAGCCGCAAGATGTCTTCCTCGTGGGAGGATAAATACAAAAACTCAGATTCATCCTCTCTCTTGAATCCACAAAGCTCCAAGAACTCGATACCTTCTTTGAATCTCCCAACTTTCTCTTGGAACAAGCTGTTCGTGAGACGGATTCTTCTGTATTTTTCATCATTCGGGTTCTTCGCAACGTTTCTCACAATCATCATAAGTGTTTCAAATGCCCTCCTCATGATTCTTGAATCTTCCTCCTATAACATCAAGAAAAGTAAAAAAAAATGATTCCATTTGTTCTCTTCCTTCTTGCTTATGATTCATTCTTTCTTACTTTGTGATTTCGTCTTAACGATCTTAAGCATTCTCTCATCTCCTCTGATTTCGAGGCAGAGCTTGGTAGTATCCTCTGTAATTGTGAATGTTAGTGGGAAGCACTTTAAAATTCTTCATAAGGTAACAATGGAGGAACAAATTTTGTACCTTTGGGTCAAATGGAGCAACTGGAGTTGATGTCGAAGTAGATTCTGTATCGATTCTTAACCCGAGTCTCCTCTTTCTCTCCATCTATACACATAAATTGTTAATAGATATCACCAGTTTTTTTTCCAGATTTGAGTGATCAAGATTCACCTTGTCTGCATTCACTTTCTGCATAATGTTCTCCCTTGCTTTCTTCTCCTCATCTTTCTCAGCTTTTCTCAAAGCTATATTCCTGTTTTATAGTATCTAACATAGTTTTGTGATTCAACTCAAAGGGACAATGTGTGAATCAAAACTCTAACATACCGTTTTCTTTGGTTTTCTTCTGCAATTCGCTTTGTCTCCATCATCTCTTTTCCTGCTTGTATCCTTTCCTTCAAGAGAATCTAAAGCTCTTAGCTTTCTTCTTGACATAATATTCGATGCAAATTAGTTCATTTGGTACCTTTTCTCTTTGTCTTTCACTTTTAGTTTCTTCTTCTTCTCTTCGCGAACGAGCTTGTTCTCTGAGAAAACATAAACCATGAGAATGTTTCTTTATAAAGCTTAAGAGAGATGTATGCATATATGTTCAAAATGGGAGAATTAGTTACTTTAGTTCCTTTGCTTTTGCCTGAATAGTCTCTATAACATCATCAGATTGATTCGAAGACTCAATCTCAATGTTAAATTCCACCTGCAAGACCATTCTCAATGAAACTTCTTATGCAATCATCTATGAAGATGAATAACATACCAAAGGCATTTTGTCAAACTGCGAATCGTTCTCGTGATCTATGATCCAATTCACAGCTGCTTCAAGGTTAGAGTTACCTGGAGAGATGAAGAGAAGAGTGAAATTTTGATGAATCTTGGAATGAATTGAAGTGATATTGATCATACCAGAGTAATGCAGAGCCCAGGCTGCTCGGGCCATCGAGAATCCAAAATCTTCAAGCTCCTTAAGCAATCCACGATTAACCTCAATCGCAGCACTTTCTGATCACCAAAAAACCCATCAAGAACAGATTCAGAAAACAAGAGAAGATCCCCAAAAGGAAAGAACTATTAATGTTACCAGTTTCTGCAGACATATTTCAAAGTTATGCTAGATTTCTTGATCTTAGAGAATGGTATTTAAATGTTGCATTATTCAACATATTATATTAGATTCTTTAACCGAATTCGTAATGCAAATTAACATCTTTAGTTTCCTTTTCTCAAAAGTATGTAACTTTGGATTCTTTTCAAATCTTGAAATAAAAGCAACATATCTTCTTGATCCTTCTCATAAGAAACTTATTATGTTTAGATTAAAAAAGATACCTTTCGTTCCTTCTCTTGCATATTATAACCATATGAGCCATTGATTTAAATGATCATTTTAGATATCTAAATCTGTGTAAACTCTTACAATTCTCCAACAAACACTAATCAAACTATGTATGTTATATCACTTGTTTGATGCAAAATCTCTATCTTTAAGCTCTCTTCGTTTGTGAATTAGTGTGAACTCTGGAAAGGCTCCACGTAGTAGTTCCAATTGAGTTCTCTGGTTTCTCCACTAAATGCCAAAGCTCTGGAGAGTTGGCAACGAATATCAAAAATGTCGCTTCTTCGTCAAACTCTGTATATCCCAAATAAGATTATGCAATTTCATATACAAAAGCAAACCACCATGATAACAACCTTGTAGGCCAAGTATGTCTATTGAGCCGGCTATTGGAGAACTTTCAGGTTCCCTTTTCCTTAATTAATATTGTTGAGATATTCGCATTGTTCGCATTGTGTCTGACATCAATTTCCTTTTTTGTCTTTTCTAGAATTTTAGGTGCCTTCGAGACCGGCATTGGAAATTTTATCATTTTTTTGTTTCCATATAAATGATATATATTGAGAATATATTAGATAAACATCAATTAATATCCCTAATATATTATTTGAGAAACTTTTTAACAAACTAAACTTATCATAACGTGTTAATAACAAAAATACTATACTGACGTGTCAACATCATAACGAATTTCAGCTTAAATATATAAAATGGTTTAACTTACTAGAATAATTACAATATATGCCTCTGATATTAAGTTGGTTAGAGAATAAATATAATCCCTAATATATTATTTGAAAAACTTTTTAACAAACTAACCTTATCCTGGCGTGTTAATAACAAAAATACCATGCTGACATGTCAACACCACAACGAATTTCAGATTAAATATATAAAAGAGTTTAACTTACTAGAATAATTATAATACATCCCATTGATATTAATTTGGTTAGAAAATAAATATAATTTATTCAACTAACCAAAAAAATTATTACATTTGCAAAAACAATAATTTTTATTTCTTTAAATTTTTGTATATGTTGATTTATAAATAATTTTCAAATAAATATAATTATATTTAAATTACTACCGTAATCCCTAATACATTATTTGAGAAACATTTTTATAAAATAACCTTATTTTGATGTGTTATTAACATAAATACTATGCTCACATGTCATCACTACAGTAAATTTTAAATAAATATATAAATGAGTTTAACTTATTAGAATAATTACAAGTATATCATTGTTATTAATTTGGTTAGAGAACTAATATATTTTATTAAGATAACAAAAAAATACTATTAAATTCATAAAAAAAATATTTTTCTTTCCTTAATTTGTATATACAAAAACTAATGTTAAAATTAATTTTAAATAAAAGTTAAAATTATATAAATATGTAATTTATATTTATTAATAAAATATAATTTATAAATATTTTTCCCCACGCATGGCGTGGGTATGAATCTAGTTAGTTCTTATAACATCTAGATTAAACGTTATCAACATATATGTGTATATATAGCATTATACATTTTCAATTTACAAACAAGAAAAATTATTTAGAAAAATACCTTATATTAGCACTAAATTAAGTTTTAGTGACAAATACTCATATCAAAATTCACTAATATAGCATTTTTACCAATCAGAAAAGATTTTACTATCCTCCAATTAAAATAAAGCTGAAAACATAATTTAGGTAGAATAAAATAATTATATGTCGATTAGCTACCATAGTATATTGGTAACACACTCCTTGTTTTACACATATGTCCAATGTTTGATTCCCTTGAGCTGATATAAATTTTTATATTTAATTGAACATAAGGATATATATTAAACAAGAGAATTTATGCTGATTGACTACTGTAGCGTATTGGTTACACATCTTCTTGTTAGAATTAATAATGTATGGTTCGATTTCTCTCATTACATTTTCCAATTTTCTTTTTTTTTTAATTTAATTATTTTATTTAGATAAAATTTCCTTAATATTAAGAACTCTTTACTAAATTTAGGTTAATAGTCATATTTTATGCATAATTTAGGAATACCTTATGCAAATTTAGGAATTATCTCTTATGGTTTAAGAATGCCTTCCTAAAACGTGAAATTACATATGATTAATTAACAACAACAAGAAATGTTTATCCAAAAAACATCAAAAAGAGTGTTTATCAATATTCAACAATCACAAATACAAATCATAAACAAAAATATGAAAATGTCCAACACAATTAGATATAAGAGTTATTATAAAACTTGAATCCAACATAATTAGATCTAAAATTGAGTATTTAGGCTTTTCTAGCAATAGCATCCGGTTTCTAAATTTTGCTATTTAAACTAAACACAAATATATATATACTAAACAAAATAGTTATATGTCAATTAGTTACAGTAGTGTATTGGTTATACACTCTTTCTCTTATAAAGTTGACTAAGGTTTGATCCCCCATTTTGCAAAAAGATTAGGCTAAAGATAAATAAGGTTATTTTAGTCTTTTTCAATTAAAAAATGCTATTTGTGGAAGTTTAGATTTGAGATGCTAATTTAGTCACTAAAACATTATTTAGTGTTAATTTAGTCAATTGCCCAATTATTTATTCAATTTCCAGTTTTTGACATGGTATACAAGACCAATTTTTTGAAATGTTTTTAAAAATACTTAGTAAATCCATTTTTACTATTCAAATTCTGTTCATTTAAAAAAAATAATAGAAAGAGCTACATGAGCATCTCTCACTTGCTCTGTCTTCATAAGCAATGAAAGTGAACAATCTGATTTTGATGTGGAGATAAAATCTATTTTTGCAAAGATACAAATTGTTGATGAGCAGTTATGTCACCGTATTCGTTATAAGCTTCAGACAATCCAAGTACCTTGATCACTTCAATGATTCGTAATGGTGACAACTACAACGAATGGTCCATCGAAATGAGCAATGCGTTGAGAGCAAATTGTAAGTTGTGTTTTGTTGATGGTAGTCTTTTAAAACCATCGACTAAAAGTGCGGATCTCGATTCTTAGATTTTGGTGAATTCCATGATAGTGGGATGGATTCGTACCTCCATTGAGTCATCGGTTCGATTTACGACCACCTTATTCCTGATCCATTTATGCTTTAGGATAATTTGAAGCAACGATTCTTTGTCGATAATAAAATAAAGGTACATTAGATTAAAACCAAACTCTTGTCTTTGCGATAAAACGGAAAATCTGTCATGGAATACTGCGGCGAGTTGTCAGTCCTATGGGAAGAATTGCAAGTTTATCAACCAATTCCAAGTTGCATGTGTTTCCGATTTTGATTATGCAAAAGATCGTGATGAAGTATGTGTTCATCAATTTCTTATGGGCTTAGACGATACAAGATTTGGTAATGTTTGTACCACTATTATTGGTACAAATCCTCTGCCACCTTTTATGCAAGCATATGCTAGAGTTATACATGAAAAACAACGACTTAATACTGTAGATAGAAAGAAAAATAACATGAAGCATTGGATTTTGTTGCAAGGCATGGTAATTCTTATGATGCAACAACTCTTGTGTCTCGTTCGGATCTCTCGAGTTTAGTTCAATCACGAGGTCGCTGTAAAAGCAGTGTGTGTACTCATTTTGGATGTCCTGGTCATGATAAGGAAACTTGTTGGCAACTTGTTGGGTTTCTAGATTGGTGGTATGATCGTGATCAAAATCGTCCAAGTGGGAAAGGGTCCAGTAGAGGAGGACGAGTTTTCTTTCATGGAGTCAGAGGGAGTGGAAGAACTTTTCGGTGACAGCTGCTCACGTAACCACCTCTAATGCCTCATCTTTTTGAGAATTCACTCAAGAACAATGGCATGTTCTTTCTCAGCTCGTTCAAGAGAAAACATGTTTCGTCTCTGACAAGCTTTCTGGTGAGCCTAAATCCAGTGATCTGATTCTCGATACATGCGCCTCTCATCATATGATAGGAGACATGTGTCTTCTTGATAATATCATTGCCGTATCTCCTTGTTCAGTTGGATTTGCTGATGGAAGTAAAACATTTGGCACACAGTCATCTACAATAACTTTGTGTGATGTTTTGTTTCTAAATCTGAATTGTTCTTTGATATCGGTTTCAAAGCTCCTCAAGAAAACGAATTGTTTTGCCATATTAAGTGATACATTATATGTTTTGCAGGACCGTTTCACGAAGACTCTGTTTAGAGCAGGTGAAGAGCACAACGGGGTATATTATTTCAAAGATGTTATGGCTACACAGATACACCGAGTTGACACGAATCCAACTTTGTGGCATCTCCGACTTGGACATCCATCATTTTCTGTGCTTTCTAGTTTACCAATGTTTCCTTCTCTATCACGAAAGTTAGCTTGTCTTAGTCTATGTGACACTTTTTTTAAGGCAAAGCAAACTCGTGAAGTGTTTATGACAGTTTGAGTAAATCAAAGGATTGGTTTTCTCTCATTCATTGTGATGTTTGGGAACCATATATACCGTGTTGCTGCATTCTGTGGTGCTGTCTATTTTTTGACTATTGTAGATGATTACTCGCGAGCGGTATGGACATATCTTTTGTTGGAAAAATCTCAAGTTCGACATATTTTACAAGATTTTTGCTTAATGACAGATCGTCAATTCGGAAATAAAGTGAAAGTGGTACGTAGTGATAATGGAACATAGTTCATGTGTTTGAGAAGTTATTTCCGTATGAATGGTATTCAACATCAAAATTCTTTTGTAGCGACTCCACAACAAAATAGAAAGGTAGAAGAAAAACATCGTCACATTCGCAATGTGGCTCGTGCTTTGCTATTCTAATCTCATTTGCCTCTTGAGTTTTGGGGAGAGGCGATCTTGACTGCTGTCCATCTCATCAATCGGACACTCTCCGGTCGTACCCCTTATGAAGTTCTCTATAATGAGAAGCCATCGTATGACCATCTACGTGTGTTTGGTTGTTCGTGTTTCACTCACCTATGATCTTGTACAAAAGATAAGTTTAGCGAATGAAGTCAGTATTGTGTGTTTGTTGGCTATCCATTTGGAAAAAAGGTTGGAAAATTTATGATATTAAGAAGAATGAATTTGTTATATCAAGCGATGTTATCTTTAACAAAGAAGTTTTTCCTTTTGCCGATATATCAATTATAATGCATTCCTCAGCTACTCATTCCGTTCCCATTGCTCACATCGATGATTATTGACTGATTAATCTTAATCCCACTATAGAAAACATGGGGAGTATTGTTACTCCGGTCACAACCAAGTCACCAACACCGAGTAAACTTCCCCTAGCTGATAATCATGACGATGTTGTTCTTACTGAATCATATTAATCAACTCCAGCCGAACAAACAGAGCTTCTTGGTAAAGGAAAATGTACTCGGACAATATCTTCTCGTTTGAAAGACTATGTGACATATAATTCCATACATCTTGAAAAACCCTTTTGTGTTCTCCCTGCGTCGACATCAACGTCTTTTGAAATTGTTCAAGGTACAACACCATATCCTTTGTTAGAATATATTTCAGACAAAAAGTTCTCAACTGTCCATCAAATTTTTCTTGCAGCTGTGACAGCTGGACATGAACCACTTCCTACCAAGAGGTGTTTGATGATCCAAATTGGCATAATGCCATGTTTCAAAAGGTTAATGCTCTACAAAACAATAACACATGGGTAAAGGAAGAGCTTCCCCCTGGAAAAAACAACGATAGGATCAAAATGGGTTTATAAATTGAAGTTCAATGCGGATGGTACTATTGAGCGATATAAAGCACACCTTGTGTACATGGGTAATAGAAAAGTAGAAGGAGAAGATTATGATGAAACATTCGCTTCTGTTGCCAAGATGGCCATAATATGTAGACTTCTTGGTGTCTTTGCAAAGAAAGGATGGTTTGCTCATCAAATGGATGTGCATAATGCATTCTTACATGGTGATCTTAAAGAAGAAGTACACATGGAGTTACCTCCTGGTTTTAAACATCATGATCCTAAGAAAGTTTGTCGTATAAAAAAATCCTTGTATGGTCTCAAACAAGCACCGAGGTGTTGGTTCTCTAAGTTATCAACTGCTTCATTGGATTTTGGTTTTGATCAGTCATATTCCGACTATTCTTTGCTTGTATTCTCCAAAGCCAACATCAATCTTCGGGTCTTGGTGTATGTGGATGATCTTTTGGTGTGTAGTAATGACATGTTGGCAGTTGGCAAATTCAAAGAATATTCAAGCAAGTGCTTCCATATGAAAGACTTGGGCGCTTTAAAATATTTTCTTGGTATCGAGGTAGCTCGTTCTGGTGAAGGTATCTTCCTTTCACAACGTAAATATGCACTTGATATAGTAATTTAAGCATACCTCTTAGGTAGCAAACCTTCTTTAATACCAATGAACCAAAATCATAAATTTGCAACCAATGACGGTCCATTTTTTGCATATCAAAGTAAATATCAACGATTTGTGGGGAAACTAGTATATCTTAGCTTCATTCGCCCTGAGTTGGGATTTTCAGTTCACCTACTATCCCAATTCATGCATGCTCCTCGTGAGACTCATTGGGAAGCTGTGTTAAAAGTTGTTTAGTACCTTAAAGGAACTTTGGGGCAAGGCATTATTTTACGCACTGATTCAAATCTCATTTTACAAGTTTATTGTGATGCAGATTGGGCATCGTGTCCTGTTTCTCGCCGCTCATTATGTTCTTACATCATTTTTTTGGTGGCTCTCCTATATCCTGGAAGACAAAGAAGCAACAAACGATATCTTGTTCATCAGCTGAAGCGGAGTATAGGGTCATGGGTGCTGCACTCTCAAAAATTAAATGGATTAAGAACCTTCTTGGAGATCTTGGTATTCATCATCCTCAACCGGTTCAACTATTTTACGATAGCCAAGTTACGATTCATATTGCAAGTAACCTTGTTTTTCATGAATGAACGAAACACATTGAATCCAACTGTCATCATGTGTGTGATGCTTATTAAGAGGGTGTCACTGAAATGATTCACGTCCCAAGACCAACCGGTAGATATCTTAACAAAGGATCTTGGTCGGATTCAGTTTGATATGTTATTGCCAAGTTGGGTGTTCTCAACCTCCACACTCCAACTTGAGGGGCAGTGTTATCGATATATATTGAAAATATATTAGATAAACATCAATTAAATTAGTTCTTATCACATCTAGATTAAAGGTTATCAACATATGTGTATATATAACATTGTACGTGTTCAGTTTACGAACAAGAGAAATCATTTATTCAATTCTTAGTTTTTGACATAAACCACAAGATTCAAGTGTAACTGAGGGTATCCATCTCTAGTCCAAATGCCACTTGTATGCACCAAAAAAAATACTCTAAAGTACTTTATAAATTATTTGTAATACTACTAAGAAAAACTGACTTAGGTTGCTTGTATCTTATTGTTCAATAACATCGTATTTGTTGAGTTTCTCTCAAACCGAGAGTAATCTCCTGTCTTAGTATTAAAGTCTTTAGAAAGATACAAATTTTCACTATAAGTGTATTTTAAGTTGTAAGAAAAAACTTAAACCTCAAAATAACCTACTTCATCGATTCTTATACACAAACCCTAAGATCCATATCTTCATTAGATTAGAACTAATCAGATTTGATTTTATCTTATACTAATCTTGTATTTATCTCAATTTTAGGTTAAAAGGCTTGCTCCCCAATGCATTTGCGAGGCCCATTTATTTATTGAGTCACTTAAGCCCATAACTCTTCACCAAAAGGAAACATGGGTGTATCTTCATGAATCCAAGCTTAACCAAGAAGCGGCCAGCCAAGACCAAACCTGGTCTATAATCCTGACTCACAGAGGACACGCGGCGACATGCAGCTCACCCAAAACAAGGCCAGATCAAGTCATGCACCATACATCAAATTGGAGTTTTCGAAACTTACCATATTTGGAACGTTCCTTATATGAAAGTCTCCAAACATTTTTTTGGCGACCAGGAGACTTTTTGGTACTTCTAGAAGCTCCCTTAAGCACTTCTAGAAGCTCAAACACGCCTTGGACCAGACGGGTCCATCCGTGCCTTCAAATGAACCGATTGGAGCCGTTTATGGCAAGTGAGATGGCCAACTGGTTTAATCACTTGCAAACCAAAACATGGCGTCCAGGAGATATTATTAAGGCCTTAAGAAAGCCCAAAATAGACCTACCATACACCAGCCACCAGAGGATCAGGCGAATTCCTTTCCTCCAAGACTTGCCATATATGGACCAAAGTGCACTTAATGTGTTCAGATTGCAATATCTCTATTCCTTGCAACTTGGGCACGTATTGAAGACTTTCCAAAGCATCCAAGATGTACCTAGACACATTACATTCGCCCCAAAGCTCTCAAGATACAAGCATATACACTTTCCTTGTTGGCCAAACTAGACATTAATGGCCAACAGCCATATATTTTAAATGTATGATTTCCTTTTCTCCTTTTTAGGTTTAGGACCATTGCTAGGAGCACTATATAAGCTCAGCACGACCTCATTGTAAAGATAGACCACCATTGAAATTAAATTTGAATACAAAATATTTTCTTCAAAGCCTTGTCTTTGAGTCTTGTTCTTGTTTTTTAGAAATAAAGTGTGTGATTCCCTTCCTTTCTATTGAAGCCACGACCAGGTTAGTTTGAGAGATTCAAACTCCCTTGGTTCACCTTTGATCGTGTGATTCGATCAAAACCCCCTCTTTTTAGTTCCCTTACCCGCTTAAGCCAAGAGTGATTTTCGGTCTTGCGAGTCACGGCCGTACCGCTTGTGAGATTGATATTCAATCTTACATCACTCCATCTTCAGATCTGCATGCGGTAGATGAGAATTCATCTTTCAACCCTTTCCCTTTTTTTTAAAGAGGTTATTCTGTTTCATGTTTGTATATCTCATGTTCTCTTCACCTGACATACGACTTATTCCTTCCTGAAGGTTTACCCGTGCGAGAGGTATACTCTTCTTCACCTTTTTTTTTCATTTTGTCGATTTCTAATTAGATATTTTTTTATATCTAACCATTTTCTTAACGTCTTCTTTTCGTCTCTACAGTTTTAACTATCGATGGTTAGTTTTCCTATGACCATTTTCCTTTCTGCTTGTTTAAGGTAACACTTTCATAATGTCCATACAAGTTTTGAACTTCTGTCCAGGTACGCTCTTAATTAGGAAATCTGCTGGATTTAGATATGTTTGAACTTTTTGTAATGAGATACCGCCTTCTTCATTTACATATCTCATAAAATGTAATCGTGTGTCTATATGATTGGTTATGTCATGAAAACCTCTATTTTTGGCCAAGTGTCTAGCACTTTGAGAATCTGAAGACACTCTTACGTCATCTTGTTTAAAACCCAACTCCTCAACAAAACCTTTTAAGCATAATGTTTCCTTAAAACCTTCTGCTAAAGCCATGTATTTTGACACCGTAGTAGATAGGGCCACAATATGTTGGAGTCCCGTCTCCAACTAATTGTGTTTCCTCCTACTATTAAAATATACTCTGTAACTGATCTTTTCTTATCCAAATCAGTTGCGTAATCAACATCACTAAAGCCTTTAACTCTAAATTCTTGGTCTTTAGTAAAAGTTAGGCTTTTATTTACTGCTCCTTTTAGATATCTTAGCACCCATTTGACTACTTCCCAATGATGTAGGTTTACTCATGAATCTGCTAATTAAACCCACAAAAATACCTAGGCCAGGCCTAGATCTCACCATTGCATACATAAGGCTTCCCACAGCTGATGCATAGGGTACTTCAATCTGCTAATTAAACCCACAAAAATACCTAGGCCAGGCCTAGATCTCACCATTGCATACATAAGGCTTCCCACAGCTGATGCATAGGGTACTTCAATCTGCTAATTAAACCCACAAAAATACCTAGGCCAGGCCTAGATCTCACCATTGCATACATAAGGCTTCCCACAGCTGATGCATAGGGTACTTCAATCTGCTAATTAAACCCACAAAAATACCTAGGCCAGGCCTAGATCTCACCATTGCATACATAAGGCTTCCCACAGCTGATGCATAGGGTACTTCAATCTGCTAATTAAACCCACAAAAATACCTAGGCCAGGCCTAGATCTCACCATTGCATACATAAGGCTTCCCACAGCTGATGCATAGGGTACTTCAATCTGCTAATTAAACCCACAAAAATACCTAGGCCAGGCCTAGATCTCACCATTGCATACATAAGGCTTCCCACAGCTGATGCATAGGGTACTTCAATCTGCTAATTAAACCCACAAAAATACCTAGGCCAGGCCTAGATCTCACCATTGCATACATAAGGCTTCCCACAGCTGATGCATAGGGTACTTCAATCTGCTAATTAAACCCACAAAAATACCTAGGCCAGGCCTAGATCTCACCATTGCATACATAAGGCTTCCCACAGCTGATGCATAGGGTACTTCAATCTGCTAATTAAACCCACAAAAATACCTAGGCCATGCCTAGATCTCACCATTGCATACATAAGGCTTCCCAAGCTTCCGGCACACTTAGTGGCGACGTGGATGACACCGCCGGTCCCCTTGGTGATACCGCCGACTCCGGGATCAACTTGGCCGGTCGTGAAGGCATTCCGGCCAATACTTCGCACATTCCAGCCGGTACAGCCGATCCAGCCGAGTACACGAGTATTTCAACTTCTACACAAGGAAACTCAAACCAGATAAGCTACCAGCTTCAGGACATGCATCTAGAGGAAGTCTCCACACCAGTAGTTCCACCAGGAGCAATGACAAGGAGCAGATCAAGAGCACTCTTCCACAAGTTCAACTTATGGATCGACAAGCTCCTAGAGGAAGATCGACTAAGGACAATGGGCCATAAGTGCAAAGAAGAGTCCAAAGGCTTCTCAACAATGCAAGGGACTTCAGAGACTTGGGCTTTAGTGACAAGAGAGGTCAGGACCCAAAGATTCTTAACCCTACTCCAAGTCGAAGACTAGGAGCAAGGCGCGTGCATGCCACAAGGACGGCCACCTTCCTTTTCTTGGCCGTGAGGTGAGTTAAGGTAAGTTTACATTCGAATATATGCCTCTTTCTGTTTTGCAGGGTAGGATCTAGTTGCTTTACATTTTTGAGTCAAGAACATTTTAGGAATAGGTCTTTTTTCGGTTATGCACTTTTGTATCTTTTCCTTTTGTGCACTTTTGTAAACTTTCCTTTTTCTTTATTTGTGTCGACCCTAGAAGGTCAAGCTGTCGAGCATATTAATAAGGCTCCTTCCAGCATTGTAGTTCGACAACCTTTTTGATTATTAATAAAGTAGAACTTTTTCCCTACAAGTTTTCTCTCTAAGAATCTTGTGCGCTTAGAACCTAGTTGAGACCAGCCCTCCTAGCTCTAAGTTTGTGATTTATCACGAGGTTCATCACCCCTCGTGTGGTTCACTTCACCTTTCCATCGAATACCAACCCAAAAACCCCTATCCAAGAAGTCTAAGGTCGAGTTTCTCACCTAACCTTCTCCAAACAGCCCACGCGCATATAAGCCTTGAATCGAGGCTTGTATCATTTTGGTATCAGAGCTTAAAGCTCCTAAACCAGGTTTTTTCTATCCTTTAGCTTGTTTTGTTTCTTGTTATTGCATTAGTTTAAGTTCCATTCAAGAAAATCAAAAAAATAATATCTAAACTCATACCGAGTGCATCTAGATCCTACGTGCATCACTAGGTTCTAGAATCATTCTTGCATTGCTATATTCGACTTTCCTTTTTGTTAGAATCATATTTCCATTATTTTTAAGTTAAATTAAAAAAAAAAAATATCTAATGGATTCCAATTGGACAACTAGCAATAGTTGTCAAGAAAGTTTCCTTTTTATTCAAATCTTCATATTTTTGAATTTCCAATTCTCAGATTTTTTTCTTTTTTGTATTTTTTCGAATCCCCTTATAAAAGAAAACCCTCCTAATAATTTAGGAGCAACATAACTTGTCTTCTATCTTTGTAGTACGCAATGGCAGAAGAAAATAAAAAAGCAACCGAAGCCATGATGGCCATGTTCACCACCCTCCAAACGCAACTCGCATCCATAGGCGAGAGATTGGAGCGCGTGGAGAGGCCTGTGAGATTCCAGGCCATAAGGCACGTGAGAGCTGAGCAAGACCGTCCTGAGGGTCCTGAGCACCTTAGGACACGACACGAACAGGAGGAGCCCCAGCCAGATGGAGATGAGGACACACAACCTCATAACTATCACCATAGGCCGAGAGGACCTCCACGACAACCAGAGGCAGAAGGATGATGGCTTCGAGCCATATGGTCTTCACCAGAGACCAAGGATACCTCCTAGACATCATGAGGATGGAGATGAACACGCCTACAACCGGGTAACTCATCCTGATGTTAAGCTAACTCCTCCAAGTTTTGCAAGAAAAGTAGACCCCGGGGCTTACCTAGATTGGGAGAGAAGAATGGATCATATCTTTGATCATTACAACCAACCAAGACCTAGGAGAGTCTCAATGGCAGTAGCACAACTCACGGACAATGCCCTCATCTGGTGGGATCGTGAGGTATCTGAAAGAAGGAGGAAAAGAATGAGGCCCCATAGACTCATGGGTCGACATGAAGGATGTCATGCGACAAAGGTTTGTTCCACCTTACTTTCATAGGGACTTGCAACGTCGTTTTCGTACTCTTAAGCAGGATACCAGATCAGTAGAGGAGTACTATGAAGAGTTCGAGAAGCTAAGGAACAGGCTGGAGCTCAATGATGATGAAGAAGCATTGATGGCACAATTCTTGGATGGACTCCAAAAAAGAATCAGCCGCTAGGTGGAAAGGAAAATCTACAATGACTTTCAAAGACTTTTTCCACCTATCTGTCCAGGCTGAGCAGCACATCAAACGTAAGAGCCAAGACATCCGCAGCAAGCCTAAGACACCTTGGGCACCAAGCAACATGCCCAAGCCCGTAGACAAATGCAAGAGCATAGAGATCGAGTCAAGGTTCAAGAGCAAGCCTCCTGAACCCACCCGTGACCAGAGAGAGCCTGGTAAGTCTTCTAACCCTCAAAGATCACATGACATCACTTGTTTCAAGTGTAGGGGTCGTGGACACATCTCAAGGGAGTGCCCAAACAACCGGGTCATGTTGATTACGGAGGCTGGAGAGTATGAGTCCCAAGATGAAGAGGACTATGAACCAGAAGGAGAGTATGGTGACATTGAGTACCCTGATGTGGGGGAAGTGATGGTCACTAGACGTATCCTCAGTGCAATGGTGGATCCTTCAGAGACCATCCAAAGGGAGAACATCTTCCATAGCCGTTGCACCATCAAGAGCAAGGTATGTAACCTCATCATAGATGGTGGTTCTTGCACTAACGTTGCTAGTGCATATATGGTTGATAAGCTAGGTCTAGAGAAGACCAGACATCCTCGACCATATAGACTGAGATGGCTCGATGACAATGTGGAGCTCAAGATTCATGAGCAAGTCACTGTGCCATTCAGTGTGGGAAGTACCGAGACCAAGTCATGTGCGACGTGGTGCCCATGTAAGCTGACCATCTTCTATTAGGAAGACCATGGCAGTTTGACAAGGAGACAAGGCATGATGGCCGAACCAATCTCTACACTTTCGTGCATGACAAAAGAAAGGTCAGCCTAGCTCCTCTTACACCTGCCCAGGTACATGAGCTTCAACAGCAAATGAGTAAGGAAAAGAAGCTCATTAAATCTAACTTTCTTATTCAACCGAGTCATGTCCGGAGAGTTTTAGCCTCGAAGGACCTAATGCTACTAATGGTTTTCAAAGAAGTGTTGAATGTAGAAAAAGAACAGGTAGAGCTACCTCCTGAAGTAGCAACTCTCCTCAACAAGTTCCAGGATATGTTTCCAGAGGAGATACCAGCAGGCTTTCCTCCTTTACGTGGCATAAAACACCAGATCGACCTAGTGCCCGGAGCAGTCCTGCCCAACCGGCCAGCCTACCGGATGAGTCCAAAGGAGTCCAAGGAGCTTGAAAAGCAAGTCAAGGAGCTCCTGGGGAAAGGCTATGTTCGAGAGAGCCTCAGTCCATGTGTCGTACCATTGCTACTAGTGCCCCAGAAGGATGGGACTTGGCGAATGTGCGTGGACTACCGAGCAATCAACAATATCACAGTCAAGTACCGACATCCGATACCACGGCTGGATGACATGCTAGATGAGCTGAGTGGAGCCACGGTTTTCTCCAAGATAGACATCAAGAGTGGATACCACCAGGTCAGGATGAAGGAAGGTGATGAGTGGAAGACTGCTTTCAAGGCAAAGCAAGGGCTCTATGAGTGGACAGTCATGTCATTCGACTTGACTAATGCCCCAAGCACCTTCATGCGCCTTATGAACCAAGTTCTTAGGGTGTACATCAGTAAGTTTGTAGTGGTTTACTTTGATGATATATTAGTTTATAGTAAGTGCCTACGGATACACCTCACACATCTTGTGATGGTACTTAAAACCCTTCGACAAGAAGAGCTTTATGCCAATCTCAAGAAGTGCATCTTTTGTACTAATAACCTTGTCTTTTTAGGTTTTGTTGTAAGTTCACAGGGCCTACAGGTTGATGAAGAGAAGATTTGAGCCATACAAGAATGGCCAACACCAGGCAACATCAGCCAAGTAAGGAGCTTCCACGGACTGGCCAGCTTCTATAGGAGATTCGTGCCCAACTTCAGCAATATTGCGTCACCATTGACGGCAGTAGTGAAGAAGAACATGGGATTCAGCTGGGGAGAAGCTCAGGAGAAGGCATTCCAGGCCTTGAAGGACAGCCTTATGCAGGCACCAGTGCTAGTCCTGCCCGACTTCAACAAGACGTTCGAAGTGGAGTGTGATGCCTCTGGAATAGGCATAGGGGCAGTGCTAACCCAAGGAGGGAGACCAGTGGCATACTTCAGTGAGAAGCTAGGTGGTGCCTCACTGAACTACCCCACTTATGACAAAGAGCTTTATGCCCTTGTCCGAGCATTGGAGACTTGGCAGCATTACTTGCTGTCCAAGGAGTTTGTGATCCACACTGATCATGAGACTCTCAAATACCTCAGAGGGCTAACCAATCTCAAGAGGAGACATGCCAGGTGGATGGAGTTCATAGAGACCTTCCCGTACGTCATCAAGTACAAGAAGGGCAAAGATAATGTGGTAGTCGATGCACTATCAAGGAGGTTTGCCTTGATATCAACCATGGAGGCAAAGGTCCTAGGATTCGAGCACATCAAGGACCTATACAAGGATAATCCTGACTTTGCTGAGAGCTACAAGGAGTGTGGCACAGGGAGTCATGGCAAGTTTACATCCATGAGGGATTCTTGTTCCGAGAGAGAAGGTTGTGCATACCACAAGGATCATTAAGGGAGCTTATCATCCGAGAAGCTCATGGAGGAGGACTCATGGGCCACTTTGGTGTCGACAAGACTCTAGCAGTGGTCAAGGAGCACTTCTACTGGCCACACATCAAGAGGACAGTAGAAGCTCATTGTGCAAGATGCATCACTTGCAAGAAGGCAAAGTCCCGAGTGCAACCTCACGGGTTGTATCTCCCACTGCCCATACCTACACATCCATGGGTGGATATATCAATGGACTTTATTCTAGGCCTGCCCAAGATCAACCACAAAGATGCAATCTTTGTAGTGGTGGACAGATTCTCCAAGATGGCACACTTCATTCCATGTGCCAATGTCAATGATTCCACACAAACAGCTGAGCTGTTCTTCAGGGAGATAGTACGGCTTCATGGAGTGCCAAGGACCATCGTATCAGACAGGGACACCAAGTTCTTCAGCCATTTCTGGAGGACCCTTTGGAGGAAGCTAGGCACGAAGCTACTCTTCTCTACCACCTGCCATCCTCAAACCGATGGTCAAACTGAAGTTGTCAACAAGACACTATCAACTCTTCTCAGAACAACACTAGGGAAGAACCTAAAGACTTGGGTGGAGTGCCTGCCATTCATTGAGTTCGCCTACAACCGAGCCGTCCACTCAGCAACCAAGAAGACACCATTTGAAGTGGTATACGGCTTCAACCCTCTCACCCCATTGGAGCAAACACCACTACCACCAGCTGAGATGACAAACCTCAACGGAGCATCCAAGGCAGAGTTCATAAGGAGATTACACCAGAAGGTAGCAGAAAACTTGGAGAAGAGGACCGGACAGTACGTGACTCATGCCAACAAGGGAAAAAAGGAGGTGATCTTTCAACCAGGCGATTGGGTGTGGCTACACCTACGGCAGGAGAGGTTCCCCAACCTAAGGAGTTCCAAGCTAGCACCAAAAGGAGATGGACCATTCAGGATTGCTGAGAGGATCAACAACAACGCCTACCGGATCGAGCTCCCAGGTGAGTTTAATGTGTCCAACACGTTCAACGTAACTGACTTAGCCCCTTCCATGCAGATGAACCAGTTTTGAGGACAAAACCTATTGAAGAGGGAGGGGATGATGAGGACATCAGGTCGTATGTCCATCCAGGAGACCAGACTGGCCGACCAGGAAGCTTGCCCGAGATAGCCGGACCATTTGGCATGCCTGCCGGCCCAAGCAGTACCGCTGGACCCTCGACCAATAGGACCAGACCGATCAGCATTGCCGGCGGAGAGGCCCAAGCTTCCGGTACACTTGGTGGCAACGTGAATGACACTGCCGGTCCCCTTAGTGATGCCGCCGACTCCGGGATCAACTTGGCCGATTCTGAAGGCATTCCGGCCAGTACCTCGCACATTCCAGCCGGTACAGTCGATCCAGCCGAGTACACGAGCATTTCAACTTCTACACAAGGAAACTCAGATCAGATAAGTTACCAGCTTCAGGACATGCATCTAGAGGAAGTCTCTACACCAGTAGTGCCACCAGGAGCAATGACAAGGAGCAGATCAAGAGCACTCTTCCACAAGTTCAGCTTATGGGTCGTCAAACTCCTAGAGGAAGATCGACTAAGGAAAATGGGCCAGAAGTGCAAAGAAGAGTCCAAAGGCTTCTCAACAATGCAAGGGACTTGAGAGACTTGGGCTTTAGTGGCAAGAGAGGTCACGGTCCAAAGATTCTTAACCCTACTCCAAGTCGAAGACTAGGAGCAAAGCGTGTGCATGCCACAAGGACGGCCACCTTCCATTTCTTGGCCGTGAGGTAAGTAAGGTAAGTTTCAATTCGAATATATGTCTCTTTCTGTTTTGCAGGGTAGGATCTAGATTGTTTACATTTTTGAGTCAAAAACATTTTAGGAATAGGTCCTTTTTCGGTTATGCATTTTTGTATCTTTTCCATTTGTGCACTTTTGTAAACTTTCCTTTTCTTTATTTGAGTTGACCCTAGAAGGTCAAGTTGTCGAGCATATTAATAAGGCTCTTTCCAGCATTGTAGTTCGACAATCTTTTTGCTAATTAATAAAGATCGAATTTTTTTACAAATTTTCTCTCTAAGAATCTTGTGCACTTAGAACCTAGTTGAGACCAGCCCTCCTAGCTCTAAGTTTGTGATTTATCACGAGGTTCATCATCCTTCGTGTGGTTCACTTTAC
Organism: Pugionium dolabratum; assembly: GCA_018901945.1. Taxonomy (NCBI): domain Eukaryota; kingdom Viridiplantae; phylum Streptophyta; class Magnoliopsida; order Brassicales; family Brassicaceae; genus Pugionium; species Pugionium dolabratum. The sequence continues at coordinate 60,397 of JAEVFF010000237.1, read as the reverse complement.
CCTTCCATCAAATACTAACCCAAAAACCCCTATCCAAGAAGTCTAAGTTCGAGTTTCTCACCTAACCTTCTCCAAACAGCCCACGCGCAAATTTTTCTACTTCAAATTTTCCAGATGTAGGTTCCATGATGGTTGATTTTGATTTCTAATTTGTTTTTCAGGAGATTTTGCAGATAATGAATACACAATGAATTTGAGAAGAAACCTTAGTAACGTGCTTGGAGTCTTCAACTTCAAATAAGTGACTCCTTCTCTTTTACTAGGTTACTTTTCTCTACTCACTTTCTCAATGACGAGATCCTCCTTGCTAGCTTTGATACCATTGTTGAGAAAAGTTGACGTAGGTTGTTTGTATCTTATTGTTCAATAACATCGTATTTGTTGAGTTTCTCTCAAACTGAGAGTAAGTTCCTGTCTTGGTATTAAAGCCTTTAGAAAAATACAACTTCGTACTATAAACGTATTTTAAACTGTGAGAAAAATTTAAACCTCAAAATAATCTACTTTATCGATTCTTATACACAAAATCTAAGATGCATCTTCATTAGATTAGTATTAATAAGATTTGATCTTATCTTATACTAATCTTGTATTTATCTCAATTTTAGGTTAAAAGGTTTTCTAGCCCAATGCATTTGCAAGGCCCATTTATTTATCCAATAAGTCACTTAAATCCAAAATTATCCACCTTGACTCTTTTTAGGTCAACCCATATAATTGAGTTAATCCTAGTCTTTTTTCCTCCTTCGTGCGTCTCCTTCCTCATTTCTCCTCTCTCACATTTTTTTCTTTCATTTCTGACTTTATTTTTCTTTGCAGTGACATTTTTGTTAGAATTCGGTTTTACGGAAGTGGCTGTCGATCACTTTACGGTGAGTTTTCTAACGAAGACATTAAAATCGAAGTTCGTTTGAATGAGAAATGAATATCTAAAGTAGGTTGCTTGATAAGCATAAAATGAACAAATGTAATTGATCCCACATTAGAAGTTAGAGGTGAAATCTCTCTTGTATATCAAGCGGAGAATAATAACAAAACTCAAAACTTTGTATACACTTTAGTATATTAGTGGAAGGAGATAACTGAACTCGAGTTTCGAGTTTTTGGAATTTAGCAAATAAACCAATGGTTGGTATAATTTTTATTGTGGTTTGGTTCAAACTTCATTTGTTATTTGTTGACTAAGTCAATAGTCAATTTCTCCTTAATTGAGTTAAATTACAATTTACAACCAAATTAATTTGGTTTATTGTTTTGTAACATTTGTAACATAAAAAATCATAATGATTTTTAGTAGAAAATAATTCTCATTAAAAATGGAGTAACCTCTTTATAAACTCATATGGTGAATCATTAAGAATGAATGATTAAAAATGAGAATGGAAAAAGAAAGGAAAAGAGACCTTTGATTTTCTCATTCTAAAAGTGTAAAAAATACACATAAAAATCTCTCACATATTGAGTCTAAGAGTGCAACATAGAAAAGCGTTCGTTGGATTCTGTTCTTGGGTTGTGCAAAACAGAATAGTTATAGTTGTATCCTGGGATTTGGAACGCCATGCAACCGTCACACTACATGGCGTTTTCAGAATTAAGGAAAGAGTGTCTCGCCTCTGCAAATCTAGTCTTTCCAAAATTCTTGTATCGGTATCAGTTGCCCACATTGTAAAAATCGTGTTTTTACAATCTTAATTCTAAAATTTTTTTACAATATTTACATTCTTAATTCTAAAAATTTTGTTAGTCTCAAGATTATAATTACAATAATTACAATCTTAATTCTGAAAAATTTTGTTAGTTTCATGATTGTAATTACAATAATTACAATCTTAATTCTGAACTAGTTGACTTACGAAAACTGATTTTTTTCAAAACAATCTTAAATATTGTAAAAAATTTCAGAATTAAGATTGTAAGAATACGATTTTTACAATATGGGCAACTCATAATTGTGAATAAAATTACATATAATAAAATATAAAAGTACCGATACAAGAATTTTGGAAAGACTGGATTTGCAGAGGCGAGACACTCTTTCCTTAATTCTGAAAACGCTACGTATTGTGATGGTTGCATGGCGTTCCAAATCCCAGGATACAACTGCAACTATTCTGTATTACACAATCCAAGAACAGAATCCAACGAACGCTTTTTTATGTTGCACTCTCAGACTCAACATGTGAAGAATTTTTATATGTATTTTTTACACTTTTAGAATGAGAAAAACAAAGGTTTCTTTTGCTTTCTTTTTCCATTCTCATTTTTAATCATTCATTCTCAATGATTCACCATATGAGTTTATGAAGAGGTTACTCCATTTTTAATGAGAATTATTCTCCACTAAAAATCATTATAATTTTTTATGTTACAAATGTTACAAAACAATAAACCAAATTAATTTGATTGTAAATTACAACTTAACTCAATTAAGGAGAAATTGACTATTGACTTAGTCAACAAATAACAAATAACGTTTGAACCAAACCACAATAAAAATTATACCGATCATTGGTTTATTTGCTAAATTCCAAAAACTCGAAACTCGAGTTCGGTTATCTCCTTCCATTAATACACTAAAGTGTATCCGACGTTTTGAGTTTTGTTATTGATTCTCCATTTGATATACAAGAGAGATTTCACCTCTAACTTCTAATGTGGGACAAATTACATTTGTTCATTTTATGCTTATCAAGCAACCCACTTTAGATACTCATTTCTCATTCAAACGAACTTCAGTTTTAACATCTTCGTTAGAAAACTCACCGGAAAGTGATCGACAGCCACTTCCGTAAAACCAAGTTCTAACAATCCCCCACATGAAGAAAAATGACTCTAAACACGTGACGACTCGATAGACTTAACAAAACTAACTATCTAAACAAGACTCGACAAGACTAGACAGAAAGGACGTTTTGAGAGTACAAACAAAAAATCTACTGTATATGAGTTGGTAGCATTTTTCAGCCTTGAACCAATCATTGTTAATAGCTATCGGATTTACTTGACCAGAAGGTGAACATGATATCTTGAACCCTCTGGACTTTTATGTAAACCGAGATAATAACTATAACATAATTTTTTTTCTCATAGAACTAGGTTATCTATTGTGTTCATTTTGGCCATGAACATACCTGGTTAATCATGAGTGAATTTGGAGAATATAACATTTCTTTCATTCTCCTAGAAACGGCCCCATTTCACACTCACAAGGTGATTTGCCATTAGCTTTGTTTTAAGGAGCATCATGTAATACTCCAATTATATCTCAAAGCTATGGTCTCAAATCATTAAAAGCAACGCTTATCTTACACACATACAGGAAGCACTGTACATCATCCTAGGAACTGGGTAGAGACGTAAGTCTCATAGTGCTCTTCTAGATTCCGTTTGACTTAGCTGTCCCTTTGAACCTACATCTTGGGATCTCCAGTCACATAGGTAGGGTTACCATCAAACTTCATCTTTATCCATAGGCTTTAAACTCATTCTTCTTGATAATCCTAGGTTGTCATTCAATTGGATATAATCTGTTGAGATCACACCATTTGAGATCAGTTTTATAATGGTTTTTTTCCTTAAAAAATGACTAAAGCACTATATACAATCTACCTTTTTAGTTAGATTGTGACTATTTAGAAGGTTGTACTATAATTTTTGTAGACACCCCTACACTTTTAGGTATTTGTACGAATATATTTTTACCTTTAAAAGTTCATATGACATCTTGTCAATAACTTTCTGTGCTTGATTCTCCGCTTGATATACAAGAGAGATTTCACCTCTATCTTCTAATGTGAGACAAATTGCATTTGTTCATTTTATGCTTCTCAAGCAACCCACTTTAGACACTCATTTCTCATTCAAACAAACTTCGGTTTTAACGTATTCCCAAGAAAAGTCACCGGAAAGTGATCGACAGCCACTTCCGTAAAACCGAGTTCTAACAATTTTCACTTTGCATCGCCATTTCTGGCAAAGATTCTCCTATTTCCGGTGAGTTCTTCGCTTGGTATTACTTCTCCTATTTCCGGAGAGACCCTTGCTTGGTATCGCCTTTTCCGACGAGATTCTTGTTTGATATCACCACTTCAGGCGAAACTTAAGCCCACAGATACTACGAAGTGAGGGAATGTTAGAGAAAATCCATATTTGTTGTATTGGGGCACATGAATATAGCATGATGAATCGTTAAAGGGATACGATATATATCTTCCAATTCTAATGTATATTTATAAATGCCACTGTACCATAAACATATTTGCAATTAATTCATCTTAGCAATGACAGATGAATATTCATCTCAAACATGAAATAATACTTGTTCAGTGGTTCCACCAGTCAAATTCTCGTAAGATTTCGATGAGTTTACATAATTAAAAAAACTGTTAAACAGATCATTTATTCTATTAAAGCTCGCTTGGTCACCAAAAGGTTTTATCAATGTTCGAGGATTGACTACTTTGAGACATTAAGCCTTGTTTTGAAGGCAAAACAGTCATGATTTCAAGTCAAGTTGTCATTATAAATTTGCCTTTGAGACTGCTTGACATTAACAATACGTTTTGTAGTGCATTCTTACCGAGGAAGTATTCATAAAATAACCACTTGGATTTAAGAAAAAAAACAATCCAAAACTTTTCTACCAACTACACAAGAAAATTTATGGCTTGAAACAAGCTATTAGAGCATGGTATACAAAACTTTGTCGATCTTTATTCACCAATGTCCTTGTAGACACCTCCTTATTCAACTTCACAAGGCAATCATTTGTCTTGTTCCTTTTGGTCTACATTGACGAAATTTTTCTCATACAGAAATTCAAAACGACATTTTCAACAGTTTATTTGAATAACTTTTCTCAATTTAGAAAATCTCTCCTACTTTTGGGTATTGAGGCCTCTCGAGTGTATGGTGGATTTCTCCTTACATAAACCAAATATGTCAATGAGCTACTTAACAAAACAAACATTGTAGAAGCAAAACTTTGTAGTGTTATGATGATTGATGTTTGGAGCTGTTGGAACAAAACAAAACATATTATGACTCGGATGCTGAAAAGATGAGATGGAGTATGATATGCAAGTGTTGATACAACATACACTGAAATAGTAGTTAATGCGGTGGTTGATACAATGTTATCAAGACAAAATATAGGTCAACACAAGGCTGATCCAGACATTGGACACATGAGATAGAGAATGTTCTGTAACTGTTGATACAACAAGGCTAAGGCAATACTTGATGAAATAGTTGATACAATCAGCAACATAGAATAAGAGCATGAAAGATGATTATAATCGAATAATCATCGACTTAAAGTAGAGGATGTATCACAGAAGTCTACCAGAATATAAAGTCTCTAGTTGGATACAACAGAAGATGTATGAGACAAGATGTTGAGATGTGATCAAATGGCATATCGGAAAGCAAGAATTTAATGTGGCGTAAATACTGATGTGGCGTAAATGCTGATGTGGCAAAAGGTTTGCTGAGATGAACAAAATTGTTGGGATTTTAAATATCTAATATAACATATTGGGTGCATAAACTTGATGGAATCAAACGATATATCAGAGAACATAACATGAACCAAGGACTTGATGTGGCGCAACTGCTAATGTGAAAAATGGCTTGCTGAGCTGTTATGAAGTTGCAAGAGAATCATATATTCTCTACAATAGATTTGACAAATAGATAAACAGTTGTATCTATGATATTGGAAAATCAAATATTCCATATTTGAATTTGACAAGTAGATAAACTTGGAAAGCAAGTTGTATCTATCAAATCTCGTGAGAATCCTATATGCTAGGGTTAGTGGAGTGTTATAAATACCAAGGGGTTGTCTCATAAAGACTCACGGCTGCCGAGGGTATTCGTGAAAGGTGCAGGCATTTGTCTAGAATCGTCCCATCAGACATACTAACAATGGAATAGATGATTTGATGAGTTTATGAAAACTCAAGGTTTTCAGAGAAGCTCACATGATCTATGTTTTTACATTAAAGGATCAGAGACATCTCAGTTAATTTACCTTATGATATATGTCGATGATATGCTAATAGCATCCCAAGACATTCGACATGAAAGATTTGGGTCCAGCCTCAAGGATCTTAGGTATGGATATAATGAGAAATAGAGAAAAAGGGATTCTAAAACTATCATATGCTGGAAATTGTCCATTCTAAATTTGCCAAAATCCTATAAAATAAACATACAAATATTAATTGATAATTACAAACTCAAAACCCTAATATTTATATACAAAAAAATTTATATAAATATATGAGGTAGGTTTAGATTTTCTCTTAAATTTTTATAAGACAGTTATTTGTGCAAAGTTATATTTTTCAAAGAGGTTAATAATAAGGAGATTACTCTCTCGATGTTAGAAAGGAATTCAATCAAACTCTAGCCAAGTTGCTATTTTCTCTACAAAATATATTACTACAACTAGTTTGAAAGTTCAGTGGTTCCTATTATTAATTAAAGAGTTTTGTTAGGGTTTGTCAAAAGGTGCACTTATTCACTTTCTTTCAGTGACATCATTATCTCTATGAATATTCTATCACACAATAGATATTATTTGACTCTCATTACTGTATATAATCATTTGTAAAGTTATACATCAATACATAACAAATTCTATATTCATAAAAATATATTATATTAGATGAGTTTTGAGTCAATTGGTTGAACAGTATAAAAAACTTCGAAATTAGGACTATATATATATATATATATATATATATATGAGAGAGGAGAAAGTAAAAAATCGATGGTTACACCACATATATATCTATTCTAAAGTTATAAAATTCGACTTTACTATCCTTCGTTTAAAGATGTTAAATTCGAATATGAAAATATTAAATTATTGAGCCGACATGTTGTAGTTCATATTTTTTTCACATTTCTCTACAATGTTTATATATATATATATATGACTTTATAAATTATTTGATAATATGTTTTATACCATATACACATATAAGGTCACATTTAACGTTTTTAGTGCTGTAACTAAATTATTATTTGTTAATTTTCATATGGTATTGTTTCATGTTAAAATATTTATCATACCATATAGACATGTTATTATACCTTCAACTATTAGTTTAACACGTTAATTAAGGTAATATTTGTTAACTTTTATTCATATATTATTATAACATGATAAAAAAAAAACTTTGTATAACATACAAACATGTAACTTTATCTCTAGGCTTTTGTTTACTGCAGTAACAAGTATAATATTGTCATTCTCGTTATTAAAATTTGACTTTTCACTGAAGTATAAAATATTTGTCACAATAAATTTACATAAAACAAGTAAATACAAAGTTTAACTTTGGAGATTCCCAAACAATGTTGACCAATATAATTTTTCTTTGACGAAATACTTCGTCTTTGGTTTTTGTTTTTTTGTCACTTTTGTATAAACATTATAATTATCTATTGGTTTGAAGATACGTAGTGTTTTTTCAAATCATTGTACTATTGAAATACTTATATATGAGAAGATAGTGTTCCTTTTCCACGTTTGTTTGGATAGACTGTCCGGTTGTTTGTTTTTTTCTTTTGCTTGGTAGATGAGAGAAAAATCCGGATAACGGTGCCAAAGTTTTTTGAATTCTTCTATCTCCGTTGTAAATGTTGACCATTTATCTGGATAGTTAATTAGCTGAATTAAGTCAATGGAATCCGTAAAAAATCTCTCACAATATTTTTGCCTCTTGTGCAAGCTAAACATCGTTCAACAAAGGCTAAAAAGCTCCATATGAAACGGAGATTGTCCTCTGTATGTGCCTCTCATACCTAGTAGGTCACTCGTTGCATCCTTCAACTTAAGGATCCATCCAATTCCTGATGTACACTCTCCCTCCTTCCACGAGCCGTCAACAAAGCATGCAAATGGGAAAAGGTCCTGAGCTGCATCACCCCCTGCCTTCGCTTCTTCTAGAATTTTTAAATCCTTGGATAAATGCCAGAGATTACTTTTTCTCCGGGTCTTTTCTAGAATTTCTATGGCGGTTTGGTTTATATTGTTATAAATCTTGTCGTTTCGAACTTTTCAAATAAACCAAAGGATCTATGGGAAAATTTTAGAATCGGATTCTGTCTGGGATCCCTCCGGTATTTGCCATAAGAGATAATTCATGTTCCCAAAAAAAATATTTAGAGGGAAAATGGGGGGGGGGGAGGGGGGTACTGAGGGGATGGATGATAGCGCCCACGTTTGGAAAACCAGTGGGCACAGGAACAAGGCATGGTTAATGCATTGTGAGGCATAACCACAAATTTCACATGAAGGCTCACTTCGAATGTGACGATAATGAAACGCTTGTAGGTAGCTATTGATCCCAAGAGGGATTGCCAGAGAAAATGTTGAATTTTCTTCGGAATTGTTAATTTCCAAATAGTTTGTTTCAATGGAGATAACGATGGCCGCTACAGTATGAGATTCATACTAGGTGATTTCCATTTCTGAAAGGTCTCATAGCCCGATTTGACTGTATACTCCCATTTTTTCTGAAGTGCCAACAGAACATACTCCATTTCCTTTGGTTATTTGGGGGTGATGAAAGTAATTAACCTTACATCTTCGGGACTAAATAGCCTCCACAGTTCCAAGATATTCCAACGACCATTTTCTTGGCAAATAAGGTCAGTTACCTTCGCGCTGTGAAACCAAGATTGGTTGGTCCTAATTGGGTCTCTTGGGACTATGTTTGGGATCCAGGGATCCATCCATATATTATCTTGAGAGGAAGTTTCCAGAATCTTCCTTGCACCTATTCCTATTAGGTCTATGGGAGACCAGATACTTCTCCAATCATAGGATGTCCGGTGTGGTTTATTTGCCTAGAAAACATGAGAGTCCTTGAAATATCAACCCTTCAACACGCGAGCCACTAATAATGTGGAAAATCTCTCTAGACGCCATAGTTGTTTCGCTAGGAGGGCCTTGTTAAAATTTTTCAGACTCTTGAAACCGATGCCACCGTCTGCTTTGGGGAGGCATAGTATTTCCCACAGAAGCCAGTGAATGTCCATCTCAGATCTACCCGAGGCCCAGCAGAAATTACTGATTATACTATTAAGCTTTTTGCCCAGGGATTTGGGAAACAGAAAGCAAGACATCGCATATGTCGGTATCGCCATTGCCATGAATTTAATCATAATTTCCTTACCTCCTCGGGATAGAAGTCTTGACGACCATCCGTTTATTTTTTATTGAATTCGATCCTTGACATAGGCGAAAATTTGTACTTTAGAACCTTTCAGATTTTTTGGGATCCCCAGATATTTCCCGTTGCCGCCGTCACCTTGGATCCCTAATTTTTCCTTAATGGCTGATTGGACATTGCTCAGTACCTTCTTACCAAAAACAATGGACGATTTATCGTAGTTTATATGCTGTTCCCAGACTTTGCAATAGGCTTCCAAGATACTAGAAATTGACTCACAATGTTTAACATAGGTTTTGCAGAAGAAAATGATATTGTCAGCGAAAAGATGATTCAATAGGAAATAGTTTTTTGTGAATGGCTCGGAACATCAATAATACTGTCCATTTAAAAACTAAGTGTTGAAATCCGCACTTCAATTTTATAATTGTATAAAAAAGCACTATCAAAATTGTTAAAGTTGAAATTAACCATTTTCCAATTTAGGGACTATAGCATAAAGCCTTTGATAGAATGAAAGTTTTTTTATATCTGAAACTATATAAATCTCCGGCCATTACGTGCAGAAAATATTTTTTTTTTTATTTTACTATAGATTTTAATTATTTTTATTTACGTTATATATCTAATATATAAATAAATAATTTATGAATTAAATATTTATTATAATTTTTATTTAATTTAAAATACATATTTGATTGATTGATAGATGAATCTATTACATATATTTTAACAATTTATTAAAAAAGATTGTCATTTATCTATTTTAAATTCTATATTGATATTACATATAAATTGACCCATCAACAAAAAATTATAATATCAATTATTTTACTAACTACATTTCCCAATTATTATTAGAGGTATGAAAATAAAAAATTAATTACTTTTACTAATTACATTTCCCAATTAAAAGTATTATTGATTAGCTTGATAATAAATTAATAAAACATATGTAATTTACTAATTTAATAGAAAATAGATAAAAGTTGATTATTTTTTATATGATTGGAGAAATTGATACATAATTCCTAAATAAAAAATATAACACATAAATAATTTTTACTAACTATATTTTTCATTTAATATTAAAAGTATGGTGTCATGCTACTTCGTTTCTTTGAATTTTCTTGATTTAAAATTTTGTAAGAAATAGAAAGTCATCTTCTCTTTTTTTTTTTCTTACATAGTACATCATTTGACACAAAATCTTTTGGATATTATTACTATTAGGTGTAGGATGGGAACTATGCAATGGTAAAATCAGGTTATTGAGATTGGAACAGTTGTTAGAATAATATTACGTTATTTCGCCAATTCTGTGCTTTTCATAGGAGTAAGTTTAAATATTGTATAATGATTAGTTTATTTCTTATGTAAGAGTTAGTGTAATTTGATATAAACATTTTTTATGTTCACGAGGCACATAATCTTTCTAATTTTATATTTCCTCTTATGTATTTATTTACATATAAATCATATTTGTTTTTATAGAGTAAATTAAATCTACGTATTTTTATAGTTTAAATATTAATTTATTTTCATTTTAACATAAATAATAACATTAAACACAATAATAAATTAATTTAGAAATAATAAATTAATAATGAAGTATATTAATTTAGCAAATCTAAAAAGAAACAATCGAAAAACATAATATACTTTCGCATCATTTACAACCATTCCAAAAATTTCACGGTATTAAAATATTGTTTCCACAATTTTAATATGAGTAATATCTTAAAATAACATTTTTAAGGTTTTTCTTCCAAATCTATCATTCCCAAAATTTCCAAAAGTAGCACAAATATTTATGTAAAAATATTTATTTATTCTAAATAAATTATACATAAAATTAAAGTATTATATTTGAGTTCATTTTTTCTAATTTAAGGTTTAATTTTTTCTATTAAAATATACATTTAATATATTTTAATCTTAAAATTTGTGATAGTATTAGAAATTTAAACTAATGATACTATTTTTTGAATAAAAACTTACAAAGTTGCTATTTTCAATTTCATTTTAAATGGTTTAAAATAATAGTGATGTGTAACATTTTTCATTTGAAAAAAATCAAATAACTTTTAATTTGTTTTTTAGTAATAAAAGTTTGTGAATAAAAAGTATGTAATGTACATGGTTTATATAGGTTCCAACAATGTAAATTATTTTATTAAGGTAAATATTGATATATAATTTGTGGCTGTAAATCAATTTATTTGTTTATGAGATTTACGAAAAATCAATTTTAGTTAATATATGACTAATAAGTGAAGTAATATATGAATTCTCTTAATTAAAAAATAAGTGAATTTTGTAAAATATAATGACATATCACTAGAAAATATGAAATAACTAAAAAAATTATGACATTACGATTAGTCAAATGTTAAATGGCGATTTTAAAAATTTTTTAATGCAATACATGTTTTCAATTTTATGGTTTTATTTTGATTTTCTACATTTATAGTGATTTGGTTTGAAAAATCACGATGAATAATTTGTATTCAATTATGATCATTACTTTTACATATTTTTTAAATTGTTCATATTTTATTCAATATCTAATTATATAATTGATAATTTAAGAAATTAATATTTAAAGATGAAACTTAATATATTATCGTACTAAAATATAGTTTAGATTTAATTTGATTTAAAATAAAAACTTAACTATATTACAAACTGAAAAACATAATTTTAGTAGTTTTAAATACATAAAACATAAATTCATCTTATATAATCAATATATAATATAATCATATAAAATCTTAATCAAATGTAATAATGATCCAAATTTATAATATGTTATACCACGGCATGGCGTAGGAAAATTATCTAGTTACTTATAATTTATTAGATTGGAAAATTGACAAAAATAACATTTTTAAGGTTTTTTTACAAATATAACACTACTAATTTAAATTTCCAAAAATAGGACAAATTTAATATTAAAATACCTTAAATTCTTTTGAATAAATAAAATTGAACCCTAAATTGTAAAAAACACAAATATAATATTTTAATTATATTTATAATTTATTTATGATAAATATGTATTTTTAGAAAATAATTTATGCTATTTTTATAATTTTGAATTTAGAATACCAAATTTGAAACAAAAATTTTAAAATTTTTTATTTTAGAGTATTACTCAATTAGATTTGATATTAACAGTTGATTTGATTTTTCAATAACAATTTATTCACTTTCAATATAAAATTAGCATAGTACATGTGCTATATAATCTATTTAAAATCGTGTAGATTTCTTTTAAGTTTGTTATATAATATTTCAGTGATATTTATAGTTAGAGTAATACCATTAAATAGTATTTTTTTAAATTTTTGTTCCAAATTTACCAATATAAATTTAAAAATCCAAAAATAACACAATTTATTTTCTAAGAATACATATTTATTATAAATAAATTTAAAATATAATTAAAATATTACAGTTTTTTCTAATTTAATGTTTAGTTTTTCTTATTAAAAAGAAGTTTTAAGGTATTTTAATATTAAATTTGTGTTATTTTTCTGAAATTTAAAATAATGATGGTATTTTTGAAACAAAAACTTAAAACAATATTAGTTTTGTCAATTGCTCTTATATTTACTCAAATTTTATTAATTAAAGATTTCAATGAATATAATCTTTCGATTCACTTAACACAATCGAAAGATTATATTCAAAAAAAAAAAAATGAATATAATCTTTCGATTGTGTTAAGTGAATCTAAATATATATTGTATCAATAAATCCTTTTTTTTTATAATATTTTATAGTTAATAAAGTCTTTGTATAAGATTTTATCGTGAAATAAAATCTTACGAATTAACCTATATTTTATCGTGATATTGATTGTGATACTTGATTAATATATTCATTAAGTTTTAGTTTACTCGAAATGAGTAATTTAAATTATAAAAACTTTTATATAATAGTTATACAATTTAAAATTTCAGAAATATAAAAACCATGTAATATTAAATATGAATTTAATTGAATTCAATAAAATTTTAAAACATATTTTAATTAAATTAATGAAATTCATAGTATGAATTAATTTTTCATGTTATGGAATACACTTATACAGTAATCATATTTAAATTAATTATTATTAACTCATTTTTAGTATTACAAAAATGATATAATATAAAATTTATTTGAAAACATATTAATTATGTTAGAAATAAAAACAAAACTAAATTAGTAATCTAAATAAAAGAATGTTGGATGTTTGGTTATTAAAATATGTAATTAATAATTTTTATTATTTTAATTAAAAAATACTGAAAATGAATGTGATGAACAAATTTATATTTTAATGTTTCTCATTTAATATATTGATAAAAATTATCTTGTGATGGATACTATCCTTATGTTTAATACATAGAAGATTTTTAACCAAAATTGAAAAATAAAAATGGAGTAATTATTGTTCAAAATATATCTTAACTATATTGCCCCTTAGAATCTAACTTATCTATATACGAAATGAAAAAATATATAAAAGCGAATATTGACTATCCAAAAATAAACAGATTAATAAAAGAAAAAGTGAGTTTTATAATAGTAACTGCAAAATTAATAGAAGAAAATCGCGAAAAAAGAGGATGAACGACATTGAAACTAGAAACCAGAAAGCGTGCTTCGCTATGGTCTTTTCAATAAATTATTGACAACTCTTGTGACCCTTGAGAGAGAAACTCGACGCTTTTGTAACTTTTTTTTTGCAGTAAGCACTACTAAGCACATTTTTCAAGCAACAAGGTTAGTGAAGAACTACTTCTTATTATTATATATATGCTCTGCGTTTTCCAGGCGTGCATGTTTATTTTTATATATTTCGTGTTGGTGTTGATTTTCCTTCTTACAGTTTCTGGGCAACGGCTAGTTATTCATTTATTCGGAGTTGTCGAAAAGGTGGAAGGAATATTCGATGGATTACGAAGAAGATCGGTAGATTTTCTCTCTTTTTTTCATCTTTTGCTGCGATTTGGGTTTGTTTTGACTGTGTTGTAGTCATGGGTTTTTGTTTTTTTTGTTTCGATTATTTGATGGAATATGGTTTGGTTTTGTGTTGATTGGTTATTTTCGTCTGCATTCTTCGATTTTGTGGGTTTTGTTTCTATCTCCGTTAGTGTAAAATAGAGTCTGGTTCGCGAGCTCTCTTGTGTGGGTTTTGCTGAAATCCGCTTAGATTCTGGGGGTTATATTTAGCTCAGTGCTGGCTTTGGGTTTTGAAAAATTTCTGGGTTTAATTTTTGTGAAATTAAGAATGTTGGGTTTCTTGATGCAAGGGGGGATCATAAAATGTTTCATCTCCACTAAACCACCAAAGTTTCATAAGTGCCCCTTTTGTCAAAATGTTGAAGCATGTTTGGTTCTTGAATCTTATAAACTATAAATAGTGGTCAGAATCGAGCAAAAGTGGTGGTTTTGACTTGTGATTGAGCTTGACGTTGTGGAATATGTGTGTTTTGCAATGTGCTTCTCTATTTGCATAGTTTGAGTTGTTGGTAGATTTGTTTTACATTACTACTAGCTTATAAGCATCGTCTTCACAAAGCTTCCAAGCAGATTAGTAATATGTTGTGTCATAAACATGTAAATGTAAAACTTTGCAGTAACCCTTCTTGGAGCTGGCAAATGGAGAGCTACAATCTCCAACCAATGTCTGATTCCTGTAAGTTTTATTTTTGTTGTTTTACATCTTTTAACTTTTACAATACTGACGACAAGTGTGATTGAATCATTCTCTAAATCTCCAGCGGATGTGCCTGAGTGCACGATGACTGAAGTCACATTAAGCCAAGACGATCACTCATACATGTTTGAGGACGTAGCCACCCCAGTGAAGGCATGTAGCGAGCTTGGTTATCATGTCACCACAGGTTGAGCTTTTTTTTCATTTCAAGTAATGATGTCTATTTAATGATGGTTTCTAAGCTAAAGAGTTGGGCTTCAGATGAAACAAATAGGAAACTGGAAGTGCATAGTGAGACACGTTCTGCTTTTAAGAGGCGTCGGATGTTACAATTCGAGGACCACCCTATTGAGACATCCCTTTTCAGCAGTGAAAGTTTCTCTGCAATATTAAAATCAAGCGTGAGTACACAAAACCCTATCTCGTCTCTTCATATGGAATGTTTTCTTCTACTTGTGTAACAAATTCAAGCTTCTCGGCATCTGACTGCCTAATTCAAATGTTAATTACCTACCAATCCCATGGCTAATTATGTAACTAAAAGCTATGAATCAAAGCAACATTTGATAGCATAGGAGGTTGCTTCAATTGTTGTTTCTTCTATGCATGATCAGGCTAGAGAGGATGCATTCGATGAGCTTTTACCTGACGGGTGTCAGCTTATTGAAGGCTATTCAGGTTGAGCTCTTACATATTCTTCCAAGTCAATCTAGCTAATGCATTTTCCGTTCAATCAGAAACATTGTCTCTTTTGCAGAAGACGCCTCTGCCTCAAGCTTCGAGGGACTTGATCTGTATGCTGAAGAGTGGTACGCTGAATGCTTAAATGATGCTGAGACTCCAACCCTACCTGATGACTTGTATGTTTCTACCTTTCTTTTTTTCTTTATTTTCAGCTTAGTATCCTATTTGTTTTCATTAACTGATTACTATTGCTCTTTTCTCGCAGAAGCTTTGGTTCTCCTGATGTCCAAATAGATATTTCAGGTCAGATTTCTTTGTTTTGGTCTCTTCTTTAGCTTGCTCTATCCCTGGTTTTTCTTGCTAAAAACCCATGTGTTTGGCACAGAGTACTTAAATGTTCCACCAGAAACAGAAACCAGGGAAGTTAAGCGGCCTGTGACTCGATCATCTCCAAATGTTATATTTAAAGGTACAATAAAAGGGTTGAGTGAACAATTTCATAGTCTACACATTCATTTTGCTACAACACGAGAAGAAAAGAAAACATTAGTATAATGTTAAGTGGGAATAGCAGGTAGGAAATCTTTTACAAGGCCGGTTTCAAAGCTGCCATCTTCTATCATCTATCCATTTGCGTTCATCAAACCATGTGGGGTTCACGGCGACATAACTCTCAAGGAAATAAACCAGAAAATCCGTAATCCACCAGCAAAACCAAAGGAAGACAAAGAAGATCCTGCAGTGATCCAGACTTCAGCATTCTCTGGGAAACCTGTTGTAGGAAAGACTAAAATCCGCACGGAAGGAGGAAAAGGAAGCATAACAATAATGAGGACGAAAGGCTAAGCTAAGTTAAGTAAGCTAATAGCAGTATTTTCAGTCGTTTAAATTGACTGCAGAAAACTCTTAAACTTCTTTTGCCTTATTCTCAGAGGCCCTTAAATTCTTTTTACCGGATATAGTTCTAGTCAAGGGCCTTTAAATCGGCTAATACTCTTCGAAATCGGATTATAAATCATGTTCTTGTTTTGTTTGGTATGTGTAGTAAGAAAGTGAAGTTAAGGATCTGTAGCCATGTGGCAGGATAAATTTTGTTTGTATAAAGTTTTTTGTTCTTAATGTTAGCTGAAACTTTAAACCACGACTGTTGTGTTTGCAAAAAAGAAGGATCAAATCTTGTTTTTTTTCTCCTCTTCATTCGTTTTTTTATAAATTTTGTGTTGCAATAAATTATTTTGGACATTTAGCTATTGGGATCAACTTTGAGTTTTCGATATCAATTTATAATTCCTTTCAGTTCGGTTTTAAATAATTTGGTTTGGTTTGGTTTGATTTTTAGATAAAAAAATGATAAACAAAATTATTTAATTAGTATTATAAATTGGACAATATTTAAAACATCACTGTTTAAATTTTTTGTTTTAATATAATACTATTAGTTTAAATTTTCAAAAATAATATAAAATTACTGCAAAAATGATTGAAAATCTTTTAAGAAAATTTAAACTATAAATTAAAAAAAAATCCAAGCATAATAGTTTAATTTTATATAATTTATTTAAAATAAATAATTATTTTTATATAAGAATTTATACTATTTAAAATTTTTATTTTTAATATGTTAAATATGTAACATAAATTTAAAATGATATTATTTAAAATATTACTCTTGTAAATAAGTTTTGAGTATATTTGATATATGTTTAGATTTTAAATTATTTCTAATAAATTTTCGATTAGTTTAATTGATGTAATTTAATTTTGTAAAATCCGAAGTAATTTGGTCTGTAATTTATTTCATTTGAAATCATTTTATAGTTTTTTTGGGATTTGGATTTGAGAATTTTAATTCGGTTAAAGATGATTCAGTTTGAAAAAGTTTACCCACCGTACAAGAAATTGCAATGAAAAGAAGAGTCTATTTTGTTTTTCTGTTAAAGGTGCTCCACAGTGGAAAATCGAAATAATTCATTCAAACCAATGGGATTATTTGGATATTAAAACTACTAATAAATAACGGGTAAATAGTAATTAAAATATTGAATTTTTGTGTTTGAATCATTTAAATAATAAATTTTTAATTAATTATTTAAATAATAATTTATATAATTAAATACACCAATTTAGATATACAATTACTCAACATTAATATTTAAATTAATTTTGTTAATTTTGTTATTTATTTTTTATTTATTGGTATGTAGTTTTAGTTGATTAAAATAAATAATAGAATTAAAAATGTTATTTTTTTATGTTAATATTGATTGATCGCATGTTTAAATCGGCGCAATTAACTATATACAGTTATTTGAATGGTTCATTAGAAATTTGGTATTTAAATAATATAAATATAAAAATTAAGTATTTTAATGATATTTTTCCAATAAATAACTCATCGAATTTTACCACACATAAACTGAATCGAATTAATTACACACGTGACATCAAGCGACCAAATTAAACACATCTCTTTATCAAAATTCTTTTCTGTTAAAATCATTGCATTAATTTCTCACAAAATCATTGCATTGGATTCCCGAAATTTCAGTCACCAAAACCAACTCAAATTTGTGTTAGTTGAATTTTGATATAAATGATATAATAAATATATACTAGATTTATATCTAAAATAAAAAATATTTCTAAATCATATAATATTGTTTATTAATAAATATAAATTTAATATTAATATAATTTTTATTTTTATATAAAATTATTTTAATATTAATTTTCGTATATATAAATTAAAAAATGAAAATTAATTGTTTTTACTAATTTAGTAATATTTTTTGTTAGTTTAATAAAATATATTGATTATTTAACCAAATTAATAATAATAGTATATATTATAATTATTTTAATAATTTAAACTCATTTATATAGTTATTTGAAATTTATTGTGGTGATGACACGCGACAACATAATATTGTAATTATTTTAATAATTAAGTTTATTTATAAATTTATTTAAAACTTATTATATTGATAATACATAACATTTTTGATAATAACATGTGATGATAAAATTATTTTTTTAAATATTTTTCAAATAATATATTTGGGATGTACGTTAAAATCGTAAAATCGCAGTTCACGAACAAAATTCTAATTTCTCTCTCTTCCAATCGTTTCAGTTGACAGTCGTCATCGGAATTTAGTATTGTCGTTGTTTCAGTTCTATGCTTGGATACATCTTTTTCCCTACATTCCTAGATCGTGTCTTTGTTCAGATAGGATTTCGACGGCGAAGGTTTCGGTCTAGTCCTCTCGACTTGGTGCGGTGAAGAAACTAAACACTACACCTGATTTGGTACTATAATATCATTGCGTTGGATTGCCCAAAATTCAGTCAACCAAAATCAACTAAACTCTAAACCTCTAAAATGGCAGCAAAAATAATGCAGCCAACTAAGCCACTTGATCATCTCAAATTCTTAAAATAATAAATTATACAATAATATATATATATATATTAAAATGGCCGCTCATAAAATTTTTTTTAGTTTCTCTCTATAAAAAAGAGAATAAGAAAAGTACGTTTTGATATTATGTTTTTGTGTATTATATTTAGACAAAATATATGTATATATACATTACAGAACTTCAATAAAAAAGAAATACATATATTTAACATATTTATTAGCTTAAATTATGGATTCACAAATTAGTGAGAACCTTTACACATAAGATAAGTTTTGATAGTCTTGCCTTGAGCAATGTATATGGTGTTTAATTGTCTGAATCTCCAATATTTTCTTAATCATTAATATTCCTCTTTAAGTTTGATGTGTCAGGATCGAACATACCAAACTTGTCACACGTATTTAGCATAAGCTTGCAGTGCTAGATTTCGTAAAATGTCAGCCAGTTGAAAATTACTTGGAACATAGGTTGGGTAATTATACTGTCTTGAATCTTCTCTCGTGTATAGTGACATTTGAGCTCTATTATGCTTCCTTCTTTTGTGAAAAACTGAATTTGTTGAGATGTGTATAGCTGTTTCGTTGTCACAATGAAAAAATAATAGGTTCGCTAACTATGCATCTTAGGTCCATTAGGAGATTTCACAGCCATATAAGTTCAGATATTATGGATGTCATTGCACGATATTCTGTTTCATCACTTGATCATGATACCATATCTTATGTTTTTGATTCTCCAAGTGGCTGGATTCCCTCCAACAAAAATGTAAAAACCAGTTGTAGATTTTCTGTCCTCATGATCTCCTGCCTAATATGCATCACAATACCCAATAATCGCCTTATGTCCATTGTCACTCATCAAGATTCCTTTTTCTGGCGAACTCTTCAAGTACTTCAATATTCTTTGTACCATTCTCCAATCTTTTTCATGCGGATAATGCATATGCTGGCTAACCTGGTTAACAACAAAAAATATATTACGCCGTGTGATAGTTAAGTAAATTATTTACCATCTATACGTTGATAACGACCAATATCTTCCAAGAGTTCGCCTTTTTCTAGTTCTTGGTACCCTGATTCTAATGGAGTTTTGGCCGACATTGCTCCCAATTTACCCACTTCACTTAACAATTTAAAGTGTATATTTTCTCAGTGATAACAATAACTTATCTTTTGTTTGTATTACTTCTACACCAAGAATTTCTTTTGTGGACAATTTCTTGTAAATCATTTCCATATATAGCAATATCATCTATATAAACAATAATAACAACTATACCAGTTTTCCTTTGTAGTGTGAAAAGGGCATTCCCTTCGTCTGAATCCTTCACTTGTTAGCGCATAACTAAGCTTGGTATACCAAACTCTAAGAGACTGTTTAAATCCATAAATTATTTTCATTAGTATGCACACAATGTTAGTAGAAGTTTTACCTGTATTATCAAATCCTAGAGGTAGTTCCATATATACATCCTCTTGAAATTATCCTTGAAGAAATGCATTCTTAAAGTCCATTTGATAGAGTGGCCATTGTTTATTAACCGCCACGGAGAATACTATGTCTATGGTGTTCATCTTGACCACCAGTGCAAAAGTCTCTGTATAATCTTTTCCGTAAGTTTGTGTAAATTTTTTTTGCTACTAACCTTTCTGTTGATTCAAGTTGTTTGTTATGACTGTTTAAATTGATTTAGAACACAAAAGAAAAGAATGGCACACGAGGTTTACGAGTTCAACTTAACCAATACGGTTAAGTCTACGTCTCGCGGGAGCTTTGTCTCCGGGAACTTCACTATAATCAAGTTTCTTTACAAAGACTCTCTTGTGTGTAGCACAACCAGCATACACACTAACTCGAAAAACTGTTGTCTCTCTTACTCAATCTCACTTACTTAAAACTCTCTCTTACTGCCCACTCTCCATTCCAACGTGTTTTTATCTTAGAGAAATAAAAGACAGAAGCATTAATGTTTCCTGCGATTAGTACTCTCTTGAACGTTGGAAACTCCATGTTGCAGAAGCTGGTTTTGTTGTGTGAGTAGAGACAGAGGTGGCTCTGTTTTCTTTCCGATAAAAGAGTGAAAACGTGACTGCACAATTGTTCCCTTTGAACTTTGGTCAAGCATAATCTGAGTCGCTATAGCCTCTGATTTCAAACTTGTCCTGCTTCTTGAAGTAGAGCCTTAGATTCTTGGTCTGTTTTATGTACCTAAGTACCCACTTTACAGCCAACCAATGTTCTTTAACTGGTTTTCCCATGAATCTACTAATTACTCCAACAGGGTAAGCCTAATCAATTCTGGTTCCCAACATTGAGTACATGATAGACCCCACTGCACTCGCATAGGGTATAGACCTCATATAATGAGCTTGATCTTGTAATTCTTCATCAGTTGCAGACTGCATACTGAAATGTGCTCCGAGTGGAGTATACACCCCTTTTGATTCACTCATATTAAAAATTTTCAGAACTTTATCCAGGTATTCTTCTTGTGACAGCTCTAAGGTCTTCCTGCTTCTGTCTCTTTTAATCACCATGCCAAGAATTTTCTTAGCATCTCCCATGTCTTTCATCTCAAACTCTGACTTGAGAAGCTCTTTCAGCTGTTGAATCTTTTCTCTGCTCTTGCAAGCTATAAGAATGTCATCCACATAGAGTAAGAGATAAATGAAGGACCCATCCCTGAATTTCTGAAAATAAATGTAGTGATCGTATTTGCTTCTAAGGTATCCTGCCTTGAGCATGACTGAATCAAATTTCTGATTCCATTGCCTCAGGTGACTGCCTTAAACCATATAAGGACTTCCTGAGCAGAGACACATTATTAGATCCAACTTTTTCAAATCCTTCAGATTGCTCCATCAAGATATACTCTTCTAAATCACCATGGAGGAATGTTGTTTTAACATCCATTTGTTGTAGTTCCATGTCTTCTTCTACAACAAAGGACAGAATTAGTCTGATTGAGACGTGTTTGACTACTGGAGAGAATATCTCCTGGTAGTCAATTCCTTCTCTCTGTGAGTAGCCTTTTGCAACCAACCTAGCTTTGAATCTAGTACTGTTGTGACCATCTGCTCCTGGTTTTCTCTTGTATACCCATTTACTTCCAATCACTTTCTTACCAGTAGGTCTCTTTACTAATTCAAAAGTCTGGTTTTTCATCTGAGCCTGCATCTCTTCTTCCGTAGCAATCCTCCATTTTTCCCAGTCTTTGTCTACTTTTGCTTCCTGATAACTGTTTGGCTCAGGGTACCCGCCATCTTTTGCTGCTAACAATATAAAACCAACATTATCTGAATCATTATACTTAGAAGGTGGTCTGATTACCTTCCTTGATCTGTCTCTTGCCAATAGATAGTGTTCAAGTGACATGTTCTTGTCAGGATCCTCTTCTAAATCTGACATATCTTCTTCAAGACTCTGTGAGTAACTTCTTTTAGTACTACTTCTCTGTTGAGTTTCTACATCTGCAGTCACTTCCTCTGAGTTCCTGTTTTCACTATCCTCTGGGAAATCCACTGTGATTACTTCTTTTTCTATGTCTGTTTCAGGGACTTCCTTTTGTGACTTATGCATTTGATCTTCTTGAAAGAAGGCATCTCTACTGATGATGCACTTCTTCTCTTCAACTAACCAGAACTTATGCCCTTTCACTCCAAGAGGATATCCTAGAAAAATGACTTTCTTGGCTTTGGGATTAAGCTTTCCTTGATCACAATGTATATAAGCAACATAACCAAACACTTTAAGGTGGTTGTAATTGAGTCTAGTACCCTGCCAGATCTCTTCAGGTACTTCAAAACTTAAAGCTGATGAAGGGGTGTGATTTATCTGATAAGTTGCAGTATGTGCAGCCTCTGCCCAGAAAGTTTTAGGTAATCCAGATTCAATCAAGATACTACAGACCTTTTCCATTACTGATCTGTTCATTCTCTCTGCAACACCGTTTTGTTGAGGAGAGTATGAACATGTTTTGTGCCTTACTACACCCTCACTTTTGCAGAAATCATCGAACTCTCTGTTGCAATATTCTAAACCATTGTCAGTTCTTAGCACCTTAAGCTTCTTTCCCTCCTGATTCTCCACCATTCTCTTCCATTCAACAAATTTCTCAAAGGCTTCATCTTTTGTCTTCAAGAAGTAAATCCAAGTTTTTCTTGAGAAGTCGTCTATGAATGTGATGAAGTATTGACATTTTCCAAGAGAAAGTGGAACATGAGGTGAGCCCCAAAGATCAGAATGTACATAATCCAGTTTACCTTTTGTATTCATCCTTGAGCATCCAAAGGACACACGGTGTGATTTCCCATAGACGCACTCTTCACAGAAATCTAAGCTAGAGATGACTTTCCTATCCAGGTATCCTTTATTCACCAATGTCTGCAGACTTTTCTGTCCAGCGTGGCCTAACCTTCTATGCCATAATCTTGTCTCATCATTTTCATTTCCTGCAACATTAGGTTCCCCAGAAACTGCAGTTCCCTCAAGAATATAAAGTGTGTTTTGTTTCTGTCCTTTTAGAAGAGTCATACAACCTCTGTTCACTCTTAACATACCATTCCTAGACTGAAACCAACATCCTGCATTTTCTAATGTGCCTAATGAGATTAGATTCCTAGACATAGAAGGGACGTACCATACATTTGTGAGCAGCACTGTAGTCCCATCTTTGTTTTTGATCCGTATGCTACCCACTCCTTTCATCTCTGAGAATTTATCGTTGGCCATTCTGACTTCTCCTGAATTTGATTCATCAAAGTCCAGAAACCAGTCCCTTCTTGGTGTCATGTGAAATGAGCACCCTGTGTCCATTATCCAAGCCTCTTGAAGGTCCCATGAGACTGACAGTAGAGCTTCTGAAACCATCAAAGCAGCTACATCATGGACCTGATTTGATACGTTCGAGGACTCTCCTCTCTCTAGTGACTGATCCCTCTTGTTCCTTTCTTTCCAAACCGGACATTGCCTCTTGAAGTGTCCCTCTTTCCCACAAATCCAGCATTCCTTCCTGCCCTTATCCCTTGATTTAGACCTGTTTCTTGATTTGTTATTCTCAAAGGATTTCCCTTTCTTATCAGGTCTTCCTCTTGTGTCTTTGACGTACAAACTTTCAGCAACGGTTTTGCCTTTCTTGGAGTTCTGCCCAAAATCTAACTGTTTTGAGTGTATAGCTCCAATCACGTCTTCAAGAGCAAGTGAATCTTTGTTGTATTTTAGGGTATCTTTCAAATGATCAAAGGTACTTGGTAGAGCCATTAACAAAATAATAGCCTGATCCTCATTAGGTATTGACACTTTAACATGCTCTAAATCTGCTATAAGGTTCAGAAGGTCATCAATACCTTCCTCTATTGTGACCGAGTCTAAAATCTTATAGCTGTACAGCTTCTACTTCAAATAAATCCGGTTAGGAAGAGCTTTGGACATGTACAGCTGGTCCAGCAGCCTCAACATTCCAACTGCAGATTTTTCCTTGATTATCTTCCTTAGGACTTGGTCTCCAACACTGAGTATTATGGTAGATCTTGCTTTTCTCCTCTTTTCATCCAGTTGCAGGAGTCGCAAAGCGTCTTCCTTTACCCTTTTTGGACCTGGAGTTGCAGATTCACCTTCTTCTTCTACCACACTCTCAGCTCTTGTTGGTTTTACAGCTTACTCTTCTTTGTTTAAGCCTTCGAGCAACCCGAGTATTTCAAGATGAGCTAGATTCTTTTCTTTCCAAAGCATGTAATCTCCTTTTCCATCAAACTTTTCTAGATCAACCCTTCTTGTAGTCATGTTTACAAACAACTTCCTTGTGTCAACCTTAGCTCTAATATCAAATGTTGATTCAAATTGTTTGTTATGACTGTTTAAGTTGATTTAGAACACAAAAGAAAAGAATGGCACACGAGATTTACGAGTTCAACTTAACCAATACGGTTAAGCCTACGTCTCGCCGGAGCTTTGTCTCCGGGAACTTCACTATAATCAAGTTTCTTTACAAAGACTCTCTTGTGTGTAGCACAACCAGCATACACACTAACTCGAAAAACTGTTGTCTCTCTTACTCAATCTCACTTACTTAAAACTCTCTTTTACTGCCCACTCTCCATTCCAACGTGTTTTTATCTTAGAGAAATAAAAGACATAAGCATTAATGTTTCCTGCGATTAGTACTCTCTTGAACGTTGGAAACTCCATGTTGCAGAAGCTGGTTTTGTTGTCTGAGTAGAGACAGAGGTGGCTCTGTTTTCTTTCCGATAAAGGAGTGAAAACGTGACTGCACAATTGTTCCCTTTGAACTTTGTCTTCCTTCTTTTGGAACCTTCTATTTCAGCCAGTTACTTAGCCATACATCCTCTTTTTCTTCTTTCAAGCGAGAGACTCTTTCTGCCTTCGTAACTTCCGGTTTACCTTCAAAAACCGGTCTTGGTTATTACTCATAGATTCGAAGACACAAACCCAACACTTTCCTTATATTATTCAATTGAAGCGTCACTATTGCGTTTAATAGTAAACACCCATCTACACCCAATCGCTTTCTTGTTTTGGATATATACTAGATCCTACGTGTCATTTTTATCCTTACCTTCTAATTCGTCTGCTACTGCAATATGCCATTGTCCACTTTCTATTGCTTCTTCATTACTTTCAGGTACTTTGTCCTCATCCAAAGCACTCAAAAAAATTTATGTTCATTTGGTAGATTTTTAAATGAAGTAACTAACTCATAATGAGAAGACAAGTTATTACGAGATACCCTTCTGCTGTTCCATTCTGAAGATGGGTATCTTGAAGTTGGGTGACTAGTCCGTGAGCTTCTTCGAACTGTTGGTTCAATTGGAATTGATTCATCCCCATAAGTATCTCCATCATTAATTATTTCTACTCTATTCTTTGACGTGCCTTGTTTTAACCTTATGTCTTGATCAATTTCATCATTTTGTTTCTCTATTATAAGCACATGTCATGTTTTCTATTGCATTCAGAAGCTTCCATGTCATCTTCACTCCCTTGCAATTCAACAGCCATATTTTCATCCTCAGCATGTTGATTGTCATTGATAGCTGGATGGTGCACTTAATAGAAGTGGAGGTGAGAGAGGTGAGATAAACGGTGGAATAATGCTTTCTAAATAAACTCCTTGGGATTCTGTGAACTAATCACTCTCTTCACAAAAGATCACATTTTTCGACATAATAACATGGTTAGATTTTGGATAATAGAATTTATAACCTTTTTGAGTTAGAGAGTATCCTATGAAGACACATCTCATACTCATAGGATCGAGTTTATTTCGTTGCTCATATGGAACATGTACAAAGTATAGACAACCAAAAACTTTTAAATGTTGAAGTTTAGGTATTGTTTTTGTAAGTATCTCATGAGGATTTGTCATCTAGAACTTTGGTAGGAAGTTTATTGATAAGGTAACATGCTGTGGAAACTACATCACTCCAAAACCTCTTTGATACATTACGATGCAACATTAAAGTCCGAGCCGTCTCTATTAGATGACGATTTTTTCTTTTGGCGATACCTTTTTTTCCAGAGTGTAGAGACATGTTGTTTGGTGAAGGATACCTTTTTTAGAAAAATTTTTGAAATCGATTGTTTATGTATTCACCACCATTATCTGTTATTAATTTTTTTTTCCAGCATATTGGTTAGTGATAAAAGTAATAAAGTTCACAAAAACTTCATATGAATCTTTCTTTGATTTCATGAGAGTTAACGATGTGAATTTTGATTTGTGATCAATAAATGTGATAAAATATTTGTAACTATTATGAGAAAAACATGTAGATGTCCATATATCATAATGCACAAGATCAAAACAATTATCATATAAAGTTTCAGAATTATGAAAAATAGCTCGGCAATAGCCCTCTTAAGCGGGTCGTACCCGTCCTATCTGTTTAGGCCTGTCAAGCGGGTCAGATCCGTTTAGGCCTGTCAAGCGGGTCAGATCCGTCTAGGTCTGTCAAGCGGGTCAGATCCGTTTAGGCCTGTCAAGCGGGTCAGATCCGTCTAGGTCTGTCAAGCGGGTCAGATCCGTTCTGCGGTGGATTTCAGATTTTTTCCATAAATTTTTTTTACCCGTGAAATCCGCGAGTTAATTTTTTCAAACCCACACCTACCCTGCATTAATCAAGCAGATCTGGCAAGTTGAGCAGGTGATCCGCTTTGTTTTTCAAAAATTTTAAAAATTTTAATAAATTTAATTAAACTATAATATTTAATAAATTTAGTTAAAATTTTTAAAAATATTTAATAAATTTAATTAAACTAAAATATTTAATAAATTTATTTAAATTAAAATATTTAATAAATTTAATTAAACTTTCTAAAAATATTTAAATAATTTAATTAAAATATTTAATAAATTTAATTGGTTTGGATTTAAATTGGTTTGGGTTTAAATTAATTTGGGTGTAAATTAGTTTGGGCCTCAATTTAATTAATTAGTTTGAGCCCAAAATTTTCGGATACCCCTAACCCACAAATTAAAAAGTTGCAACCCGCATCCGCCCCACTCTAAATAATGCTCAATCCGCACTCGTTCTGCGCATAAAAATTTTTTCTTCATTCCACCCGCACCCACCCCGCAGCGGGTCAAACAGGGCAAGATCCAGGGGTAAAGAGTCATAATGACAGGTCTATACCTGACCCACCCCGCGGTGGGTTCCAAATTTTTTTTGTAAATCTCTTTTACCTGCGAAATCCACGAGTTAATGTTTTAAAACTCACATCCGTCCCACATTAATCAGGCGGGTCTCGCGGGTTTAGCGAGCAATTTGCTTCATTTTAAAAATATTTAATAAATTTAATTAAACTAAATGCATATGAAATTTTAGACAAATATTAACAAGTTTAACATCAATATATAAGAATTCAATCTTGAAAACAACAAAACACAAATTTTGAGCTCTTTTACTCTAGTTGCAAAATTTCTCATTTCGCACTTGATTCATCTATCAATAAACAAGTTAGCTCACCATTACACATCAATATCAAAACTAAATAAAATGATTCAAAATATATAAAAAATATAGTAAGTAGAACTTAGGATGTTGAAGCAAAAGACTCCAATGAAGGCAAGTTATCATCTTCACCATATGATTCACCGATCTCTCAATCCGTTCAATAATGCATTCAAATTAGTCATTTAAATATGCAATCATAAATAAAATACCATAAATTATGTGTTATCATTAGCATTATCATATTTTTCGAAACTTCGAAGCCAATTACGAGCACATATCAACATATTTTGGGAGAAGACAACTTTTTTATTTGTTTAACATTTGAGATCCAATGCTAAATGAAGATTCAGATGCTTAGGTTGTGATAGGAATACTGAGAAGATCACAAGTCATCCTCGATAAATTTCCAGACCGATGTGAATTATTATTCTAATAATATAAAACATTTAAATTTATCTTCACATCTACCGGTGGTTCTTCCAGTTACGTATTTAATTCTGATTTTTCACTTGTACTAACATTCTTTTTTTGTGTAAAATGATCATCAATGTTAAAAAATTATGTGTAAAATTACAAGACTTTTTAAATTGCATCATGAGATTGTAGTTAGTTATTTTAAACAAATTATGTGTAAAATTGCAGACTTTTTTTTAAAAAACATGAGAATGAGATATAGCCAAAGACAACATTAAAAAAGATTCATGAATTTAATACTAAACGCAAAAGATAACATTTCAAAGAGAACAATAAAGAGACAGAGAGAGAGAGAGAGAGTCTGAGAGAGAGAGAAGGGGAGAGTCTGAGAGAGATTGAGATACTAAGAGAGATATCAAAACGGAGAGAGAGAGAGAGAGAGAGAGAGAGAGAGTCGCTCGCCTCAGGTAGGAGGTCGTCGGAGGTCGCCCGAAATCGTAGTCTGGAAAAAACCAAAATCGCCTCCCCCGGATATGCGGCTGAAACTATCGTAATGTGAAAATTAGGGTTGTAGATACAAAACAACTAATTTTAAGCGTCAATTGGTTAATTGGTTTGGGTCTAAATTTACATAAACCGATAGGTTAATTGGTTTGGATTTAAATTTAAATAAACCGATAGGTTAATTGGTTTGGATCTAAATTTAAATTTAAATTTAGATAAGCTCAATAATCCAACCATTTGGATCTAAATTTAAATTTGAGCCCATCAGCTCAAAATTTCTAGATATCCTCTAAACCCGCTAATTAATAAAACATAATCGGCACCCGTCTCGCTGTAACTAATGTTTGATCTGCATCCATCCCATTTACTAAAAAAAAATTTTCATTCAACCAGCATCCGCTCTATAACGGGTCAAACGAAGCGGGACCCGTAGGTAAACACTAATAATGATAGTGCTACTCGGCAATGTTTACCCAAAATGCAGCTTTCACATTTTTCATGATCAAAATAAATATTAGGCTATATATTATTCAAACTTTTTGTATAAGGGTGATCCAATCTAGCATGCCAAAGAGTAGAATCCTTATTAACTGTACCTGCTGTCACGGAAGAGGGATCAATGCAATAAAGACCATTTTTACTTCTCCTTTTTCAAAAGCACTTCTTGCTTTTAGTATCGTGGAAAATCACATCATTAGTACTGAACAAGACATTGCATTTTAACAATATGTAGTTTCTAACAATATGTTGAACAAGAGGGTTATAGCGAGAATCAAGAGAATATTATTAATGAATGACTTATCTTGTTCTCCTCGATGTGCTAAGATGACTGGATCTCTAGCTCACCCCACAAAGCTTGTAATTCTGCTAGATAAGCGACAAAATGTTTTCCATCTTGATTAAGTTTTCAGAACATCCTTTTTATCTCGTAAATACGACATATATTTGATACGTTTCCATAAACTCGTTTTAACGTTTCCCATAATTCTTTTGCAGTTTCTACAAAAGAATATGCCGCATAAATTGACATCTCAAGAGATCCTTGAATCAATGCAATCACAACTTGATCATCTTGGAATTACTTTTCTTATTAAGTGACAGTTGATATAACAAGAACTATTTCGGGAATTACTCTCGGTTGTTGCCGGTGTTGAACGTTCCTCCACATGTTTCCACAGCCCACGAAGGCATAAGGCTGTTTCTGCAGCCCTTGACCATAAGAGATCATTTTGGTCATTTAAATTGAAGAGCATGAACTTTTGATTTAAATTGTTTTTTTCTATCTTGACAAAAGGATTGATAAGAATGAAAAATGATTATGAGCACTCAAGACTATTATGTGCTTTTTGATATTATGTTCTTGTGTGTTATATTTAGACGAGATATATGTATATATATATATATAGATGGGAGAACTTCAATAAAAAAGAAATACATATATTTAACATATTTATTAGCTTAATTCATGGATTCACAAACTAGTAAGGACCATTGCACATCTTAGAAAAAGTAAGTCTTGATAGTCTTGCCTTGAGCAATATATATGGTGTTTAATTGTCTGAATCTCCAATATCTTCTTAATCATTAATACTCTCAACCTCTATCTCAGTCGCTTCAGTTGCTTTGTGTAGTTTCCGATAGTGCTCGCCGGTTACGTTTCGTCGTTACTTCAGTTCAATTTTCTTATGATTGGATAAAATAATTCTAAATCAATTATATCTTGTACAAAACAAAAAAAAATATGTTTTATCCATTCTAATTTTTTGTATAGGTGAAGATTTGTACGTTACGAATAAGTTAGTAACAAATGTTATATTTGGTAAAGTACAATATGTAAGATATATGAGTTCACCCATAGCGCTCCTATAAAATATTTTGAGATCTAATATGCTTTTGCTATTTTCATAAGATCAAAATGAATCTTTGTTTATATCAAACCATCTATTAATTGTTGGAATATAAAAGGATTTTTTCTTCATATTAAAATGGTTTAACATTTTTTTGGTGTAATTTGATTGATATATAAATATTTCATCTTGGAATTTCTTTATATAGAACCCGAAACAAAAAAATTTCTTTTCAAAATCTTTTATTTTGAACTCTTCTTTCATTTCATTTTGAGTTTCAAATATGTTAGGTCATATACATATACAACAATGATTAATTCGAATGGAGATTTATTTATAAATACATAAGAACATATCACATTATTGATATATCTTTTTAATAAATGTTTACTTAAAGAAATTACACCACATGTGTTCGGATTGTTATAATCTATATAGTGATCGTTGTAATTTGATCAAACATATTTCCTTAAATCTTTCATAAAACTTTGATTCTTCTAGTATGTTGAATATTTATGTGATTTCTCATGTATATATCACTACCAAAAGAGTCATATAGGTATACGATTACAACATTCATAAGGTACAATTTTTTTAAAACATTTTAGATGTGGATATGTTCATTAAGTACCTAAATATAATTGCACCCATAACTCAAAATATGATTTTTTATAATCCATTTACATTCTTTGAGATAAACCTTATACTACAAGGCAGGTGTAGTGACAATGAGTGCAAAGATATTTATCTTATTTAGGGAGACTAATCCATATCTTTTATTTAAGGATACTAATTTATTTTTCATAGATAGTTGTTAGTTCTCTCAGTTAGGCATTTTTGCCATTTTGATACAGATCTTGAGTGTGGATCATTATTTTCATTGCCAGTTTATGTGGATACAGTAAATAAGAATATTTAATTTTTATATTTTATTTCATTTATAATGTATAACTTTTAAATTTGGATATAATTAATAAAAGTCTCATATTTCTGTATGAAGTTCATTTTCTAGACAAACTTCTTCATTTGGTTATTTTAAAACCATTTCGTTTATGTTTTCTTTATAAATCTATTTTTATATAGCTCCACTAGACCATTTTCACAAATGTCTTTGGGATGTTTTTCTTTATGAAGTTATTTAGGATCTTTTGACGTTAATTTTTCTCCCTTTTTAACGGAAATTTGGGTTCATTATTTTCTATTTTTTTCAAAAACGTTAACTTTTAATGGAGCATCCATAGCCAATATACATAACTTTGTCACTCTTTTGTATTTATTAACACGTCTCGAAATTGATTTGCCATATTGTGCAGGTATACAATTTTCTTATTTTCCACTTGACATTGTTTTGTGGGAGTGGAGAGGGGATACCATTGAATATCTTTTAACACTTGTTTAATTCTTAACACTAGATATTCAACTTCACTCAAATGGTAATCAGAAAATTATGCCATAAACAAATCAACAGTTTATGGTTTAAGTGAGGATATGAGAACATAAACCGCATAAACAAAAACAATCACGTCATATGTCAATAGTAATAGGAAATATTGATTATATACACTTAGTTGTATATGAGTCAACGCTATCGTATGCAATATAGTACAACTCCAAAATGAAACTATGAACTTTGCTCCCAAAATTAATGGTTTATCAATGAATTACAACCGTTTAATCAAGAATTCAACCATGTTATTTTGTGTATGATCATGTAAAACCAGATATTCAACATAGATTATTAAAAACCTGTAAAATGATTTATTTCGAATTTCGTTCACTCCGTTCTTTTTGGCATTAAACAACTGATTATTCTAATGCCTAATATGATATTTTTCACTGCCAAATATGATATTCATGTTTTTGGCAGAATTTTTCAGTTTGACATAAGTGAAAAAATTTATTATTTTTCGAAAACTTTAAAAATATTTGGACAAAATATACAGATTAAAAACTATTTAAGAGGTATATAATATGTTATTAATTGTTTTTAAATAATTTAATACAAAATCTAAAGATTGGTCTATATAAATTATATTCGTTTGTCTGACGTAATAATTGTAGTTGTATCACAACGGTTAGATGATATGTTATACATCCCAAATTTTTGGAATTATTGATTAAAATGACAATACGATTAAAAATATATGATTAACCGTAATCATAACTAGTTACGATAGACAAAAATTAACAACATTTGACGCAGCTGTAAGCACAATGTTAATTGCACCGGTAGCTACATGTTATATATGTTTAGAAACTTAAACAATTCTTTCTATTTATTTGAGACTGGCCCAATAAAATTCAATATAATTTCTATTTTGCTTTTTTGGTTTGTGATTTTTCAAAATTTTTGAGAATGATCCAAATGGTTTCGTTTTTGATATTTATGATTTTTGCATTATTCTTTTTTTATTTCTATTTTCTTTAGATTCATAAATATTATTTTATATTGTTTGTCACTCATTCACGATCATTTTCATATATCATTCATATTACGTTGTAACAAAATATATTTTTCATTTTTATATATGTTTTTTAATGATTTCAGGTAAGATAACGATGGAAATGTTGGAGTTTGGCAAATGCATCGGTTGGAGAAGGCAGAATTGCCATCGGCCCCTGGCCCAATAAAAAATCAGTCCAATTTCCCTATTACCTTTTTCGGTTTGTCTGATCTTTCAAACTTCCTCCGGATGGTCCAAATGGTTTCGCTCCCTACCTCCACGAGCCACGCGCATCTTCTCCCGCCGGCATATAACCGCCGTCGTCCAGCGGTCAGATATTTAACAGTGCGATGCGTGTCCATATCCCCTCGCGAGCCCAAACATACAATTCCTTCATGTAAGAGTAATAGCTCTTTCGAGCCGCTTAGAGAGACGAGTCAGAGAAAATTGCTGATGAGTACGGAGGATGTGAATGAGAGAGAATCGAAGGAATATATGAACACGAAGATTGCGTCGAGGAAAGCGATATCGATAATATTGCGAAGAGAAGCTACGAAAGCGATAATGGAGAAGAAGAAAGGCCCAACCAATTCGAAGAAGTTGCTTCCAAAGACTGTGCTTGAGGCTCTTCATGAGAGAATCACAGCTCTCAGATGGGAATCTGCCCTTCAGGTAGACTTCGTCTGCTCCCAGAACTATCTCGATCTTTGTTTTCTTCCAATTTTGGCTATGTTATTTCCTTTGTGATTGTTAAGCAAATGCTAGAAAAGATGGAGAGATTTGTATGCAAACTCCTCGATATTAGAGAGTGGGTTTCACGCATTGATTTAATTGCATTTGGTTATAAATTATAAGCTCAATGTCAAAAGAGAAAATCTATACTAGCTTCAGGTTGTATTCGGATAAACTGAAGAACTTCGAAGAACACAACTCTAATTTAATAAGTTATGTTTTCTGGTTTTGTCTTTAAATATCTGTTAAGAATGAGGAATCTTTTAGGGTGAAGAGTAAAGGCCAAAGTTGTATTATATGTCTGAGTGAACTGTTGAGCTTTTGTCCCTGTTATTAGAAGATAATGTTGGTGTAACTGCAGGTGTTTGAACTATTGCGCGAACAGTTATGGTACAAACCCAACGTTGGTATCTATGTAAAGCTCATTGTCATGCTTGGAAAATGCAAACAGCCGGAAAAGGCTCATGAACTCTTTCAGGCAATGATCAGTGAAGGCTGTGTGGTGAATCATGAAGTGTACACTGCACTTCTATCTGCTTATAGCAGGAGTGGTCGCTTTGATGCTGCGTTTACTCTTTTGGAACGTATGAAAAGTAGTCATAACTGTAAGCCGGATGTGCACACTTATTCCATCCTCATTAAGTCGTTTCTTCAGGTTTTCGCCTTTGATAAGGTTAAGGATCTGCTTGCTGATATGAGAAGAGAGGGTATTAGGCCCAATACAATCACATATAATACCCTCATCGATGCATATGGGAAAGCAAAAATGTACGTAGCACCCTTTTTCAATCCCTTTGAATTTTCATTTTGTTGTAACAGTTTGCACTCACTCCATCCCGTGTGATGTTTCATGGTTCCTATGCCAAAATGGAGTGTATGAAAGTCAGGTTTTTGTTTAATTCCAGTAAACGAGAACTTTACACATGCTGGGATGGAGTGAGTACTTGAGTTTTACAATTGCCTGGTTTCAATTATTTTGCTTTGGTTTGAAGCATACATAAACTGGGATATGTTTACTTTTTGGAAGGTTTGTAGAGATGGAGTCAACACTTATCCAAATGCTTGGAGAGGATGACTGCAAGCCTGATTCTTGGACCATGAACTCAACCCTTAGAGCCTTTGGGGGAAATGGACAGATAGAAATGATGGAGAATTGTTATGAGAAGTTTCAGAGCTCTGGGATTGAACCCAATATCAGAACTTTCAATATCCTTCTTGATTCATATGGAAAAACAGGAAACTACAAGAAGATGAGTGCTGTGATGGAGTTCATGCAGAAGTATCACTTCTCATGGACCATAGTCACCTACAATGTAGTCATTGACGCGTTTGGGAGGGCAGGAGACTTAAAACAAATGGAATACTTATTTAGACTAATGCAATCAGAGAGAATTAAACCAAGTTGTGTTACACTATGTTCCCTTGTTCGTGCTTATGGAAGAGCTGGTAAAGTGGATAAAATTGGAGGAGTCTTGCGGTTCATCGAGAACTCAGACATAAGGCTAGACCTTGTGTTCTTTAACTGTCTGGTAGATGCATACGGGAGGATGGAGAAATTCGCAGAGATGAAAGGTGTTCTCGAACTAATGGAGAAGAAGGGATTTAAACCTGATAAGATTACATACAGGACAATGGTCAAGGCTTACAGAATTTGTGGCTTGACTAGCCATGTAAAGGAACTTCATGGCGTAGTTCAGTCTGTTGGTGAAGTCCAAGCTGTGTTGAAGAAGCCGGATTTTTAGCTGACGAATAGAGCTCACTTCTCATATATATATATATATATACTAAGTATCCATCTCCCTGTTCGTTTGAAAATAGGTAGTAAAAGAGTAAATACATTCTCACTACGCTTACAAAACTTTGTAAGACAAAAAACAAAACATTTGATACGAGTATAGTTCTTTACTCATGTTTGTGTTATATGTTATCCGTATATATGTGTCGATGCAGCTAGATATGAGAGTTGAAGACTGTATACTTCTTTCAATCGAAGCAGCTTTTGTGGATCAAGTGTATCCTTCAAGATATCATCCACAATCTCAAATGCTCCTGCTTGTAAGTTTTGTCTAGCCTGCATTTAACTATTTTAATCTTCTTCTTTTTTATGACACTGTGTACTTAGATGCTAGGAGATGATACTACAAAGATAATAATCATGTTTCTGTCACCCATAAGACCAAAGTTAAAATAATCCAGTGATCCTGAGTGAATAAAGGTTCTATTACACAGATGAGCTCCAACAAAGCCACACCAAAGCTATAGACATCATTTATCTCTGTCAGCAGCAGGGTGGAGTACTAGAATGACAAAATGTGATTGATGATTAGCTTAATCACGCTGTTAAAGTGTTAGTCCCTCACCAACGCTGAAAGAATTACAGAAGAGTTTACTGAGGATCAAGGTAGCCTGCAGTTTATCTAACAACAGTAGTAACATGAGATTCATCTGCTTTTGTAAATTCTTTTGACAGGCCAAAGTCAGAAACTTTCGTGTTCATATCTATGTTACCGCACTTAACACCCCAATGTATAATTATCGGCTCACTTCCACTGTGCAGGTAGTACAATCCTGCAGTTTGTTCCCATACTGGGTATATATATCTCTTTGTTTCTCTGTCTCCTCGTGTAAAATCGACATGAAAAAAATGTTGCACTTAGCCCATATTCTCAATTATCTTTGCTGGCTAGAGAAATCCATTTTTCCAAGTCAACGAAAACCCTAACTCTCCAAGTTTAAAATGTATAAATACATTCTATATTTTCTTTACAAAGATCAAGCCGTAGGTGTGAGAAAGCCATTCTGCACAAGAGAAAAACAGATTCTGCCGAGAGAGGTTTTGAGAGCATCCTATGTGAGAAAGATAGAGAGATTGAAGAGAGAATAATATTATTGAAAGTTTCAGCTTTTGCTATTCAATTGTAAACCCTTTATATAATAAAGTATTTTTTCCGATAGGTACCGTAAAGGCACGTGTTTCAACTGCCAATGTATCTCACAGATGAAGATGAGGATACTGGCAAGCAAGGCTATGCCAGAAACTCCACGAAAGATTGCGATACTGTTCTACTTCTTGTAGTTCTTGCTGACAGGGATAGTGACTTGTAGTGTGTCAATTGTTGAAGACATATTGTTGCACGATAATGAAGAGAACGAATTCCGTTGTCCTGATAAAGAGAAATTCAGTAACACTAGAGAAGATGAGTAAAAGCTCCCTCGATTAAAGTAACTGTACGAGTGTTACCAGTTTCGATATAATCGTTATCTGAAACTGAAACCCACGAGATGTTATAACTATCAATGTAACTTGGAGCCCTCAAAAGAAAATCTCAAGGAACCTGTTTCCGTTCAAAAAAAACTCGATAGAGAAAATGTTATAAATGATGTGGAAAAAATTCCAGGATTTACCTTTCCTTACATATCACATGAAATAGAAGTGAGATTTAGTGTCAAATATATATTTTTGAGTAATAAAAACGGGAATTTTGCACCAATAACCAAAAGAAAAACGATAATTACCAAACTAACCATGTAACTGGTTAGGATATACATATTTTTGAGTTTCTATTTGCCTAAAATCTTCTCATGTATTCTTTTTTTTCTTTTCCTTTTTTCCAAATCTCTTTTCTTTTTTTTTTCCTATTATACATTCTTATATAAATTTTTTTTTCATTTTTATATAGTTTCGTTTATTTTCGTGATAAAAGTCTATATATTTTTTGAATTTAAAATTTAAACCGATTTTTTGATTTTTTTTGAACAATAGAAAATGGATATTCATGTGGACGGGTCATCTATCCACCACGGGTCATCTATCCACCACGGGTCATCTATCCACCACGGGTCTGGAGTCGGTATACGACTGAGGTCACCGACTAGAGAAATCATTGCGCAATCATTTAGATTGCTATTCAAAATTTCAAATAACGAGGTAGTATACGAATCTTTAATCACCGGTTTAAGGTTGGCTAGTAGGATCTGGGTCGACGAGTTGGAATCATTTACGGATTATCACCTCTTAGTTAGCCAATTTATCGACGATTATGAAACTAAAAACTAGCGAATGGAAATATCTCTAGGAGTAGTCTAGAGATTAACATGTTTATTTGACCATTTCGAACTGCTCAACCCTCACACAAATTTTCAAATGTATTTTTTATTATTATTTAGGGTTTACTTCCGTCAACTACACAAATTTATGCGACTAAACCTATTTCCACCCATATTTTTTGGATCTTCCTTTAAATACATAAACTATATTTTTTTTCATAAATTACACAAACTTCATAAATTCTTCTAATTTCATAAATTCTATTAATGTTTATGCGTTAAATAGCTACTAAATCTGGTTCTAATTCAAAAATCTAGTTTTAACTTGGGTTTATTTTAAAATTAAAACCAGATTTTCGAAATAAAACAAGGTTTAATAACAATTTAACGTGTAAACTTTAACGAAATTTCTGTAATCAGAATAATTTATGAAGTTTATGTAGTTTACGGAAGAAAAATACAGCTTATGTAACTTATAAAAGATCCAAAAAGTACGGGTAGAAATAAGTTTATTCGTATAAATTCGTGTATTTGATGGAAATAAACCTTATTATTTATGAATATGGTTTTACATGGTAGTTGTCCTTTTTTATACGAAATTTCTAATTTAATTCCAAATATAGAATTAACTATAGATACTACTATTACAACCGCAGTTAATTTTTTACCATTACAAAATTAATTTGCTTGAGACAAATGAGCTGGAGCTTTCTTCTACGCTTTCGTACTTTCTTTGGCTCACTTTGGTTTTAGATTAGTGTGTTCGAGTCTTTGAGTTGAATCTTCGGTGCTCATAACTTATATAAAGAATTTTCATTTTTTATATAATTAGTTTATTTTCATGATAAAAAATTTATATATTTTTTGAATTTAAAATTAAAACCGACTAAGAAATTAAAATTTTTTGAAATTTTTCGAGTTTGATTCTAATTGGTTATGTTTAATCAAATTACATGCTTTAATAGGAAAAAATTATTTTAACAGAAAATACCCAAAAGAAAGCACCTTTTTAATTATAACCAAATAAATTCGTTAGTTATTTTAAGAAAAACAAGACAGGAGTGCTCAATGACTACTTTTTACTGAAGATGAGCATCTCTTACTCATGTGTTGTCACATTATGTGTTTCCATACTAAATTAATATCAAATGTACCAATTCAAATATATCTCATAAATATTCAGATTATAATAAAAATAAATTATGTATATCATTCGTTTTCTTAGATAATATAGAGAATGGTAGGTAATAGAAATTAGAACTATTCTGTTATTATCCAATACTTTTGAAACCAAACTAAATCTCTGATTTCATTTTGGTTTGATTTTTCGGATCTAATTAATATGCCACCCAGGCCCATTAGCGACTAAGACTTTAATTTGCACAAAATGAAAAATTGGATACTCAAAGAGGATGAAAACTTTTGTTGAATTTTTGTAGGTAAAAGTACAAAATATTGGGTTTTTTTTAAATTTGCCATAATATATGGTTTGAAATAATTAACAGATACGACAAAAATAACAGCAGCATTGCATTTATTGGTGAAATAGCATTTCAGATTTCCTAACAATAATTCTTTCTCCTCTGTCCTCTGAACTTTACACTGGTTTATTGGAGATGGGCGGAGATGGCAAAGTCTTTACCTTGACGGAGGTTTCTCAGCACAGTAACTCCAAAGATTGTTGGATCGTCATCGACGGCAAGGTCCCACCTCCGATCTCTTCTTAAAGAGTTAAACTTGGATTCTAAACAGACACTGTAAAACGTTTAGAGTAGATCTGATCTTCTAATTTTGCGAGATTTATATTTGTTTGCTATGTCTAAATCCTACTCTTTTAATAAACTACTCCATATCTGTTTGATCTCTTGTCTATGGATAAGTCAGTGACGTTTACTCTATATGTTTTGATATGTGAAAATCTGAAAAACCCACTTGATTTATGTTTCTATTTGTGTGGGATTAGTGAAGATTATGTCATTAAATCTATGAATTTTGAAGCTCTTTTTGTTGGGTTTGTAGGTCTATGATGTGACAAAGTTCTTGGACGACCATCCTGGTGGTGACGAGGTGATCTTGACTGCTACAGGTAAACAAAGAGATCACTATATCATTATGTCTTTGAACTCTTACAGATCGTTCTGAGTTTGTTTGTGAGATCACTAGATTATGCCTCATCTTTTTTGGTTTGTTAGTTCTTGTTTTGCTCATAGAGCCACAGTTTATGTTTAGAAAGAGATTAGCAAATCTCTAATATGTTTTGGTATTTCACTATCCAGGGAAAGACGCTTCCGATGATTTTGAGGATGTTGGGCACAGCACAACTGCTAAAGCCATGCTAGATGAGTATTATGTGGGTGATATTGATTCAGCTACTGTCCCAACTAAAACCAGTTTTGTTCCTCCTCCTTCAAAGCAAGCTGAGTCTAATCAGGATAAGAGCTCGGACTTTGTCATTAAGATCCTTCAATTCCTTGTTCCTCTTCTAATCTTAGGATTGGCATTCGGTATCCGGTTTTACACCAAGACTCCTTCTTCTACATGAAGATTGAATTAGGAGCTTGATGGTTTTCCTCTGTGCTATGTGGTTAAACTCTTTGTCTTTATCTCTGCCTGTCCTGTAAGACATCAGATACTATATTCTCTTTTGCAATCAAGTGAATCTGCAGTCTGAGAGACCTTTGATTTCCATCATCTACTTTTGCTGTCTTATATCAATCAAATCCGTTTACAAAGTCCGAACTCGAAAATTGAACTATCACTCACTCACAGACTTAGAAAGCACAGAAGAGAAGGGAATGATAAAAATGGTGAGACTTTAAACTAAATTAATCTGTGCTTGCACAAGTTCTCTCCATCACTTTTGAGTCTGTTCGGAAGGATTGCTTCGATGGAGAGCTTGATCCCCTTGAAGAACTATGCCCAAAGAAGCTAAGTTTCCCCATTTTCTTTGAGAAACTGCTCATGAATTTGCGCGAATGAGACCTCTGCATATCTCTCTTCATACAGATGTGTTCTTTCTCTAGATCGTTAAGTCTCATTCTCAACCTAGCTAGCTCG
Organism: Pugionium dolabratum; assembly: GCA_018901945.1. Lineage (NCBI taxonomy): Eukaryota > Viridiplantae > Streptophyta > Magnoliopsida > Brassicales > Brassicaceae > Pugionium > Pugionium dolabratum. The sequence continues at coordinate 19,370 of JAEVFF010000237.1, read as the reverse complement.
AGTTTCAGTTCCCGGTTTTCTCTCCTCAGAGATGCGTAGTTGTCTTTGGGCGACATTGCTGCACTGTGAGCTCCACTATTGATTCTCCATGACTGTTGCTGCGGCTTTGGCTTTTGATCGTCCTCTGAGTAAGAAGAGCACAATGAGCTTCTAAGCTTAAGTTGTTCAAAGTAGAGAACTTGAACTATGGATTGCAGAGGAAGACGCTCGTTTTGTGCAGCGTGTGCTCCAGCCTCTTGTGAGAGTTTCTGGAAGTCGATTAGTTTTGATAGCTTCTTCTTGTCTGATTCTGATAACCCTTGATGTGCCTGAGAGCATAGAATCAACCATAACTATCAACAAGATAATGAAAAGTAAAAGTGTTTTGAAGCAAGTTACCTTGAGATAGAGATCAATGGCACGGTACAAGCCATCATGAAGGGTACGAGCATAAGGCGGTAAGGCTTCTGCAATGAGCAAGAATTTTGGAAGGTCAAGGTTAGCATCGGGAGCGATCTCAGCAAGATAATTGTCTACAAGCTTTGCAACTTTAAACATGGCACTTTGTGAAGGCGAATGTGGACTATCGCATTCAAGCATGGACTCTTCATCCTCACTATCATCTCCTCCTTGCTGTGAGAAAGTCACCAAGATTCTATGAACCGTGTCAATTTCGAACAATGTGTCTCCTGCATGACGAAAAGATGGGATCAAGAGATCATCTAGAGTCGCCATATCGAGCTGAGAACCGATCCTCCTCTCTAGATCAAGCCTGCAGGAAACTGAAGCATCAAGCATCACTGCTCTTCTCAGTAATCCAAAGAGAAAACTGATTGGAACGACAAGTTTTTCAACAGGCAAAAGAGTAACAATTGTCTCAACAATGGTTTGTTCGAGCTCATGATGCCCGGTTTCAGATCTCTTTGTCAGCTCTCTCTCTGCGTAACTCATCAAAGAAGCTCCTATACTCTCTGGTCGTACGCCACGACACTTCATCGCATTCATCACTTTCTGATACAAATCAATCCTAAGAACAGAAAGATCGTCAATCCACCAGTCTCCTGCATCACTGCTCTTCACTTGCTTGCTCATGTGTAGTCTCCCTGAGCTACTGTACTCTAACCGTGAGAAGCTTGAAGCGATCTGCTCGGCGCAGGCCTTTGAGGCAATGGCATCTATACATCTACTTATGATATTGAGTTCGTCAGCAAGAGGAAGAAGATTCTCGGATTGTTTCAAGACTTCAACACACATCTCAAGATTCTTGCAGACAATGCTCTCCAGATACTCCTCTGTTCTTGAAGCCAAGTTGTCTTTGGAATACTCTTCCGTCATCTCGAGGTAATCAGAGACACAAAAGAGTTGCGCAACGTTTGAAGAAGTTATCTCAAAGTTAATTCCATAGCAGAATTTTGCTGCTAATTCAAATGACTCAGCTCCTCCAGGGAGATTGAGAAGCTCCACTTTGGAGATATCTGAATCTCTGTGTTCTGAAACTAATCTCCGGATTCTTCCACTTCGTGAGACTAAAGGGAACTGAGATATGGTGAAACAAACACACGTTCAATAACTCCATTGAGTTTAAGAAAGAAATAATGATTGTATGAGTAACACCTTATGCAGAGCAAAGTTTCCTCCATTTACTTCTATGTTTATATCACTTGGAACGTCTCGAAAGATCCTGAAATGTTATTGGCAAGAACCATGTAAAGACACTGAACCAAAACCAGAACCTATATCAGACAAATTCGCCAACAAAGAGAACAGAACAGAACATACCATTCACTACAGCTTTGTCTGGAAGATTTAGCATTCGAGAATTTCTGGTGATGGTAGAGATGTTGATGATGCTGTAGCACAAGATGCTGATGATACTTCTCCATGAAGTATAATTATGTTCAAGAATCAAACTGTAACTAGTTTGATGATTTATTTTTTTCTCTACCAATTTCCAAAACCAGAGAGAGAGAGAGAAAGAGATGATTGTAATGGTAAGTGTGGGAAGAGCATCAATCATAGTATTTGGAAACATTTGTTTGAAATCCAAAGCTTTTGGCTTTGTCTTTTTATTGGGTCCCTTGACTCCTTTCTAATGTCTCTCCAGATTTTTCTCTTTTATATTTTTCCCTCATTATGAAATTTCAAGATCGAACCTTTTTCAATCAAAACGTAAATTAGCTCCGTTTTCTTTGGGATTACAAAAGATTACCTGCAGAGTAGTTAACAATGGTAGCTATTGTGAAAGTAAAGTCGACAATTTTGCTAAAAGAAAATTAATGTAAAAAGTAGGTGTGAGATAAAGGAAAAAAGGCTCAAAAAGCTTAATTCCAAAGGGAAAATGATTTGAGAGTGGGAAAAGTTAAAGTTGAACAAAAAGGATAACTTTTTTTAACATAAAAAGACATTTTTTACATCAAAAAACATAAGTTTGCCTTAAAAAAGCCTTTTAGGACCATCAAACTTATATGGAAAAGATAAGAGTTTTTAGCTACTCAGTTCGCAAGGATGATAAATTATGAAGAATTTAATACAGATATTTAAAACGATTTATACCAACGTAATGCATATTTAATTATATAATATTGTTTATTAGTAAATATAAATTAAATATTTATATAATTTATTTTTTAAAAATATTTTTAATATTAATTTATATATATAAAATTAAGAAAAAATTAATAATTGTTTTTTACGAATTTAAAAATATTTTGGTTAGTTTAATAAAATATATTGATTGTTTAACCAAATTAATAATAATGTCATATATTGTAATTATTGTGATAGTTTAAGTTTATTTATATTTTTATTTTAAATTTATTGTGGTAATGACACGTCAGCATGTCATTTATATTAATAACACGTCAGAGTAAGATTATTTTTTTAATATGTTATTCAAATTATATATCAGGGATTTTCAAGTTTAGGGTAAAGGTATGTTAAAAAACAAAGAGCAATTACAGAAATAGCATTATTTAAATTTTTGTTTCAAATATAACATTATTAGTTTAAATTTCTAAAAAAATAGCATAAATTTATAACTAAAATACTAAAAACTTTTTTGAGGAAAAATTAAACTTTAAATTGTAAAAAATATATATAAGATTTTAATTATATTTGTAATTTATTTATGATAAATATATATATATATATTCATAAAAGTACTATTTTGAAATTTTAAATTTAGAATACTAAATTTAGAACAAAAATATTTTAGGATATTACTTAAAAACAAATGAGCCATCTAATTTACACATTGTTTGTCTCACAAGAATATTGGTGGAGGTATAAGGTCGTAAGTTCTCCTTTTTATCAATTCTGTTTTTTGCATAACATGAAAAATTATGTCCTACAATCACATTATTGTATACTGAGCCATTCAAATGAATTTTTAGATCCATAGGCTCCTAATTTATATGATCGGTAGACACAGCCGGTCCTATATCATTTTATGCCCCAAACAAATAAAAAAATTGATGTTTCTTAATCGTATATTTTTCTAATATATTTAACAAAATTTTTTTTATTATTTTGTGCCTAAAACGACTGATTTATGAACTTTAGCTCAGTGCCAGCCCAGCAGGTAGAAGATAATATCAAAGTTATAAACACAGAGATGGCCAAGGGGAAATATTTTAAGAGAAAGGAATGAGGGATAGTGTTTCAATTTGAAGAACAAGTGGACATTCGAATTCTAATGGGTAATAGTTTCTTCTTCTCCACCCCATTTAAATATGTTTATAAGATAACTGTTAGCATGTTTTCATACATCCTTAAATATATTGTGTCAATTTATGAAATTTTATATAGGAGATATGCAACCATTTATTTATTATCAATTAATTTTAAATTAAAATTTATGATACTTACAAAATTTAGCATAGTATCATAACTATTTGATTGTTTGGTCACCATTTCGATGTTGTAAAACAATTCCAATACAATTTTGTCTACGAACAAAAAAGTTATAAGTAATGTAACTATGAATTTTATGGAGAGTTCGATACTGGATTATCTAAGCGCACGACATTATTCCCTCATAAATTTTATTCAAAGAAAATTTATAATCGCTTTAATTTGACCTAAAACTTAACACATTGATAATTTAGAGAAAAACAAATTCAAACTTTAATATGATTTTTTAAATATATAATAAATAACTTCAAAGCTATGTTTATAACAACATAAATCTAACCATATTAAAAATTAAAAAATTTGAATCAACATAAAAATAATACATATGTAATAAATAGTTTAACTAAAAATAACTATCATAATATCTAAAAGTCTATCGTCTTTCATTTTTCAAGTATCATATTCAGAGCAATAGACAAAAATAATATTTTTTAAATTTTTATTCTAAATGTGATACCATTAAATTAAATTTTGAAAATAGCATAAATTTAAAATAAAAATACTTTAAAACCTTTTCATTATAAAGAAAAATTAAATTTAAAAAATTTAAATATAATTTTTATTTTTTTATAATTTATTTATTGTAAATAAATATTTTTACCAAATAATTTATGTTATTTTTAAATTTTAAATTTATAATACTAAATTTAGAAAAAAATTTAAAATATATTATTAGAGTATTATTGAATTGCAATATAACTTGAGAGATTATATTACCATAAGTGAACTTGAAATTGGAACCTTCGCTTTCAATTTAATTTTTTTATATTAAAAATACAACTTGCTACAATAAATGAACTTGAAATATCTATTTTAATATAAGCTGTTACAATAAATGATTCATAAATATATTCCTAATTACTATATATTATTGATTCATAGATTTAATAAATTGAGAAAAAAAGAAAGAATTTGTAATAAAGTCACACTCACCCGTAAGGATATATTTATTGTAAATCAGACAAATTCAGAATTTGTTAGTTGGGATTATGTTCAGTCTTGCGTGTGATGTCGATTAGTGTTATTGATTGAATCAAGTAGGGCCCTAATCACGTTCTTCATTACTTCCTTCACATGCTTTATTATATCAAAAATATTCATTTTAAATTCTCAACGCAAATAATATATACTTTATTATTTTAACCAAAAAACATAAATAAATAAATATATATATATATATATATATATATATATATATACACGCCACTGATTCGTTCATCTTGTAAGTACCAAAACTTTAAAATCTTACCTGGATTTTTTTAACCTCAAATTTTTTATCGTTATTAATGAAAGAGAAAAAATATATAATATTAATAAAGGCAATTATCTAAAATAATATATTTTAAGTTTTTTTATAATATTAATTTAAATTTTTAATAATATCATAAATTTTAAATTAGAATATATTAAAACTTTATTTTAATATAAAAATAGTAAATTTTATTAAAAAGAAATGAAATATAATATTTTAAATTTTATTTATAATTTCTTTAGAGTAAATAAATATTTTTAAATAATTATTTATGTTATTTTTAAATTTTTAATTTTAAAATATTAAATTTGAAATACTTTAAAAAAAGCTATTTTAAAATATTATTCGGCAAATACTATTTATTATAATTTTTAAATTCAGGGAATATGGCATACTTATAACAAACTATTGCATTGACCTTTAGACTGAGAAAATAATCTGCTAGTCCTCACAGATGTGGTTAGTTTGAATGTTTTTGTTATATAATATTATAGTAATATGAGAGATGCAAATAAATTAATTCGTTATTTCTCCTGTGTTTTATGCTTGTTTTACAACACAGTAAAGACTTATATTTATAGTACAAGATTAATTAAATAACTAAGTCGATAAGAATTTTCAACGTAATAAAATATTAGTTTGGATAATTATCTATAACACTTCCTTTTTACTATAAATTATTATTATTATTAAATATTACATATTATTTCATTAAATATCTGATCATTTTTGTGATCCTATTTGATAATGTATATCTAAAATATATTTTTAATTTTTTTGTGGTCTCATTTCCGTTCATTGCAATGGGACTATACAAACAAAAATTGCACATCTAAAAATACAGATATGTCGGGATTGCCAATGTCAATTTTAATAAGAGAATATTCATGATATTCATTTGATCGTATTTGAATCAACGATGTCGCATGCCATATATATCATGAGCCCAAACTAAAATTATAAGTTTTGTTCTAAAAATTAAAAATCTACTAATAACTATTAACCATTTGATCAAATATTCAATCATGCTATTTTGTGTATGAATATGTAAAATAGAATATTTAACATTAATTTTTAGAGGTATACAATAATCATCAAAATCTCGTGAAATGAATTTATCAACGTTATAAAATCTTACTTTTTATAGAATAATCAATGAATTATGATTTCATTATGATTATTTAGACAATAAATTTTGTGAAAATATATCATGAGGTCAATAGACACACATATGACTATTTGTTAATAAAAACCATAAAATATCAAAATGACTCGAATGATGGGTGGATTGACTCACATATATCTAATATGAGTTTTATATGAAAATTTGTCTCATTGAAATTTTTTTTTCAATATGTATCCAATATAATTTTGCACAAATTTTTTCTTAAAAAAAAATAAAAATGACATCATTTTCATTTTCTTAATTAAAATAAAAAACTAAATAGACAATGACGTCATTTGATCTCTTTCATTATCTCTCTACTTTCTGTCTCTCTCATTGATCCCTTTATTAACATGTAAGAATTTTTTAATAATTCAATTCTCATTCAATATTTTTTTCTAAACTAACTTCTGATTTCATATATATAATTCACGTTTTTTGAAATCGTGTGTAACTACATATTATCTATAACCTAATGAGATAATGCTTGTAATTTATCGACCATCAACATACTACTATTTCCAATAATTTTTATTTTATATAATATAATTATTTTTCTTGACAAGAGTCTATTTATTTTATTTTGTTTTATACTTCAGTATTAAATTAAAACTTATTTATCAAACATTATATATATCATCCCCAGCGAAAGGTTTAACTGATGGGTTGATTAAATGTGGATAATAACAAAAGCAAAGGTTGTGGAGATGAGTATGTGAGGATGATTACTGCTTTTTGATACAAACAAAAGCATTTTCTTTTTGAGTAAACCAAGTCAATTCTTTCTCAAGCCCACTCGTTTATATTTTATTTTGGCAACTAGGCATTACCAAAGCTTAGCCAATATAATAGGATCAGTATTCGGATGAGTGATGATAATTATTTTAATAAAATTTTAAATATAAAAATTAAATTAAATATTAATTATTTATATGTTGATCTTTATTAGTAACAAAAATTATTAAGAAAATATTTAAATTTGAATTGTTTTGATTTTATTTGGCTTTTTAATATGAATTTCATATAATTGATTTAATTTCTAATCTTTAAATTTAACTGATTTTATAAAAATATATTCATGATTTTTAAATTTAAATTCATTCCGTGCTATAAAAGTTTGATATATGAAAAATCATAAATACAGAAAACTTATAAAAATGATAATTATAAATTGGTAATATGGAAAATAAAAAATAAAAAATTAAATTCAAATCTATTAAAATTTATTAAAAATTAAAAAAAAAAACTAAAACAATCTTGTAATCTAAATATAATCCCAGTCTTTTCTTAATTAGGTAAATTTATAACTTGGATAAAAACAAAGTGCCGCAGACAGTCTAAGTTTTTTAATAAACAAATATGACATACTGAAAAAAAGGTTTCCTTGAATTTTTGTTCTCGTTGCAGATTAAATGTTAAATAACGACACTGCAAAATTATGAATTTGGGACAAATGCCACCTAGTCTCGCCAGAAAAACTTTCCGGAATCCACTAAACAAATCCGACGAAGCTCAAACACTGAGATTCATCCTTTTACAAGTAAGTCACTTCTCTCTCTTACCTAATCTCTCTCTCTTTCTATTTCGTGAAAACAAAGTGATCTTCCCGAGTATTCTATCTCACATATTTATACTAATATATGTTTTAGAGACCCTCTTTATCAGACATAGGTTTACAACTACTTGTAACAAACTTAAAATATAGAACAAAACACTTCAAAACTCCACCTTGTTCTTTATCTCCTATCTTTCACCTTTGCTTAGTTTCATCCTCCTTCCGGTTCTTGAGTAAGCTCGATCACTTTCCTACATTCAATTGAACTTCTGAATGTACTTATTTCTTCTGAGATAACCCTTCGAGCTTCATATCTTCCTGCAATATACTGCTCTTTTCCAGCCTTATAAACCTCCTGGAATAAACTTCCCACCTCAATAATTTACTGTTCCACTTCAGTTTTCCATAACTCGGATTTTCATCAGAGCATCTTGAAACTTTCCAACTGGAACCACCTTTGTAAATATGTCTGCAGGATTGCTAAGAGTCGATTTTTTAACCACCTGAATCGACTTTTCATTTATCAATTCTCTGATTAAATGATGCTTCACTGCCACGTGATTAGTTCTTTCATGGAATATAATATTCTTGGCCAGAGCAATGGCACTTTGGGAGTCACTATGAATCTCAATTGCTCCCTGCTTGAATCCTAATTCTGTCACCAATCCTTTGAGCCACATAACCTCCTTTGCTATATCAGTCAAGGCTATGTATTCAGCCTCTGTTGTTGACAGGGCAACAACAGTTTGCAAACACGACCTCCAACTCACTGTATTGCCTCCTACTGTAAAAACTTGTCTAGAGATTGACCTTCTTTTATCTTGGTCTCCAGCGTAGTCGTGTAAGAATATTTACATATTCTTATATGTGACCTATGTGTCTTTCGGTTTAATTATACGGATCATGTTCGTATTAATGTTTATAATTCTAATATAAAAGACGGCACCGTGATGGATCGGTTTCGGATAACGACATTAGAATTTGGGTGTATTGATAACCCTCCTCCTTTACCTAATTAAATTGTATAAACACCTTTCTATTTGTTAGTATATATATATATGTATTCATTATATATAAGATGGTTAATTAATAACCAATTAATTAATAGATGAAAAGGCACTAGTGTGGTGTGTGGTGGTTAATAAAAGTGGGGCAGTTTTTTTTTTTCTCATAGTCGTAACTCCTTCTTCTCATAAAAGAGATTTTTGAAGTTTAATAATTTCTCTCTTAACACACCAAAAGAGAAGAGAGAAAAAAAAATAAACCACTAATCGCCACTTTAGAGAACAAAAAGAAAGGGTTAAAAGCATTGATTTCTTATCCATCAAAGAAATCATTAAAGAGAAAGGTTAAAGGAGGAGAAAATCATTTTGTCTAATTCCTCATGGATCAAGGTTAGTATTTTCTTCTTTTTTCTACAATATTAGGTTGAATTAAATCAAATCTAGATGTTCTTGGGATTAAGATTTCATAATCGAAATCATTGAAGTTAAATTAATAATTGGTATCAGAGCAAAACTAGATTTATTTAATTCACCATAAAATTATTGATTGATGTTCATTATATATCATTGTGAATTAATATACGTTATGAATTATGTAACGGTTATGAGATTCACATGAAAAGGTACAATTAAGGATAATGATATTGTAACAAAATAAAAAAAAAATTTAATTAATTAAATAGGTGCATATTATCCGATTTTTTCTTATGAGTCATAATAAATGACATTCATTGATTAAGATAAAATCATAAAGTATGTGGAGTAAAAATATATATACATATATATATATATATATATATTTGATTAAATAAATTTGCTTATGTATATATATAAAAAAAAAATTTATATATATAAGTGTACAATAAAGTTTCCGCTGGTTTAATAGAAATAGTTAATTATATTTTGAAATGTTAATACAATATAAAGATACTTTATCTATTAAAATTTTAATGTTTATATTTTATATAACATGTTAGTCACCAAAGTGGCCTTGTTATAATAGATATAAATATTAAAATATTAAAGTTTATCAATTGATCATGATTAAAGTGATATTATAAATGACATTAAAGTTTTAATTGACCAATTGTTTTAATATCTATATTCTAGGAGATTACCCAAAGGTAGATCATATGATATAGTTATTAATATGAAAAGAATTAATCATTTCATTATAGGCGATATTATGCATACCCAAAGGTAGCATAATTATTTAATTTTATGTGATATGATTAATTATTAAAGAATAAATTTAATATCGCTAAAAGTGTTTGTATTTAAAGTATTACCCAAAGGTTACTTGAATACATAATTTTATAAGTTTATGATTAGGTCTTTGAATCTATAATAAAGTCTCAAAGTAATAATGAGTAAGTATGTATAAATATTTTGCAGCTTCATCAAATTTGTATGCATCCGCTAATTCTGTCGTAAAGTTTAATGGGCTCAATTATGGAGAGTGGTCAGAACATATCCGGTTCACACTGGGTATTATGGCACTCGATCTTGCAATCCTAACGGATGAGGAACCCTCAGCCATTACAGATGATAGCTCCCTAATTGAAAAGACTCGGTATGAGACTTGGGAGCGATCTAACAGGCTGAGTTTGAACCTTATGAGGATGACGATGGCGGAAAGTATTAAGCCATCCATGCCTAAGACAGAGAAAGCAAGGGAATTCATACAAAAAATTAAGGAGTGTTCACAATCAGATTTGGCTGATAAGTCGATTGTAGGAAGCCTAATGAGTGAGCTAACTACAAAAAAGTTTGACTGGTCTCAACCAATCCATGATCATGTCACGCACATGTCTAACTTGGCAGCAAAGTTAACATCCATGGGAATGGAGGTTCATGAACAGTTTTTGGTCCAATTCATTATGAACTCCCTACCTTTTGAATTTAGCCAATTCCAGGTGAACTACAACACCATTAAAGATAAATGGAATTTTAAAGAACTAAAGGCTATGTTGGTTCAAGAGGAAGGGAGATTAAAGAAAATGAAGGACCAAGTTGCGAATCTCGTAGGTCTTGGAAGTTCTAGCAGCTATAAGGCAAAACCGAGTAAAAAGGACAAAAGGAAGGATAAAGCTTTTGTGAAAGGACCTGAAAGCAAAATCCATAAAGAGATGAAATGTTTCTTTTGCAAGAAAACGGGACATTTCAAGAAAGATTGTCTGAAACGAAAGGCCTGGTTCGACAAGAAAGGTAAACATCATATTTTTGTTTGCTCTGAATTGAACCTTATAGAAGTGCCTAATAATACTTGGTGGTTAGATTCTGGTGCTACTACTCATGTGTCTCATATTAAACAGGGATTCAGTTCGATCCATCCCATAAGAGGAACTGAACAATACTTGTTCATGGGGAACAGGATGAAGGCACGAATTGAAGGCATTGGGACTTACAGATTGATTTTAGACACTAGGTGTCATGTAGATCTTGAAGGATGTCTCTATGTACCTGAATGTGCTAGAAATCTTGTTTCCGTAAGTAGACTGGATAATTTAGGATTTGTTTTTAAGGTTGGACATGGTGTTTTCTCTTTGTACCGAAATGATTACTTTTATGGTAGTGGTACTTTGTTTGATTCACTTTATAAATTCAATCTTGATACAAAATTTTCTGAATCCCTATTTAATATTGAAAATCGAGGCATTAAACGTAGTGCATCGAATGAAAATTCTGCTTTATTGTGGCATCAAAGATTAGGTCATATTTCCAAAGAAAGAATTATGAGGTTGGTAAAGAATGAAATTCTTCCTCCATTGGATTTTGGTGATTTAAATGTATGTGTAGACTGCATTAAAGGAAAGCAGACTAAACATATAACAAAGAAATCAGCCACAAGAAGCACTCAGCTTCTTGAATTAATACATACCGATATTTGTGGCCCTTTAGATGCTCCTTCTTGGAGTGGTAAAAAATACTTTATCACCTTCATCGATGATTACTCACGTTATGGATATACATATCTGTTGCATGAAAAGTCCAAATCTGTGAATGTCCTAGAGGTGTTCATTGACGAGGTCGAAAGGCAGTTAGATAAAAAGGTAAAAGTTGTGAGATCTGATAGAGGTGGTGAGTTTTATGGAAAATTCAACGAAAATGGACAATGTCCAGGTCCATTTGCAAAGTTACTTGAAAGTAAGGGTATTTGTGCACAATATACAATGCCTGGTACTCCTCAGCAGAATGGTGTAGCTGAGAGGCGGAATCGTACTTTAATGGATATGGTTAGGAGCATGTTAAGTAATTGCTCTTTACCCTCTTCGTTGTGGGTATATGCATTAAAAACTGCAACGTATTTGCTGAACCGGGTTCCTAGCAAGGCTGTTCCTAAGACCCCTTATGAACTATGGACGGGAAGGAAACCTAGTTTAAGACATCTACGTGTTTGGGGTTATCCAGTAGAAGTAAGATTGTATAACCCACATGAAAAGAAACTTGATTTTAGGACTATCAGTGGATTTTTCATTGGTTATCCTGAAAAATCAAAGGGGTGTATATTTTATTGTCCTAACCATAGTACAGAATAGTGGAGACCGGTAATGCTAGGTTCATTGAAAATGGTGAAACTAGTGGGAGTGGTGAACCACGAAAAGTGGACATTCAGGAAGTCCATGTTGATGTTCCTTCACCTATCATTGCACCTGAGGTTGTTGTTCCTATTGTTGCATCACAGTTAAATGACACAATAGAACAACATAATGATGTGTCAACCCCACTAGTAGAAAATACAATTAATGAACCAGTTACAATTCAAGAAGAGAATAGTATACCACAAGAACCATTAAGGCGATCTGGAAGAGAAAGAAGATCTGCTATTTCAAATGACTATGTGGTTTATGCTATTGAAAGTGAATGTGACTTAAGCATTGATGAAGATCCGTGCTCATTTCAAAAAGCCATGAAAAGTGACAATTATGAAAAATGGTTAATTGCCTCGAAAGAAGAAATAAAATCTATGGGTGATAACAATGTATGAGACTTAGTAGAGTTGCCTAATGGTTTCAAAACCATTGGTTCTAAATGGGTCTTTAAGACCAAACATGACTCTAAAGGTAATATTGAAAGATACAAGGCTCGTCTTGTTGCTAAAGGTTTCACCCAAAAAGATGGTATTGACTATAAAGAGATCTTCTCTCCGGTTTCAAAGAAGGATTCTCTAAGAATTGTTTTGGCTTTGGTGGCTCATTATGATCTAGAGCTTCACCAGATGGATGTGAAAACCGACTTTCTAAATGGAGAGCTTGAGGAAGAAGTATATATGGACCAACCTGAAGGTTTCGTGGTCACAGGAAAAGAACATATGGTATGTAAGCTGAGAAAGTCGATATATGGACTAAAACAAGCTTCTAGACAATGGTATTTAAAGTTTAATGATATCATCTTGTCATACGGTTTTGTAGAAGTCATCGTTGATCGATGTATCTACATTAAAGTTAGTGGGAGCAAGTTTGTGATTTTAGTATTATATGTTGATGATATCTTACTTGCTGCAAACGACATGGGCATGTTACATGATATAAAGAAGTATCTCTCTAAGAACTTTGAAATGAAAGATATGGGTGAGGCATCATATGTGATCGGAATAGAAATATTTCGAGATAGAGCACAAGGATTGTTAAGATTGTCTCAAAAAGGATATATCAATAAGATTTTAGAGAGATATAAAATGGACAAATGCTCCGCAGGAATAGCTCCAATTCAGAAAGGGGACAAATTCAGTAAAATGCAATGTCCTAAAAATGAATTAGAGCGTAAGGAAATGGAAAGAATTCCATATGCATCAGTGGTTGGGAGTTTGAACTATGTTCAAACATGTACTCGGTCAGATATCAACTTTGCGGTTGGTACGTTGGGTCGATATCAAAGTAATCCCGGAATGGACCATTGGAGAGCTGCAAAGAAGGTTCTCAGGTACTTGCAAGGCACCAAAGAGCACATGCTTACATACAAGAAATCTGATCACCTTGAGGTCATCGGATATTCAGATTCAGATTATGCCGGATGCGTTGACAGTAGAAAATCGACGTTTGGCTATTTGTTCCTATTAGCTGGGGGAGCAATATCATGGAAAGTGGAAAACAGTCTGTCATTGCTACTTCCACTATGGAGGCCGAATTTGTGGCATGCTTTGAGGCCACAATTCACGCATTGTGGTTGCGGAACTTTATCTCGGGACTCCGTATTGTCGACACTATAGCGAGGCCGCTGAGAATTTATTGTGATAATTCCGCAGTTGTCTTCTTTTCAAAGAATGACAAGTACTCTAAAGGTGCTAAGCACATGGAGTTAAAGTACTTAGCTGTCAAAGAAGAAGTACAGAAACATAGAGTGTCATTTGAACATATAAGAACAAATATGATGGTAGCGGATCCGTTAACTAAGGGACTACCACCCAAAATATTTATTGGTCATGTAGAGCGTATGGGTATTATAAACAAAGCCTTGCTATTATGATTATGATATGTTCATTATATGTATGACACTATGAATTCAATTTAAGTTATGTTTCTGGTTTTAATAGATATGTTATCATTAAAGTATGTGTATACATTTATGGTTCTTAGATAACATGTGATTAAATTGAGAATTAAGGTTATTCTCGATATAAAGAAACTATATATGAAGTTGGGATTATTTTGTGATACATGGAAGGGATCATGTCGTCTAATGATGTGTAACCGCCATGATCCGATAATTTCTAATTTTATTATGATAGTTTAAATTGAAATGAACTTGATGTATAGTAAACATTAAGATTGTTGAATCATCAAGTCGACACAAGGTCAAGTGGGAGAATGTAAGAATATTTACATATTCTTATATGTGACCTATGTGTCTTTCGGTTTAATTATACGGATCATGTTCGTATTAATGTTTATAATTCTAATATAAAAGACGGCACCGTGATGGATCGGTTTCGGATAACGACATTAGAATTTGGGTGTATTGATAACCCTCCTCCTTTACCTAATTAAATTGTATAAACACCTTTCTATTTGTTAGTATATATATATGTATTCATTATATATAAGATGGTTAATTAATAACCAATTAATTAATAGATGAAAAGGCACTAGTGTGGTGTGTGGTGGTTAATAAAAGTGTGGCAGTTTTTTCTTCTCATATTCGTAACTTAACTTCTCTTTTAATATATTTAGTTTCATAACTTCTCACAAAAAACACATTAAGAAGAACAAAAAAAGAAATTGCCACTTAAAGAAAAAACAAAAGTAAAGGATTAAAGCATTGATTTCTTATCCATCAAGGAGATCATTAAAGAGAAAGGTTAAAGGAGGAGAAAATCATTTTGTCTAATTTCTCATGGATCAAGGTTAGTAGTTTTTTTTACTAAAAAAATATTAGGGTTGAATTAAATCAAATCTACATGTTCTTGGGATTAAGATTTCATAATTGAAATCATTGATAATAAATTTACACTACTACAATCCCATGTATTACTTCAACTAACAAAAAAGATGATCCCACACCAAAAAGACAGTGCAAGCAATATGTTATAAAAAGAGTAAGACAACCTTGGACGTTCAAGAAAAATCCGTACACGAGTCGTTAGTTTATTTTGGGTTTGGTGATTTGTTCCTATTTTGTGATTTAAACAGATTTATTGTACAACTGCTATATTTTGGTACAACTGTTAATATGTTGAGGTACAACTGGTAATACGTTTTTGGTACAACTGGTAATACGTTTTTGGTACAGGTGGTATATTTTGGTACAACTACTATGTTTTGATAAAATTGGTAAATTTTGGTACAGTTTGTAGAATGTAAAACAAATTATTTTATATATTTTTATATATATGAAAAATTTAGAAAAAATATTTAAAAGTAAAACAAATTTGTAAAAAATGTATAAAGTATGTTTTAATTAAAATTATTAAAAACACGTTTATAAAAAATATGTAAACACTCATTTTTAATTAAAATTATTTAAAAACACATTTTACATAAAAAAAATTTTAAACACCTGAATTTTTTTTGTAAATAGTTGTAATGGATCTTTTGGTTGTACTAACATGAACATAGTTGTACTTTGGATGTTAAAACTTATAATTAGTTATAGAGTAATATCCTAAACTAGCAACTTCTCAATTTTATCTTCTAAATTTAGCACATTAAAATAAAATTCCTAAAAATAGCACAAATTATTATGTAAAAATATTTATTTATATCAAATAAACTATATATAAAATAAAAATATAATGTTTGGGTTCACTTTTTCTAATTTAGAGTTTAAAAGTTTTTTATTAGGAAGATATTTTTAATTATTTTATATTAAATCTATACTATTTTTAGAAATTTAAATGATTATTATTATATTTGGAATACAAACTTAAAATAGTGCTATTTTAGTCAATTGTTAGTTAGACTGTATTTTAAATTAAAGTTTAATGATTTTACTCATGATATTATTTAATTAAAAGAGATTTTCTATACATTGGTAGAATACAATGTTTTGTTGATTTGAAATAATATTTTGGTTGAAATTTTTAAACTAACAATAAAAATATACGTACTTGATGACATAATAATAATTTGATATAATGGAAATTTTAAATTTTGTATATTATAATATTTGCAATGGAAATATTGTGGGTATATTTAAGTATTTGCAATGGAAATTTTAATTTTTGTATATTATAATATTTTAGATGTAATTTATAACTATACGAGTACCAATGCATAGTTATACGTAGTCATACCAAGTTGTACCAAATATGAGATCGATCGATTTTGTTGAATCTAATCGATCCATCTTGACACTGGTCGAGCTGTAGTTGTCTAAATTTAAACATAATAGTACCAATATATAGTTGTGCGTAGTTGTAACATGTTGTACCAAATTTGGGAGCATTCAATCTCATTGAATTTAATTGATCCATTTGGACTCTGGTTGAGCTATAGTTGTCCCAATTTAAACACAATAGTACCAATATAGTTGTACGTAGTCATACCGAATTGTACCACAAACAAATTACACATTAAATAAGTCTTGAAACAAATTGCACTAATACCAAACAAGTTATATATAAAATAAGTTACAGGACAAGTTACACATTAAATAAGCCTTGAAATACTCTACGGATCCTTTATCGAGATTCTCCCGCTGATGGGTATCTAGTTGTTTATTTTCTTCCTTTTTTTGATATAACGTGGTGGTATGACACATACATCTTGAATATTATGGGGAACATTCCAATCAGAAATATGGGACATCCGATAAATCGTCATGCAATACGCTAACAACCACTATTCATTTAAATAATGTATGGAACATAACTCATGTAAGTCGAGCTGATTCACTGTCTTTGAATATGATGAGATAGTAGCTATTGTATGAACACATGGGTACTTGTCAATATCAAAATACTTGCACTTAGATGTTTTCCTTCTCAAATCAACAAAAAGGCCAACCACGTCCAATCATGGTCTATTCGAGAAGAAAGGTGTTTAGCTCTTTAGTCGATAACAACTTTGCATCTTGACATCTTTTGTGCATTTTCATGGCAACACGAGGCACGAGCTGCTGTGTGATCGTAACTTCAACAGAAAGTTTTCTATATTTGTTAAACCATTCTGCAATTTTTGCAACAATGGTATCAAACATCAGTATAACGAGTACTTCTTTGCTTTTCTGAGCATTATTGATAGATTCGGCACAATTTGTTGAGTCTATGTTATATCTTTCTCGTGGAAAATAACACCTTGTCCATTTGTTCTCAGATTTTACTTTCCTCTAGACACTCGGCAGCTTTGGGATACTTTCTGTTAAACGCATCATAGAGTGATAAGAACTCTGCAACTGTATAAGCCTGCGCGCATGCTCTGAACTTCGTCGCAACTTTTTCTTCGTTAACACCATATATATGTGATTTAATATTCTGAGATAAATGATATATGCAATACCCATGCTTATTCTGTGGGTACACTTCGCCTATTATCTTGATGAAGCTTTGATTTTTGTCAGAAATCAACACAATTTCAAGATCATCCGGCATTGTTTCTTTTAATATTTCAGCACCTACCTCCAACTAGCATATTTCTCACCATCAACTATCCTAAAAGCAATGGGATAATGGTGACGGTTTAGAACCTGAGCCGTTGCAACATTAAGCACTCCACCATCTGCAGTCTTAAGATGTGTTTCTTCCACAATGATAACTTTTCTCATAGCCCTAAATCCTCCAATGCAAGCTTCCAACGCAATGAATAAGTACTTAAACCTATGTTTTTCATCATATTTCAAATGTGTGACTGTACCCGGATTCATCTTTTCTAACATGTAAAAATAAGAAGGCAACTTTATATAACTTTCATCTAGACTTCCTCGCACATCACTTGCAGTTTGTTTTCTCCCTCTCGAGGCAGTAGCATATGAAATCTTTACACCAAGTCTTCCTTAAACCAAATTTATTACATTTTTAGGAGGCGAAGTTTCAAATTGGCCTAGATAATCCTCATGCAAAACAGATGCAATGCAACCAATCATGGTGTGCCTTTTCTTGACGACCGTGTGCTTGTACTTGTAGCTATCCGAGAGCATGTATGCACCTTCTTGTAATTTTTAACCGAGAAACGATCCAAGTTCTTACAAGTACAATGATAACTTTTCTCATAGCCCTAAATCCTTCAATGCAAGCTTCCAACGCAATGAATACGTACTTAAACCTATGATAACTTTTCTCATCGTCTTAAGATGTGTTTCTTCCACAATGATAACTTTTCTCATAGCCCTAAATCCTTCAATGCAAGCTTCCAACGCAATGAATAAGTACTTAAACCTATGTTCTTCATCATATTTCAGATGCGTGACTGTACCCGGATTCATCTTTTCTAACATGTAAAAATAAGAAGGCAACTTTATATAACTTTCATCTAGACTTCAACGCACATCACTAGCAGTTTGTTTTCTCCCTCTCGAGGCAGTAGCATATGAAATCTTTACACCAAGTCTTTCTTAAACCAAATTTATTATATTTTTAGGAGCCAAAATGCCAAATTGGCCTAGATAATCCTCATGCAAAATAGATACAATGCAACCAATCATGGTGTGCCTTTTCTTGACGACCGTGTTCTTGTACTTGTAGCTATCCGAGAGCATGTATGCACCTTCTTGTAAGTTTTAACCGAGAAACGATATGAGTTTTTACGCCTTGCAACTCGTAGAGACCATTTACATCCACCATCATGATATTTTAACATGTATAATATTGTAGTGGACTTGATTACAACAACCTCAAAAAAAATTTCGATGTATAGCTCTCTCAACTAAATCTTTCACCGCTTGCTTACTCTCAAACTCTTGATCTATAGTCATATTAATGCCATCATCCCATTCAAGATTTATAACCTCAAACTCTTGATCTATAGTCATATTAATGTCATCATCCCATTCAAGATTTATAACCTCATTTGCTTTTGCACAAGTGTAATCTCAACATCATCACATCTATCATAGCTATCCACAAAAGTA
>JAEVFF010002369.1:0-13355 GCA_018901945.1 Pugionium dolabratum | reverse complement strand
GGACCAGATAAGCTACCAGCTTCAGGACATGCATCTAGAGGAAGTCTCCACACCAGTAGTGCCACCAGGAGCAATGACAAGGAGCAGATCAAAAGCACTCTTCCACAAGTTCAGCTTATGGGTCGACAAGCTCCTAGAGGAAGATCGACTAAGGACAATGGGCCAGAAGGGCAAAGAAGAGTCCAAAGGCTTCTCAACAATGCAAGGGACTTCAGAGACTTGGGCTTTAGTGGCAAGAGAGGTCAGGGCCCAAGGATTCCTAACCCTACTCCAAGTCGAAGACTAGGAGCAAGGCGCGTGCATGCCACAAGGACGGCCACCTTCCATTTCTTGGCCGTGACGTGAGTTAAGGTAAGTTTACATTCGAATATATGCCTCTTTCTGTTTTGCAGGGTAGGATCTAGTTGCTTTACATTTTTGAGTCAAGAACATTTTAGGAATAGGTCCTTTTTCCGTTATGCACTTTTGTATCTTTTCCTTTTGTGCACTTTTGTAAACTTTCCTTTTATTTGTTTGAGTCGACCCTAGAAGGTCAAGCTGTCGAGCATATTAATAAGGCTCCTTCCAGCATTCTAGTTCGACAACCTTTTTGATTATTAATAAAGTAGAACTTTTTCCCTACAAGTTTTCTCTCTAAGAATCTTGTGCGCTTAGAACCTAGTTGAGACCAGCCCTCCTAGCTCTAAGTTTGTGATTTGTCACGAGGTTCATCACCCCTCGTGTTGTTCACTTCACCCCTCCATCGAATACCAACCCAAAAACCCCTATCCAAGAAGTCTAAGGTCGAGTTTCTCACCTAATCTTCTCCAAACAGCCCAGGCACATATAAGCCTTGAATCGAGGCTTGTATCAGGTGGTATTATCGCTTGAGCCAGCTGGATTGCGCATTGAACTTGCTGAGTTGAGATTGGAGCCGGCCATCTCATTTTGTGAGCCGGCGGCGCCACCAGTTGGGCCGGCAGTGTCACCAGTTTGGACGGTGGTGTTGTTCACGCCGCCGCTAGTTGGGCCGGAGGTTTGGACCTCTCCGCCGGAGAAGTTGGTCGACCCGTTCATAGGGCCAGCGGTACTGCTTGGCCCAGCAAACGTGCCAAATGGCCCGGCTGTCTCGAGCAAGCCTTTTGGTCAGCCATTTTTGGTCTTCTGGCTTGCCAGACGATCTGATGTCCTCATCAGTATGGGATGGTGGGGTGAAGTGAACCACACGAGGGATGGAAGACCTCGTGATAAATCACAACTTAGAAGCTTGGAGGGCGTGTCTAAACTAGGGTTCTAAACGATAGAGGTTTAGGAGAAAAACTCGTAGGGAAAAAGTGATGTCTTTATTAATAATCAAAAAGTTGTCGAACTACAATGCTGAAGGAGCTTTATTAATATGCTCGGCAGCTTTGACCTTCTAGGGTCGACCCAAAATAAAAATGGAAAGGATATAAAAGTGCATAAGGAAAAATTACAAAAAAGAAATAACATAAAAAGGACAACTACCTTATTGTTCTTGACTCAATAAATGGAAAACTACTAATTCCTATCCTCCAAAACAGAAAAGGCTATTATATAATTGAAAACTTATCTTCTTACGTTTCCACCAAGAAATGGAAGGTGGCTGACCTTTCTCACACGCACCTTAGTCTTCAACTTGGAGTAGGGTTACAAAATGTTGGCATTGACCTCTTTTGCCACGAGAGCCCAAGTCTCTAGAGTCCTTTGAAATGTTGAGAAGCCCATGGATTATTCCTTGTACTCTTGGCCCAATGCTCCTTGTCGTTGGTCTTCTAGGAGCTTGTCTACCCACAAGCTGAACTTGTGGAAGAGTGCCCTTGTTCTGCTCCTTGTCATGGCTTCTGGTGGCACCACTGGTGCAGAGACTTCATCTAGGTTCATGCCTTGAATCTAGTAGCTGAGTTGATCCGAGTCTCCTTGTGTAGAGGTGGAAATGGTGGTACAATCGCTTGAGCCGTCTGGATTGTGCATAGAGCTGGCCGAGTTGAGATTAGAGTCGACCAGATCATTTGTGGGCCGGCGGCATCACCAGCTGGGCCAGTAGTGTTATTCACGCCGCCGCCAGTTGGGCCAGAGGTTTGGGCCTCTCCGCCGGAGAAGTTGGACAGCCCAGCCCGGCTGATCATAGGGTCGGCGGCACCGCTTGGCCCGGCAGACACGCCAAATGGCCCGGCTGTCTTGGGCAAGCCTTTTGGTCTACCATTTTGATCTTCTGGCCGGCCATACGATCTGATATCCTCATCATTCCCTCCCCATTGAGTAGGTTTTGACCTCAAAACTGGCTCATATGCAAGGAAAGGAGCTAAATCAGTCACATTGAATGTGTTACACACATTAAACTCACCTGGAAGTTCAAGCCGGTAGGCATTGTTGTTGATCCTTTCCAGCACTCTGAATGATCCATCTTCTCTGGGGTCCAGCTTGGAACTCCTTAGGTTGGGGAACCTCTCTTGCCGTAGGTGTAGCCACACCCAATCGCCTGGTTGAAAGATCATTTTTCTTCTCCCCATGTTTTCGTGAGTCACGTACTGCTCTGTCCTCTTCTCCAGGTTCTCTGCTACCTTATGGTGTAACCTCTTGATGAATTCTGGCTTAGATGCTCCATTGATGTTGGTCATTCCTGCTGGTGGCAGTGGTGGAATATTCGAAGTTATATTTGTACAAAATTAAAGTGACGTGATGAAAAACAACACGAGACACTTCGCTGAACCAAATTTTAACTTATACGCAATTTGCCAATTTCCAAGGGATTTTATAATTTCTGTTGTGTCTTGTAAGCCTTGTACAAGATCCTATCCTGATAGTCTGGGCTTGAATGGTAGTTCCGGTAAGATGGGGCGTTCGGATGATACGCTGTATCATGCCGGAAACGCTGCTGCATCGGCGAGTGAAACACTACTTCCCTTGTTTCTTGATTAGTGAGGAGGGATGAATGGCTGTCGTCCATAATGGAATGAATCTTCACCATTGTCCCCACATTCTTCATCTCTGGTATTAGCAAATAAAAGACCTCTTTCCCACCTCTTTCTTCCTCATAGATGATGGGATAGATCTTTGCGTAAGCTTCGGCGTCGCTTATGATTTCGCACTTTACCAAGTACGTGAAATCAATCAGGTTCCTCATCGGCTCCCGGTAATGATATGCCAGTGGTACTCCGGTCTTGTGGATATCAGCGTGAGTATGCTGTTAATGTAGAGATGAGGGTCGGCGGCTGTGCGTGCCATCAATCGGAATAGCGGCAATTCCCTTGCAAATATGTAGCCGATGTTCACATCATCCTCTAAGGGATCTTCTATGAGCTCTCCCCATCGTTTCTAAAAATATCATTCAGAACTTGGAGAAGGAGACATAACTCCACCATCTTATTGCTCTAGCAATTTTCCTTGTGAAGAGCGTGTAGGCTAAAAGTTTCAAGACAACCCTAAGGACCGGGTTTCTTTCTTTGCCATTTTGATGCTCTGCCATGGTAGGTACCATGTTCCATTATGTCCCAGAATTCCTGGGCATTGGAAAAGCTCGGGAAATACCCCATTTTCTATCTTTGGAAATCTATAAACGTCGCAGAGATCGAAGATCGAGATAATGTAATCGCTCTCCTCCAATTTGAGTGTCAAGTACATGACTGGCGGTCTTCTTGGTCGGTTGCAAGTAGTTGAGTTGCACCGTTGCCAAGAAATTCTGTGTGACTTCCGGGAATAAGGGGAATCGACACTGTGCCAAATAGCTTAGTCCCATCTTTTCGAGCAGTTCCTCGACATCCAATTTCAATCCCAATTGTCTCAGCAGCTTTTTGTGAGGAATGGTGGAAGATGCAATTCGATCTTGTTGAGGTCCGTGAGTGCTTTTCTTTCCTCCTCAGTGAGCGTAACTTTTTCCTGGATGTCCAATGTAGGGAATTGAGGTGCTCTTCTTTTGTTCCGATTATGCATCCGTGGACATAGGGTTCTTATCTTTAGCCTTTGAACTCGAAACGATTTTCCTTGCCGGAATATTCGAAGCCATATTTGTACAAAATTAAAGCAACGCGATGAGAAACCAATACGAGACACTTCACTGAATCAAATTTTAAATTATGGACAAATTTCCAATTTCCAATGGATTTTATAAATTCACTCATTTCTTCCTTAATTACCAAATAAGCTAAGTATGCTAATTTATCATATTTTCTGGTAATTTTGAACTTATGAGCCATCTAATTCCATAATTTTTCCATTTCCTATTCCAATTAGCCTTTCCAAACTTCACTAACCAATAATCCCAAAATTACTAATTTACCAAAATCTTCAAGAACCCTAACTTTTCCAAATTTTAAATTCTCTTAGAAACATGGAATTAATCACAAAATCAATGAACCCAAGTGTAAAAATAATCTCAGCACCAAATACATCAATTTTCACAAACAGTTTTTTCCTTGGATCCAAAAAATTTGAAAAATGGTGAATAGTATCCATACCTTGGATATGATGAACAAATAAGAATTGAGATGCTTACTTTAGTTTAGGAGAATGAACTGGAGGTTGTTTGCCAAGGGGAGAAACTCTCTCTCTCTCCCTCTCTCTCCCTCTCTCTCTCTCTCTCTCTCTCTCTCTCTCTCTCTCTCTCTCTTTCTCGCAATGGTGAAAATCACAAATGGGGTGGTCGAGGAGACAAAAATGAGGAAGAAGGCACATAAATAAGTACGGAAGAGGAGAAATCACTTACCTGTCCACGATGCTCACGCAATCGGCAAGGCCGAGTTCGGCCTAGTGGCCGATCTCACACTCCCCTTGCTCAATCGGTCAACACGAGAGTTCCATGAAGCCTCGATTCAACATGCGATCGGTCTTCCCAGATCGGCCGAGTGGCCAATATCATAAGCTCCTTCTGCAATAAGTCTAGCCGGGATCGGCCGAGTGGCTGATATCATAATCTCCTTCTGCGATCGTATAGCCTGGTCCAATGCAGTCTGGTCATTGCGCGATCAGACAGTCCAGTCTACCCAAAATCGGCCAGTCAAGTTTACCTGCGATCGGCCAGTCGAGTCTACTCAAGATCGGCCAGTACAGATCGGCCCATCCAGTTTATCTGTGATCGGCCATTCCAGATAGGCCGAGTGGCCAGTCTAGTGACTTCCTCCTGCGATCAGCCAGTCCGAGATTGGCCAAATGGCTGGTATGGTGGCTTCCATCTGTGTTTGATTTGGTTGCAGTCGCTCTCATTCCACTTGAAAGTACATACCACCAAAACATACAAAAACATAAAATAGAAAAGAAATAAAACATACGAAATGAGTTTTATTTACAATGATAACATGGGAATGCCTCTCAAGCACGCTTGTTTTACATCTCTAGCACGCTTGTTTTATATCTCTAGCTTGACGGTGTCATTTCATAGGCATGCCTCCAAATTTTGATATTTAGATGCTCTTTCGTACGTTTTTATCAAACGGAAGCAATACAACATCAAAACTATATTATCGGATGTGTCAAACTAATCGCATTGCTGATACCAAACTTTTCAACCATATAGGTGAGACCCACACATCATATGGAGCCTTCTTTATCGAGTGGAGCTCACGAAAAATCATTGTAGAAAGTGGATGAAGAGCATACGTACGATTCCATGATATATACTATCAGGTGCAATCATACCAGCACTAATGCACCGGATTACATCATAACTTTGTAGATAACGTGCTAGGTTGAGGAGTGCTACTAAGATGGGTGACCTCATCGGAAATCCTCGTGTTGCATACCATCTTTCAATCACTAGATTTTTTTGTGTCTATCTCAAAACGCCAAACTTTCGAATGTCATAACTTTTGCACCGCGATGAACTACACTGCCAAGGATACCATTGCAGAAAGCTCTCTCAATGATCTCTTACTTGCCAATGGTACAAAGACCCATTGGGATCGTTTTTGACTCCAAATATTGATATTTAGATGCTCTTTTGGATATGTTTCTCAGGCAGAAGCAACCACATCCTCAAAACCTTATTATCGGCCATCTCACACTGTCAAAACCTTATTTATTATCAGGCAGACCCATGACCTTCTTTTATTGTCTTTTGCAAAACGCTGTATTTTCGAAATACCATAAATTTTGCACCGCATTGAAATACAAAGCTGACAATACCAATTTACAAAGCTCTTTTGAAGATCTATGACATGCCAATGACACTAAAACCCATTGGGGTTGTTTTAGACACCAAATTTTGATGTTTACATGCTCTTTTGGTCATTTTTCTCGGGAGGAAGAAAAATACAATCTCAAAACCATATTATTGGCCATCTCAAACTCATCGCATTGCCGATCCAAAACTTTTCAACCATCTAGCTGAGACCCACACATCATATGGAGCCTTCTTTATCAAATGGAGCTCACAAAGAATCATTGCAGAAAATAGATGAATAACATACATACAATTGCATGATATGTACTACTGGGTGCAATCATATCACCACTAATACACCGGATCCCATCAAAACTCTACAGTTAAACGTGTTTGGATGAGGGTAGTACTAGGATGGGCGACCACTTGGGAAGTTCTCGTGTTGCACCCCTTCTTTTATGTACTCGATTTTTTCTGTATATATCGTAAAACGCTGAATTTTTGAAATACAATAACTTTTGCACCGCGACAAACTACACGGTCGATTATACCATTTTTGAAAGCTCCCTCAAAGATCTCTGGCGTAACAATGGTACCAAGATTCATTTGGGTTGTTTTTCACTCCGAATTTTGATATTTAGATGCTCTTTTGAATGTTTTTCTCAGGTGGAAGTAATCACGACCTCAAAACCATATTATCGGCCATCTAAACCTCCTTGCATTACCGATACAAAACTTTTAAACCATCTAGGTGAGACCCACACATCGTTTGGTTCCTTCTTTTTCGAGTAGAGCTTACGAAGAATCAATGCAAAAAGTGGATGAAGAGGATATGTATGATTGCATAACGTGTACTACAGGGTGTATCATACCAGCACTAATGTATTGGATCCCATCAGAACTCCTTAGTCAAACATGCTAGGGCGAGAGTTGTACTGGGATGGATGACCTGCTAGGAAGTTCTCGTGTTACACGCTTGGTTTATTCACTCGATTTTTTGTGTCTATCGCAAAACACCAAAATTTTGAAATACCATTACTTTTGCACCATGATGAACTACACGGCAA
Organism: Pugionium dolabratum; assembly: GCA_018901945.1. Lineage (NCBI taxonomy): Eukaryota > Viridiplantae > Streptophyta > Magnoliopsida > Brassicales > Brassicaceae > Pugionium > Pugionium dolabratum. Next base: position 6,194 of record JAEVFF010002369.1, on the reverse strand, counting down.
ACAATACCATTTGGGAAAGCTCTCTCAAAGATCTCTGACATGCCAGTTGTACGAAGATCCGTTGGGGCTGTCTTTGACCCCAAAGTTTGATAAGTATATGCTCTTTTGGACGTTTTTCTTTGGTGGAAGCATTCACGATATCAAAACGTGTTATTGATAGTCTCAAACTCATTGCATTACCGATCCAAAAATTTTCAACCATCTTGGTGAGAGACCCACACATCGTGTAGTGCCTGCTTTATTGAGTGGTGCTCATGAAGAATCATTACATACGACAGCAGGACATGTACTACAGGGTGTATCATACCTGCACTAATGCACTATATCCCATCAGAACTCTACAATCAAACATGCTTGTGCGAGGGTAGTACTGTGATGGGTGACCTCCTGGGAATTTCTCGTGTTACACCCCTTCTTTTATTCAGTTGATTTTTTATGTGTCTATCGCAAAACGCTGAATTTTCTAATTGTGATCACTTTTGTACCACGATTAATGACACCACCGCAAATAGCATTTCGGAAACCTCTCTCAAAAATCCGTGACTTTCCAATGGTAAGTCCAATTGGGGCTGTTATTTACCCCAAATTTTTTATAGTTAGATGCTCTTTTGGACGTTTTTTGGGGCAAAAGTAATCACAATCTGGAAACCGTATTATTGGCCGACTCAAACTTATCGCATTTCTGATCCAAAAGTTTTCCACCATCTAGGTAAGACCCACACATCGTGTGGAGCCTTCTTTATCGAATGGAGATAACGAAAAATCATTGCAAAAAGTAGATGATGTCCATATGTATGATTGCATGACATGTACTACAGGGTGTATCAAACCACCACTAATGCACTGGATCCATCAAAAATCTACACTTTTAGGTGCGTGAGTAAGGGTAGTACAGGGATGGGTGACCTCATGGGAAGTACTCTTGTTGTACCCGTTTTTTTATTCATTCGATTTTTTTGTGTCTTTCGCAAAATGCCGTATTTTTGAAGTGATATAAATTTTGCACCACGTTGAACTATGCAGTCGACAATACCAATTCGGAAAGTTTTTTCAAAGATCTCTGACATGCTGATGGCCCAAAGACCCATTGGTGCTGTTTTGGCCCCAAATTTTGATGTTTAGATGCTCTTTCGTATGTTTTTCTCGGGCAGAAACAACACGATCCCAAAACCCTATTATCTGACATCTACAACTCATCACATTGTCAATCCAAAACTTTTCAACCATCTAGGTGAGACCCACATATCATGTGGGCCTTCTTTATCTTGTAGAGCTCACGAAGAATCATTGTAGAAAATGGATTGAAAGCATACGTACGATTGCATGATATGCACTACTGGGTGCAATCATACAAGTACTAATGAACCGGATCCCATTAGAAATCTGTAGATAACCGTTCTTGGGTGAGGGTAGTACTGGGATGGGTGACCTGCTGGAAATTTCTCATGTTGTACCCCTTCTTTTATTCACTCGAGTTTCTATGTGTGTATAGCAAAACGACGAATTTTCGAAATGCAATAACTTTTGCACCGCGATGATCTACATGGCCTACAATACCATTTTGGAAAGCTCTCTCAATGATCTCTGACATGCGGATGGTACGAAGATCCATTGGGGTTGTTTTCCACCCCAAATTTTGATATTTAAATGCTTTTTTGGATGTTTTTCTTGGACGGAAGCAATCATGACCTCAAAACCGTATTACCGGCCGTCTCAAACTCATCACATTACTGATCCAAACTTTTCAACAATCTAGATTAGATACACACATCATGTGGTGCCTTTTTTCTGAGTGGAGCTCACGAAGAATCATTGCAAAAAGTGGATGAAGAGGATAGGGACGATTGAATGACATGTACAACAGGGTGTATCATACCAGCAAAAATGCATTGTATCCCATCAAAACTCTGCAGTGAAATGTGCTTGGGCAAAAAAAAGAACCGGGGTGGGTGATCTCTTAGGCTTCTTTTATTCCCTTGATTTTTATGTGCCAATCAGAAAACACCGAATTTTTGAAATGTCTTAGCTTTTGCATCATGATGATCTACACGACTGACAATACCATTTTGAAAAGCTCTCTGAAAGATCTCTGAGGTTCCAATGTAGTGAAGACCCATTGGGGCTGTTTTCGACCTTAAATTTTGATATTTAGATGCTGTTTTGGATATTTTTCTTGGGCGGACGCAAAAACGATCTCAAAACTGTATTAACTGTAGTCTCAAACTCATCACATTACCAATCCAAAACTTTTTAACCATCTAGGTGAGAGACCCACACATCGTGTGGTGCCTTCTTTGTCGAGTGGAGCTCATGAAGAATCATTGCAAAGAGTGTATGAAGAGGATACGGACAATTGCAGGACATGTACTACGAGGTGTATCATACCAGCTCTAATGCACCAGCTACCATCAGAACTCTGCAATTAAAGATGCTTGCAAAAGGGTAGTGCTGGGATGGGTGACCTCCTAGGAAGTCCTCGTGTTGCATCCCATCTTTTATTCACTCAATTTTTATATATCTTTCGTAAATGCCACAATTTTGAAATGCCATAACTTCTGCACTTCGATGAACTACACGACCTATAATACTATTTCGGAAAGCTCTCTCAATGATCTTTGACGTGCTAATGGAAGTCCCGTTGGGGTTATTTTCCAGCCCAAATTTTGATATTTAGATCGTCTTTTGGATCTTTTTCTCTGGCGGAAGGAATCACGACCTCAAAACAGTATTATCGGCCATCTCAAACTCATCGCATCACCAATCCAAAACTTTTCAACAATCTAAGTGAGACGCACACATCGTGTGGTGCCTTGCTTTTTGAGTGGAGCTCACGAAGAATCATTTAAAAATGGATGAAGAGCATACGCACGATTGCAGAACATGTACTAAGGGGTGTATCATACCAGCACTACTGCACCGGATACCATCAGAACTCCATAGTTAAACGTGCTTTCAAGTCCTCGTGTTGCACAACTTCCTTAATTCACTCGATTTTTATGTGTTTTTTGCAAACGCCGTAGTTTCGAAATGCCATAGTTTTGCGCGGTGATGAACTACATGGCCGACAATACCATTTCGGAAAGCTATTCAAAGATCTCAGACATAGTAATGCCACGAAGACCAAATAGGGCTACTTTCGAACCCAAATTTTGATGTTTAGATGCTCTTTCATACATTTTTGGTTGGGCGGAAGCAACACAATCTCGAAACCATATTATTGGCCGTGTCAAACTCATTGCATTACCGATCCAAAATTTTCAACCATTTATGTGAGAACGACACATCATGTAGAGCCGTCTTTATCGAGTGGAGCTCTGCAGAATCATTGTAGAAAGTGGATGAAGAGCATATGTACGATAGCATGAATGTACTACTGCTTGCAATCATCCCAGCACTAAAGCACCAGATCCCATCGGGGAACTCTGCAGTTAAATGTGCTAGGGTGAGGGGTACTGCTAAGATGGGTGACCTCCTGGAAAGTCCTCGTTTTTCATCCTTTCTTTTATTCACTCAGATTTTTATGTGTCTAACGCAAAATGCCAAATTTTTGAAATGCCATAACTTTTGCACCGCGATGAACTACATGGCTGAAAATACCATTGCGGAAAGCTCCTCAAAGATCTCTGATGTGCCAATACCATTTTGGAAAGCTTTTTCAAATATCTCAGACATGGCAATGCCACGAAGACCCATTGGAGTTGTTTTTAACCAAAAATTTTCATGTTTAGATGCTCTTTCGGATGTTTTTTTTGGACGGAAATAATCGCGACCTCAAAAACATATTATCGACAATTTCAAACTCATTGCATTACTGATCAGAAACTTTTCAACCATCTAGGTGAGACCCATACATCGTGTGGAGCCTTCTTTATCGAGTGGAACTCATGAGGAATCAATGCAAAAAGTTGATGAAGAGCATATTACCGGGTGCGATCATACCCGGACTTATGCACTAGATCCCATCAGAATTCTGCAATTAAATGTGCTTGGGCGAGGGCTGTACTGGGATCGGTGACCTCCTAGGAAGTTCTCTAATTACACCATTTCTTTTATTCACTTGATTTTTTATGTGTGTGTCGCAAAACACTGTATTTTTGAAATTCCATAACTTTTACACCGCGATGAACTAAACAGCGGACAATACCATTTTGATACGCGATGGAAGTCGTCTGTCTGTAATTCCCACGGATATGAGATGGTAGCTCTCTGTCGAGATTTCCTAGCGGACAAACGATGAAATTTAGTGGTCGGGAATTCTCGACGGAGAATCAATGACCGCTATCTGTCGGGCACTTCCGAAAGGAGTGGTATCCGTCGAGAATTTCCGATGGATTAGTGATGATGATGTCTGTTGGAAGTTACCGGAATGTCGTCATAACTGGCCAGCTTCTATAGGAGATTCGTGCCCAACTTCAGCAGTATTGCCTCACCATTGACGGCAGTAGTGAAGAAGAAAGTCGGATTCAGCTGGGGAGAAGCTCAGGAGAAGGCATTCCAGGCCTTGAAGGACAGCCTTACACATGCACCAGTGCTAGTCCTGCCTGACTTCAACAAGACGTTTGAAGTGGAGTGTGATGCCTCTGGAATTGGAATAGGAGCAGTGCTAACCCAAGGAGGGAGACCAGTGGCATACTTCAGTGAGACGCTAGGTGGTGCCTCACTGAACTACCGCACTTATGACAAGGAGCTTTATGCCCTTGTCCGAGCATTGGGGACTTGGCAGCATTACTTGCTGTTGAAGGAGTTTGTGATCCACACTGATCATGAGACTCTCAAACACCTCAGAGGGAAAACCAATCTCAAGAGGAGACATGCCAGGTGGATGGAGTTCATAGAGACCTTCCCGTACATCATCAAGTACAAGAAGGGCAAAGACAATTTGGTAGCCGATGCACTATCAAGGAGGTTTGCCTTGATATCAACCATGGAGGCAAAGGTCCTAGGATTCGAGCACATCAAGGACCTATACAAGGATGATCCTCACTTTGCTGAGAGCTACAAGGAGTGTGGCATAGGGAGTCATGGCAAGTTTTACATCCATGAGGGATTCTATGTTCCGAGAGAGAAGGCTGTGCATACCACAAGGATCATTGAGGGAGCTTATCATCCGAGAAGCTCATGGAGGAGGACTCATGGGCCACTTTGGTGTCGACAAGACTCTAGCAGTGGTTAAGGAGCACTTCTACTGGCCACACATCAAGAGGACAGTAGAAGCTCATTGTGCAAGATGCATCACTTGCAAGAAGGCAAAGTCCCGAGTGCAACCCCACGGGTTGTATCTCCCACTGCCCATACCCACACATCCATGGGTGGACATCTCAATGGACTTTGTTCTAGGTCTGCCCAAGATTAACCACAAAGATGCAATCTTTGTAGTGGTGGACAGATTCTCCAAGATGGCACACTTCATTCCATGTGCCAATGTCAATGATGCCACACAAACAGCTGAGCTGTTCTTCAAGGAGATAGTACGGCTTCATGGAGTGCCAAGGACAATCGTATCAGACAGGGACACCAAGTTCCTCAGCCATTTCTGGGGGACCCTTTGGAGGAAGCTAGGCACGAAGCTACTCTTCTCTACCACCTGCCATCCTCAAACCGATGGCCAAACTGAAGTTGTCAACCGGACACTATCAACTCTTCTGAGGACTACACTAGGGAAGAACCTCAAGACTTGGGTGGAGTGCTTGCCATTCATAGAGTTCGCTTACAACCGAGCCATGCACTCAGCAACCAAGAAGACACCATTTGAAGTAGTATACGGCTTCAACCCTCTCACCCCATTAGAGCAAACGCCACTGCCACCAGCAGAGCATCCAAGGTAGAGTTCATAAGGAAGTTACACCAAAAGGTAGCAGAAAACTTGGAGAAGAGGACCGGACAGTACGTGACTCATGCCAACAAGGGAAGAAAGAAGGTGATCTTTCAACCAGGCGATTGGGTGTGGCTACACCTACGGCAGGAGAGGTTCCCAAACCAAAGGAGTTCCAAGCTAGCACCAAGAGGAGATGGACCATTCAGAGTGCTTGAGAGGATCAACAACAACGCCTACCAGATCGAGCTCCCAGGTGAGTTTAATGTGTCCAACACATTCGACGTAACTGACTTAGCCCCTTTCCATGCAGATGAACCAGTTTTGAGGACAAAACCTACTGAAGAGGGAGGGGATGATGAGGACATCAGGTCGTACATCC
>JAEVFF010002368.1:0-13360 GCA_018901945.1 Pugionium dolabratum | reverse complement strand
TTCGTCTTACATTTTGTCAAGATATTGAAAATTGAGTTAGCTTACCATGGCCATTTCATTCGCGTCATTCTGAATTCTGAATTAAAAGCTACGGATGATTTAGTGTGTACGTGTCAAGTTGATCGGGTAGTTAAAATGATCATTCTAAACAGGTCGCTGGTGCTCCTTGTGTAAAGGCTTATAGAAGAACCATAATGGATGGCATCACACAGTTTTGGATAGATTGCATTACTTTTACGCTTTTTCTAGCTCTTTTAGTCTCAAATGTTTTCATAATATGAAAATTTGAGCTTGCTTAACCTGGGCGATGGATTCATTTCATTCTGAACTCTAAATTAAAATTTAGGGAAAATTTAGTGCGGACGTGTCAAGTTGATCGGCTAGTTAAAATGCTCATTCTATACTGGTCAATGGTGCTCCTTAGGTAAAGGCTTATAAAAGAAGCATAATGCATGGCATCACGCAGTTTTGGATAGATTGCATTACTTTTATGCATTGAATTGCTCTTTTAGTGTCCAATCTTTTCATAATATGAAAAATTGAGTTCTCATAACGTGGGCGATGGATTCATGTCACTCTGAACTCTAAATTAAAATTTACGGACGATTTAGTGCATACATGTCATGTTGATCGTACAGTTAAAATGACCATTCTAAACTTATCACTGGTGCTCATGAGTAAAGACATCATGCAGTTTGGGATATATTGGATTATTGGGAGGCATTTTTGTACCTCTTTGAGTATTAAATGTTGTCACAATATGGAAAATTAAGCTAGCTTAACGTGGGCGTTGGACTCATGTCATTTTGAGCTCTAATTCAAAGGTTGAAGAAGATTTAGTGCGGACATGTCAAGTTGATCAGCTAGTTAAAATAATCATTCTAAACTGATCATTGGTGCTACTTGAGTAAAGACTTATAAATGAAGCATAATGCACAGTATTACGCAGTTTGGGTTAGATTGGATTACTTGGGAACTTTGTCGTAGCTATTTTCGTCTTAAATTTTGTCAAGATATTGAAAATTGAGTTAGCTTATCATGGCCTTTTCATTTGCGTCATTCTGAACTCTTATTAAGAGCTACAGACGATTTAGTGCGTACGTGTCAAGTTGATTGGGCAGTTAAAATGATCATTCTAAACTGGTCACTAGTGCTCCTTGTGTAAAGGCTTATAATAGAAGCACAATGCATGGCATCACACAGTTTTGGATAGATTGCATTACTTTTATGCTTTGTCTAGCTCTTTCAGTCTCAAATGTTTTCATAATATGAAAAATTGAGTTCTCATAACTTGGGCGATGGATTCATGTCATTCTGAACTCTAAATTAAAATTTACGGACGATTTAGTGCATACATGTCATGTTGATCGTACAATTAAAATGATCATTCGAAACTTATCAGTGGTGCTCCTTGAGTAAAGACATCACGCAGTTTGGGATATGTTGGATTTTTTTGGAGGCGTTTTTGTAACTCTTTGAGTATTAAATGTTGTCACAATATGGAAAATTGAGCTAGCTTAATCTGGGCGTTGGACTCATGTCATTTTGAGTTCTAATTCAAAGATTGAAGAAGATATAGTGCGGACATGTTAAGTTGATCAGTTAGTTAAAATAATCATTTTAAATTGATCATTGGTGCTACTTAAGTAAAGACTTATAAATGAAGCATAATGCATGGCATCACGCAATTTGGGTTAGATTGGATTACTTTAAGGCTTTTTCATAGCCATTTCAGTCAAATTTATAACAATATACAAAATTGAGCTAGCTTAAGGCGGGCATTTCATTCATGTCATTTTGAACTCTAAATCAAAAGTTACAGATGATTTAGTGCATGTCAAGTTGATCAGCCAGTTAAAATGATCATTCTAAACTTATCATTGGTTCTTTGTAAGTAAAGGCTTATAAATGAAACATTACACAGGGCATCACAGAGTCTCGAATGTTATTACAATGTTGAAAATTGAGGTAGTTTAACGTGGATGTTGGATTCATCTCATTCGGAAATTTAAATCAAAAGTTATGGACGATTTAGTGCAGACATGTCATTTGATCGGCCAGTTAAAGTGATCATTCTAAACTATTCCTTGGTGCTCCTTGAGTAAAGGCTTATAAGTGAAGCATAACGCATGCTATCATGCAGTTTGGGATACATTGTATTTCTTGAATGCTTTGTAGTAGCTCTTTCAGTATCAAATGTAGGCGGAATATGGAAAATTGAGCTAGCTTAATGTGTGCGTTGGACCCATGTCATTTTGACCTCTAAATTAAAAGTTATTGATGATTTACCATGGACATGTCAAGTTGATCAGCTAGTTAAAATGATCATTCTAAAATTGGTGCTCCTCAAGTAAATGCTTATAAACGAAGCATAATGTCTGGAATTGTGTAGTTTGGGATAGATTGGATTACTTGGAGCCTTTGTCGTAGCTATTTCTATCTTAAATTTTCTCACAAGATAGAAAGTCGAGCATGCTTAACATGGGCTTTGGATTCATATCAATTTCAGCTCTAAATCAAAGGTTAAAGATGATTTAGTACGGAGATGTCAAGTTGATCATCTAGTTAAAATGATCATACTAAACTGATCATTGGTTTTTCGTGAGTAAAGGAATATAAATCAAACATTACCCCGGGCATCACGCAGTTTGCGATATATTGGATTATCTGAAGGCTCTTTTGTAGCTATTTCGGTTTCAAATTTTGTTACAATATTGAAATTTGAGCTAGCTTAACATGGGTGTTGGATTCGGGTCATTCAGAACTTTAAATCAAAAGTTATAGACGATTTAGTGCAGAAATGTTAAGTTGATCGACTTGTTAAAATGATCATTCTAAACTGATCATTGGCGCTTTGTAAGTAAAGGCTTATAAATGAAATATTACACAGGGCATCACGCAGTTTGAGATATATTGGATTACTTGAAGGCTTTATCATAGCTATTTCGGTCTCAAATGTTGCGACAATATTGAAAATTGAGCTAGTTTAATGTGGATGTTGTATTCGTCTCATTCTGAAATTTAAGTCAAAAGTTATGGACGATTTAGTGCAGACATGTCAACTTGATCAGCCAGTTAAAGTGATCATTTTAAACTATTCATTGGTGCTCCTTGAGTAAAAGCTTATAAGTGAAGCATAATGCATGCTATAATGCAGTTTGGGATAAATTGGATTTCTTAAACGCGTTGTAGAAGCTCTTTCAGTATCAAATGTAGGCAGAATATGGAAAATTGAGCTAACTTAATGTGGGTGTTGGACTCATGTCATTTTGAGCTCTAAATTAAAAGTTATTGATGATTTAGCGTGGACATGTCAAGTTGATCAGCTAGTTAAAATGATCATTCTAAAACTGGTGCTCCTCGAGTAAATGCTTATAAATGAAGCAAAATGTATGGCATTGCATAGTTTGGGATAGATTGGATGACTTGGAGGCTTTTTCGTAGCTATTTCTATCTTGAATTTTCTCACAAGATAGAAAGTCGAGCTTGCTTAACATGGGCTTTGGATTCGTGTCATTTTGAGCCTTAAATCAAAGGTTAAAGATGATTTAGTACGGAGATGTCAAGTTGATCTTCTAGTTAAAATGATCATTTTAAACTGATCATTGGATTTTCGTGAGTAAAGGAATATACATCAAACATTACCCAGGGCATCACGCAGTTTGGGATAAATTGGATTACCTGAAGGCTTTTTGTAGGTATTTCGGTTTCAAATTTTGTTAATATATTGAAAATTGAGCTAGCTTAACATGTGCATTGGATTCGGCTCATTCTGAACTTTAAATCAAGAATTATAGAGATTTTGTGCAGACATTTCAAGTTGATCGACTAGTTAAAATGATCATTTTAAACTGATCATTGGCGCTTTTTTAAGTAAAGGCTTATAAATGAAACATTACACAGGGCATCACACAGTTTGAGATATATTGGATTACTTGAAGGTTTTATCATAGCTATTTCGGTCTCAAATGTTGTTACAATATTGAAAATTGAGCTGGTTTAACATGGCTGTTGGATTCGTCTCATTCAGAAATTTAAATCAAAATTTATGGACGATTTAGTATGGACATGTCAAGCTGATCGGCCAGTTAAAGTGATCATTCTAAACTATTCATTGGTGCTCCATGAGTAAAGGCTTATAAGTGAAGTATAATGCATGCTATCATGCAGTTTAGGATACATTGGATTTCTTGAACGGTTTGTAGTAGCTCTTTCAGCATCAAATGTAGGCACAATATGGAAAATTTAGCTAGCTTAATGTGGGCATTGGACTGAAGTCATTTTGAACTCTAAATTAAAAGTTATTGATGATTTAGCATGGACATGTCAAGTTGATCAGCTAGTTAAAATGATCATTCTAAAATTGGTGCTCCTCGAATAAATGCTTACAAATGAAGCATAATGTATGACATTGCGTAGTTTGGGATAGATTGGATTACTTGGAGGCTTTGTCGTAGCTATTTCTATCTTAAATTTTCTCACAAGATAGAAAGTTGAGCTTGCTTAACATGGGCTTTGGATTAGTGTCATTTTGAGCTCTAAATCAAAAGTTAAAGACAATTTAGTGTGCAAATGTCAAGTTGATAGGCTAGTTCAAATAATCATTCTAAACTGATCATCGGTGCTCCTTGATTAAAGGGTTATAAATGAAGCGTAATGAATGGCATCTTGCAGTATTGAATACATTGGATTACTAGGAGGCTTTGTAGTAGCTCATTCAGTATCAAATGTTGTCACAATATGGAAAATTGAGCTAGCTTAACGTCGGTGTTGGACTCATGTCATTTTGTGTTCTAAATCAAATGTTAAAGATGATTTAGTACGGAGATGTCAAGTTGATCATTTAGTTAAAATGACCATTCTAAATTGATCGTTGGTTTTTCGTGTGTAAAGGAATATAAATCAAACATTACCCTGGGCATCACGCAGTTCGGGATATAGTGGATTACCTGAAGGATTTTTCTTAGCTATTTTGGTTTCAAATTTTGTTACAAAATTGAAAATTGAGCTAGCTTAACATGGGTGTTGGATTCGGGTCATTCTGAACTTTAAATCAAAAGCTTATAAGTGAAGCATAATGCATGCTATAATGCATTTTGGGATAAATTGGATTTCTTGATCGCTTTGTAGAAGGTCTTTCAGTATCAAATGTAGGCACAAGATGGAATATTTAGCTAGCTTAATGTGGGCATTGTACTCATGTCATTTTGAGCTCTAAATTAAAAGTTATTGATGATTTAGCGTGGACATGTAAAGTTGTTCAGCTAGTTAAAAAGATCATTCTAAAATTGGGTCTCCTAGTGTAAATGCTTACAAATGAAGCATAATGTATGGCATTGCATAGTTTGGGATAGATTGGATTACTTGGAGTCTTTGTCGTAGCTATTTCTATCTTAAATTTTCACACAAAATAGAAAGTCGAGCTTGCTTAACATGGGCTTTGGATTTGTGTCATTTTGAGCACGAAATCAAAAGTTAAAGACAATTTAGTGTGGACATGTCAAGTTTATAGGCTAGTTCGAATGATCATTCTAAACTGATCATTGGGGCTCCTTGATTAAAGGTTATAAATGAAGCGTAATGAATGGCATCGTGCATTGTTGAATACATTGGATTACTTGGAGGCTTTGTAGTAGCTCATTCAGTATCAAATGTTGTCACAATATGGAAAATTGAGCTAGCTTAACGTGGGTGTTTGACTCATGTCATTTTGTGCTCTAAATCAAAGGTTAAAGACGATTTAGTACGGAAATGTCATGTTGATCATCGATTTAAAATGATCATTCTAAACTGATCATTGGTTTTTCGTTAGTAAAGGAATATAAATCAAACATTACCCTAGGCATCACACAGTTTGGGATATAGTTGATTACTTGAAGGCTTTTTCGTAGCTATTTTGGTTTCAAATTCTGTTACAATATTGAAAATTGAGCTAGCTTAACATGGGTGTTGGATTCGGGTCATTCTGAACTTTAAATCAAAAGCTTATAAGTGAAGCATAATGCATGCTATAATGCATTTTGGGATAAATTGGATTTCTTAAACGCGTTGTAGAAGCTCTTTCATTATCAAATGTAGGCAGAATATGGAAAATTGAGCTAGCTTAATGTGGGGGTTGGACTCATGTCATTTTGAGCTCTAAATTAATAGTTATTGATGATTTAGCGTGGACATGTCAAGTTGGTCAGCTAGTTAAAACGATCATTCTAAAATTGGTGCTCCTCGAGTAAATGCTTATAAATGAAGCATAATGTATTGCATTGCGTAGTTTGGCATAGATTGGATTACTTGGAGGTTTTATCGTAGCTATTTCTATATTAAATTTTCTCACAAGATAGAAAGTCGAGCTTGCTTAACATGGGCTTTGGATTCATGTCATTTTGAGCTCTAAATCAAAGGTTAAACATGATTTAGTACGGAGATATCAAGTTGATAGGCTTGTTCGAATGATCATTCTAAACTGATCATTGGTGCTCCTTAATTAAAGGCTTATAAATGAAGCATAATGAATGGTATCATGCAGTATTGAATACATTGGATTACTTGGAGGCTTTGTAATAGCTCATTCAGTATCAAATGTCGTCACAATATGGAAAATTAGGCTAGCTTAACGTGGGTGTTGGACTCATGTCATTTTGAGCTCTAAATCAAAGGTAAAAGACGATTTAGTACGGAGATGTTAAGTTGATCATCTAGTTAAAACGATCATTCTAAACTGATCATTGATTTTTCGTGCGTAAAGGAATATAAATCAAACATTACCCAAAACATCACGGAGTTTGGGATATAGTGGATTACCTGAAGGCCTTTTCTTTGCTATTTTGGTTTCAAATTTTGTTACAATATTGAAAATTGAGCTAGCTTAACATGGGCGTTTGATTCGGGTCATTCGGAACTTTAAATCAAAAGTTATTGATGATTTAGCGTGGACATGTCAAGTTGATCAGCTAGTTAAAATGATCATTCTAAAATTGGTGCTCCTCGAGTAAATGCTTATTAATGAAGCATAATGTATGTAATTGCGTAGTTTGGGATAGATTGGATTACTTGGAGGCTTTGTCGTAGCTATTTCTATCTCAAATTTTCTCACAAGATAGAAAGTCGAGCTTGCTTAACATGGGCTTTGGATTTGTGTCATTTTTAGGTCTAAATCAAAGGTTAAAGATGATTTAGTACGAAGATGTCAAGTTGATCATCTAGTTAAAATGATCATTGTAAACTGATCATTGGTTTTTCGTGAGTAAAAGAATATAAAACAAATATTACCCAGGGCATCACGCAGTTTGGAATATATTGGATTACCTGAAGGCTTTTTAGTAGCTATTTCGGTTTAAAATTTGTTACAATATTGAAAATTGAGCTAGTTTAACATGGGCGTTTTATTCGGGTCATTCTGAACTTTAAATCAAAAGTTATATACGATTTAGTGCAGACATGTCAAGTTGATCGACTAGTTAAAATGATCACTCTAAACTGATCATTGGCGCTATTTAAGTAATGGCTTATAAATGAAACATTACACAGGGCATCACGCAATTTGAGATATATTGGATTACTTGAAGGCTTTATCATAGCTGTTTCGGTCTCAAATGTTGTTACAATATTGAAAATTAAGCTAGTTTAACGTGGATGTTGGATTCGTCTCATTCTTAAATTTAAATCAAAAGTTATGGACGATTTAGTGCGGACATGTCAAGTTGATCGGCCAGTTAAAGTGATCATTCTAAACTATTCATTGGTGCTCCTTGAGTAAAGGCTTATAAGTGAAGTATAATGCATGCTATCATCCAGTTTGGGATACATTGGATTTCTTGAACACTTTGTAGTAGCTCTTTCAGTATCATCCAGTTTGGGATTCATGTCATTTTGAACTCTAAATTAAAATTTACAGACAATTTAATGCGGACGTGTCAAGTTTATTGGCCAGTTAAAGGTCTCATTCTATACTGGTCAATGGTGCTCCTTGGGTAAAGGCTTATGAAAAAAGCATAATGCATGGCATAATGAAGTTGTGAATAGATTGCATTACTTTTATGCTTTGTACAGCTCTTTTAGTCTCAAATCTTTTCATAGTATGAGAAATTGAGTTCTCATAATGTGGGCGATGGATTCATGTCACTCTGAACTCTAAAGTAAAATTTACAAAATATTTAGTGCATACATGTCAAGTTGATCGTATAGTTAAAACGATCATTCTACACTTATCACTGGTGCTCCTTGAGTAAAGACATCACGCAGTTTGGGATATTTTGGATTAATTGGAGGCGTTTTTGTAACTCTTTGAGTATTAGATGTTGTCACAATATGGAAAATTGAGCTAGCTTAACGTGGGCATTGGACTCATGTCATTTTGAGCTCTAATTCAAAGGTTGAAGAAGATTTAGTGCGAACCTATCAAGTTGATCAGCTAGTTAAAATAATCGTTCTAAACAGATCATTGGTGCTACTTGAGTAAAGACTTATAAATGAAGCATAATGCATGGCATCACGCAATTTGGGTTAGATTGGATTACTTGGGAAATTTGTCGTAGCTATTTTCGTCTTACATTTTGTCAAGATATTGAAAATTGAGATAGCTTATCATGGCTGTTTCATTCGCGTCATTCTGAACTCTGAATTAAAAGCTATGGATGATTTAGTGTGTATGTGTCAAGTTGATCGGGTAGTTAAAATGATCATTCTAAATAGGTCGCTGGTGCTCCTTGTGTAAAGGCTTATAGAAGAAGCATAATGCATGGCATCACACAGTTTTGGATAGATTGCATTACTTTTACGCTTTTTCTAGCTCTTTCAGTCTCAAATGTTTTCATAATATGAAACATTGAGCTTGCCTAACCTGGGCGATGGATTCATGTCATTCTGAACTCTAAATTAAAATTTACAGACAATTTAATGCGGACGTGTCAAGTTTATCGGACAGTTAAAGGTCTCATTCTACACTGGTCAATGGTGCTCCTTGGGTAAAGGCTTATGAAAGAAGCATAATGCATGGCATCACGAAGTTGTGAATAGATTGCATTACTTTTATGCTTTGTATAGCTCTTTTAGTCTCAAATCTTTTCATAGTATGACAAATTAAGTTCTCATAACGTGGGCGATGGATTCATGTCACTCTGAACTCTAAGTTTAAATTTACGGAATATTTAGTGCATACATGTCAAGTTGATCGTACAGTTAAAACGATCATTCTACACTTATCACTGGTGCTCCTTGAGTAAAGACATCACGCAGTTTGGGATATTTTGGATTAATTGGAGGCGTTTTTGTAACTTTTTGAGCATTAAATGTTGTCACAATATGGAAAATTGAGCTAGCTTAACGTGGGCATTGGACTCATGTCATTTTGAGCTCTAATTCAAAGGTTGAAGAAGATTTAGTGCGAACCTATCAAGTTGATCAGCTAGTTAAAATAATCGTTCTAAACAGATCATTGGTGCTACTTGAGTAAAGACTTATAAATGAAGCATAATGCATGGCATCACGCAATTTGGGTTAGATTGGATTACTTGGGAAATTTGTCGTAGTTATTTTTGTCTTACATTTTGTCAAGATATTGAAAATTGAGTTAGCTTATTATGGCCGTTTCATTTGCGTCATTCTGAACTCTGAATTAAAAGCTATGGATGATTTAGTGTGTACGTGTCAAGTTGATCGGGTAGTTAAAATGATCATTCTAAATAGGTCGCTGGTGCTCCTTGTGTAAAAGCTTATAGAAGAAGCATAATGCATGGCATCACACAGTTTTTCATAGATTGCATTACTTTTATGCTTTTTGTAGCTCTTTTAGTCTCAAATGTTTTCATAATATGAAACATTGAGCTTGCTTAACCTGGGCGATGAATTCATGTCATTCTGAACTCTAAATTAAAATTTACAGACAATTTAATGCGGACGTGTCAAGTTTATCGGCCAGTTAAAGGTCTCATTCTATACTGGTCAATGGTGCTCCTTGGGTAAAGGCTTATGAAAGAAGCATAATGCATGCCATCACGAAGTTGTGAATAGATTGCATTACTTTTATGCTTTGTATAGCTCTTTTAGTCTCAAATCTTTTCATAGTATGACAAATTGAGTTCTCATAACGTGGGCGATGGATTCATGTCACTCTGAACTCTAAGTTTAAATTTACGGAATATTTAGTGCATACATGTCAAGTTGATCGTACAGTTAAAACGATCATTCTACACTTATCACTGGTGTTCCTTGAGTAAAGACATCACGCAGTTTGGGATATTTTGGATTAATTGGAGGCGTTTTTGTAACTCTTTGAGTATTAAATGTTGTCACAATATGGAAAGTTGAGCTAGCTTAACGTGGGCATTGGACTCATGTCATTTTGAGCTCTAATTCAAAGATTGAAGAAGATTTAGTGCGAACCTATCAAGTTGATCAGCTAGTTAAAATAATCGTTCTAAACAGATCATTGGTGGTACTTGAATAAAGACTTATAAATGAAGCATAATGCATGGCATCAAGCAATTTGGGTTAGATTGGATTACTTGGGAAATTTGTCGTAGCTGTTTTCGTCTTACATTTTGTCAAGATATTGAAAATTGAGTTAGCTTACCATGGCCATTTCATTCGCGTCATTCTGAATTCTGAATTAAAAGCTACGGATGATTTAGTGTGTACGTGTCAAGTTGATCGGGTAGTTAAAATGATCATTCTAAACAGGTCGCTGGTGCTCCTTGTGTAAAGGCTTATAGAAGAACCATAATGGATGGCATCACACAGTTTTGGATAGATTGCATTACTTTTACGCTTTTTCTAGCTCTTTTAGTCTCAAATGTTTTCATAATATGAAAATTTGAGCTTGCTTAACCTGGGCGATGGATTCATTTCATTCTGAACTCTAAATTAAAATTTAGGGACAATTTAGTGCGGACGTGTCAAGTTGATCGGCTAGTTAAAATGCTCATTCTATACTGGTCAATGGTGCTCCTTAGGTAAAGGCTTATAAAAGAAGCATAATGCATGGCATCACGCAGTTTTGGATAGATTGCATTACTTTTATGCATTGAATTGCTCTTTTAGTGTCCAATCTTTTCATAATATGAAAAATTGAGTTCTCATAACGTGGGCAATGGATTCATGTCACTCTGAACTCTAAATTAAAATTTACGGACGATTTAGTGCATACATGTCATGTTGATCGTACAGTTAAAATGACCATTCTAAACTTATCACTTGTGCTCATGAGTAAAGACATCATGCAGTTTGGGATATATTGGATTATTGGGAGGCATTTTTGTACCTCTTTGAGTATTAAATGTTGTCACAATATGGAAAATTAAGCTAGCTTAACGTGGGCGTTGGACTCATGTCATTTTGAGCTCTAATTCAAAGGTTGAAGAAGATTTAGTGCGGACATGTCAAGTTGATCAGCTAGTTAAAATAATCATTCTAAACTGATCATTGGTGCTACTTGAGTAAAGACTTATAAATGAAGCATAATGCACAGTATTACGCAGTTTGGGTTAGATTGGATTACTTGGGAACTTTGTCGTAGCTATTTTCGTCTTAAATTTTGTCAAGATATTGAAAATTGAGTTAGCTTATCATGGCCTTTTCATTTGCGTCATTCTGAACTCTTATTAAGAGCTACAGACGATTTAGTGCGTACGTGTCAAGTTGATTGGGCAGTTAAAATGATCATTCTAAACTGGTCACTAGTGCTCCTTGTGTAAAGGCTTATAATAGAAGCACAATGCATGGCATCACACAGTTTTGGATAGATTGCATTACTTTTATGCTTTGTCTAGCTCTTTCAGTCTCAAATGTTTTCATAATATGAAAAATTGAGTTCTCATAACTTGGGCGATGGATTCATGTCATTCTGAACTCTAAATTAAAATTTACGGACGATTTAGTGCATACATGTCATGTTGATCGTACAATTAAAATGATCATTCGAAACTTATCAGTGGTGCTCCTTGAGTAAAGACATCACGCAGTTTGGGATATGTTGGATTTTTTTGGAGGCGTTTTTGTAACTCTTTGAGTATTAAATGTTGTCACAATATGGAAAATTGAGCTAGCTTAATCTGGGCGTTGGACTCATGTCATTTTGAGTTCTAATTCAAAGATTGAAGAAGATATAGTGCGGACATGTTAAGTTGATCAGTTAGTTAAAATAATCATTTTAAATTGATCATTGGTGCTACTTAAGTAAAGACTTATAAATGAAGCATAATGCATGGCATCACGCAATTTGGGTTAGATTGGATTACTTTAAGGCTTTTTCATAGCCATTTCAGTCAAATTTATAACAATATACAAAATTGAGCTAGCTTAAGGCGGGCATTTCATTCATGTCATTTTGAACTCTAAATCAAAAGTTACAGATGATTTAGTGCATGTCAAGTTGATCAGCCAGTTAAAATGATCATTCTAAACTTATCATTGGTTCTTTGTAAGTAAAGGCTTATAAATGAAACATTACACAGGGCATCACAGAGTCTCGAATGTTATTACAATGTTGAAAATTGAGGTAGTTTAACGTGGATGTTGGATTCATCTCATTCGGAAATTTAAATCAAAAGTTATGGACGATTTAGTGCAGACATGTCATTTGATCGGCCAGTTAAAGTGATCATTCTAAACTATTCCTTGGTGCTCCTTGAGTAAAGGCTTATAAGTGAAGCATAACGCATGCTATCATGCAGTTTGGGATACATTGTATTTCTTGAATGCTTTGTAGTAGCTCTTTCAGTATCAAATGTAGGCGGAATATGGAAAATTGAGCTAGCTTAATGTGTGCGTTGGACCCATGTCATTTTGACCTCTAAATTAAAAGTTATTGATGATTTACCATGGACATGTCAAGTTGATCAGCTAGTTAAAATGATCATTCTAAAATTGGTGCTCCTCAAGTAAATGCTTATAAACGAAGCATAATGTCTGGAATTGTGTAGTTTGGGATAGATTGGATTACTTGGAGCCTTTGTCGTAGCTATTTCTATCTTAAATTTTCTCACAAGATAGAAAGTCGAGCATGCTTAACATGGGCTTTGGATTCATATCAATTTCAGCTCTAAATCAAAGGTTAAAGATGATTTAGTACGGAGATGTCAAGTTGATCATCTAGTTAAAATGATCATACTAAACTGATCATTGGTTTTTCGTGAGTAAAGGAATATAAATCAAACATTACCCCGGGCATCACGCAGTTTGCGATATATTGGATTATCTGAAGGCTCTTTTGTAGCTATTTCGGTTTCAAATTTTGTTACAATATTGAAATTTGAGCTAGCTTAACATGGGTGTTGGATTCGGGTCATTCAGAACTTTAAATCAAAAGTTATAGACGATTTAGTGCAGAAATGTTAAGTTGATCGACTTGTTAAAATGATCATTCTAA
>JAEVFF010002367.1:0-13360 GCA_018901945.1 Pugionium dolabratum | reverse complement strand
CTATGGTGATAGTTATGAGGTTGCGTGTCCTCATCTCCATCTGGCTGGGCTTCCTCCTGTTCGTGCCGTGTCCTAAGGTACTCAGGACCCTCAGGACGATCTGGCTCAGCTCTCACGTGCCTTATGGCCTGGAATCTTACTGGTCTCTCCACGCGCTCCAACCTCTCGCCTATGATGCGAGTTGTGTTTGGAGTGTGGTGAACATGGCCATCATGGCTTCAGCTGCGTCTCTATTCTCTTCTCCCATGTGTGCTACAAAGAAAGAAGACAATTAGGGTGCTCCTAAATTATTTTGAGAGTTTCTTTTTATATGGGATTCGAAAATAATGCAAAAAGGAAAATCCTAAGGAAAGGAAATTTGAAAAAAAAGAAACTTCCTAGACAACTTGTGCTAGCTGTCCAATTCGAATTCCTTTAGTATTCTTTCTATTTTCTTTTTATTTTCTTTTTAATTTAACTTAAAATTAAAGGAAATATGAATTAAACAAAAAGCAAAACGTGTATGCAATGCAAAAAGTGAATCTAAACCCTAGTGATACACGTAGGAGGCTAGATGCACTTGGTTTGGAGTTTGATGTTGTTTTTTTGATTTTTCTTGAATACGACTTAAACTAATGCAAGAACTAGAAATAAGACAAGCAAAAGGATAGAAACAACCTGGTTTAGGAGCCTTAAGCTCTGATACCAAAATGATACAAGCCTTGATTCAAGGATGTATGCGCGTGGGCTGTTTGTAGAAGATTAGGTGAGAAACTCAACCTTAGGCTTCTGGATCGGGGTTTTCTGGTTGGTAAAAGATGGAAGGGTGAAGTGAACCACACGAGGGGTGATGAACCTCGTGATAAATCACAAACTTAGAGCTAGGAGGGCTTGTCTCAACTAGGTTCTAAGCGCACAAGATTCTTGAGAGAAAACTTGTAAGAAAATTCGATCTTTATTAATTAGCAAAAAAGGTTGTCGAACTACAATGCTGGAAGGAGCCTTATTAATATGCTCGACAGCTTGACCTTCTAGGGTCGACACAAATAAAGAAAAAGGAAAATTTACAAAAGTGCACAAAAGGAAAAGATACAAAAGTGCATAACCGAAAAAGGACCTATTCCTAAAATGTTCTTGACTCAAAAATGTAAAGCAACTAGATCCTACCCTGCAAACAGAAAGAGGCATATATTCGAATGTAAACTTACCTTAACTCACCTCACGGCCAAGAAATGGAAGGTGGCCGTCCTTGTGGCATGCCCGCGCCTTGCTCCTAGTCTTCGACTTGGAGTAGGGTTAAATATCTTTGGGCCCTGACCTCTCTTGCCACTAAAGCCCAGGTCTCTGATGTTCCTTGTGTTGTTGAGAAGCCTTTGGACTCTAATTTGCTCTTCTGGCCCATTGTCCTTAGCTGCTCTTCCTCTAGAAGCTTGTCGACCCATTAGCTGAATTTGTGGAAGAGTGCTCTTGATCTGCTTCTTGTCATTGCTCCTGGAGGTACCACTGGTGTAGATACTTCCTCTAAGTGCATGTCTTGGAGCTGGTAGCTCATTTGGTCCGAGTCCTCTTGTGTAGAAGTGGAAGTGTGCGTGTACTCGGCTGGATGGCCTGTACCGGCTGGATTGTGCGCGGTACTGGCCGGAATGACTTCAGGACCGGCCCAGTTGATCCCGGAGTCGGCGGTGTCATCAGGGGGACCGGCGGTGTCATTCACGTCCCCACCAAGTGTGCCGGAAGCTTGGGCCTCTCCGCCGGCGATGTTGACCGGTTTGGTCCTATAGGTCGAAGGTCCGGCGGTACTGTCTGGTCCGGCAGGCGCGCCAGATGGTCCTGCTGTCTC
The DNA here is from genome assembly GCA_018901945.1 of Pugionium dolabratum. Lineage (NCBI taxonomy): Eukaryota > Viridiplantae > Streptophyta > Magnoliopsida > Brassicales > Brassicaceae > Pugionium > Pugionium dolabratum. The sequence continues at coordinate 11,541 of JAEVFF010002367.1, read as the reverse complement.
GGGCAAGCTTCCTGGTCGGCCAGTCTGGTCTCCTGGCTGGGTGTACGACCTGATGTCCTCATCAGCACCTCTCTATTCTCATGTGTAACCACACCTAATCTCCAGGCTGGAAGATGACTTATTTCCTCCCTTTTTCTCGTAGTCGTTTGTATTGTGAAACACCTCTTTCCTAACTTCCAGTCCGAAGTGGTTGTTTTCTTTTGGAATTCTCAAGAATCCGAGTCAGAAACACCATATCCGGATCTTGCTTAGGCTGGGTCAAAGCATTCTGGCTCAACCTACCTTCTAACCGAGCTTTCTACACTGTATCTCATATTCTTTTAATTACGCGTTCAGGTTCAACCATAGAATATACGATTTTACCTAGGCGTTTCCAAGATTAAACGCAATAGGCATTATCATTATGCAACGGAACCATTTTCATTACTAGGTTCAATTCATGCCCTTCTACACAGAAATATACATAGTAACCTAGATTCCATGTATCTAACCGAGTTAGAAGAAGCTCATTATGCACCTTAGCCCATTAGGGCCGTGGTCGTGCATCTTCATCAGAATCCACCCGATCACCACTTATGTTGAACTGATTCTTTTGGTACTTTGTCATACAACAAACCATCTCCATAGACCAAGCACACAAAGAGACCGAGCTGCACCCATTCCCGTTTCGTCTTTCTCATACCGAATTTACTTTTGATGAGTTTTATGTCTTTGGGCGGTCCCTTTCTATATAGGTTACTCTATCCTTGGCATGTGAATCTGTAAATGTGTGTAAGTGTGTGCGTGTGATGACCCGAGTCTGGCCAAGGATACACGCGGTCCGGCCAAAGGACAAACTCGGGCGACCTCTGGCCGTAAGTGTCGATCCGAGTCTAGCCAAAGACACACTTGTTTTGGCCAAAGGATAAATCCGACCAACCATCTAGTCATAAGTGTCGACCCGAGTCTAGCGAAGAACATAGTCGATCTGGCCAAAGGACAGATCCAGCCAACCATCCGGCCATATGTTTTGACCCGAGTCAGGCCAAATATACTCTCGGTCCGGCCAAACGACAAACCCAGCCAAACAAAAAACCCAGACAAACGACAAACCCGGCCAACCATCCGGTTGTGGAAGGTATCACCCAATTCCCTGACCAGCCGATCATTTAGACAGTCCTAATAGACTTTACAGGAATGTTATCCAACCCGATTACCTCGGTTCCTTGACCGTCGTTTCATCGGCAAGAAAGGAATCTGAGGAGAAAGGGGTGAAGGACTACTCACTTTGCCTATGCTATTTCTTTGGTCATCTACCATCTCATGGTCACTTCTTACTAGGTTTTTTTCTCTCGATCTATTTATATTACAAAAATTTAGGAATCTTTGCTCTATCTGCGTATATCTGCGTATAAGATTTTTGGTCCATTTTTACGAACAGTCATGGCATTTGTTCGGCCAATCCAATCTAACGGTCGAACAGTCGCGTCTCACCGTTGCATCGGCTTGACACTAACTGCTCCGATCAATTGCACAACTGTCAACTAGCTGGCCACACTGGCCAACTAGCTGACCCAGCTAACTTCCCAGTTGCCAGCTGCCAGCCAACTCGCCCTCGATTGAGCTGCCCGATCACTTATCCAGCTGGACTTACACAAGGTGTGTGATACAAGCCTCGATTCAAGGCTTGGATGAGCGTGGGCTGTTTGGAGAAGTTTAGGTGAGAAACTCGACCTTAAGCTTCTGGATAGGGGTTTTCTTATTGGTATTGGATGGAGGGGTGAAGTGAACCACACGAGGGGTGATGAACCTTGTGATAAATCACAAACTTAGAGCTAGGAGGGCTGGTCTCAACTAGGTTCTAAGCGCACAAGTTTCTTTGAGAGAAAAGCTTGTAGAAGAAAATTCGCACTTTATTAATTATCAAAAAGGTTGTTGAACTACAATGCTAGAAGGAGCCTTATTAATATGCTCGACAGCTTGACCTTCTTGGGTCGACTCAAAGAGAAATGGAAAAATTATAAAAGTGCACAAATGGAAAACTTACAAAAGTGCATAACCGAAAAAGACCTATTCCTAAAATGTCTTTGGCTCAAAAATGTAAACAATCTAAATCCTACCCTGAAAAACCAAAAGAGGCAAATATTCGAATTGAAAACTTACCTTTCTTACCTCACGGCCAAGAAATGGAAGGTGGCCGTCCTTGTGGCATGCACGCGCCTTGCTCCTAGTATTCGACTTGGAGTAGGGTTAGGAATCTTTGTGTGTGCCCTGACCTCTCTTGCCACGAAAGCCCAAGTCTCTGAAGTCCCTTGCATTACTGAGAAGCCTTTGGAATCTTCTTTGCACTTCTGGCCCACTGTCCTTTGTCGATCATCCTCTAGAAGTTTGTCGACCCCTAAGCTGAATTTTTGGGAGAGTGCTCTTGATCTGCTCCTTGTCATTGCTCTTGGTGGCACCACTGGTGTAGAGACTTCCTCTAGATGCATGTCCTGAAGCTGGTAGCTTATCTGGTCCGAGTCTCCTTGTGTGGATGTTGAAATGCCCGTGTACTCGGCTGGATCGGTTGTACCGGCTAGAGTGTGCGAGGTACTGGCCGGAATGTCTTCTGGTCCGGCCAAGTTGATCCCGGAGCCGGTGGCGTCACCAATGGGACCGGCGGTGTCATCCACGTTGCCACCAGTTGGGGCCGGAGGTTTGGGCCTCTCCGCCGGTGATGTTGATCGGTCCGGTCCTGTTGGTTGAGGGTCCGGCGGTACCGCTTGGGCCGGCAGTCGTGCCAAAAGGCCCGGCTGTCTCGGGCAAGTTCCCTGGTCAGCCAGTCTGGTCTCCTGGCCGGCCATACGACCTGATGTCCCCATCATCCCCTCCCTCTTCAGTAGGTTTTGACCTCAAAACTGGTTCATCTGCATGGAAAAGGGCTAAGTCAGTTACGTTGAACGTGTTGGACACATTAAACTCACCTGGGAGCTCGATCCGGTAGGCGTTGTTGTTGATCCTCTCCAGCACTCTGAATGTCCATCTCCTCTTGGTGCTATCTTGGAACTCCTTAGGTTGGGGAACCTCTCCTGCCGTAGGTGTAACCACACCCAATCGCCTAGTTGAAAGATCACTTCCTTTCTTCCCCTTGTTGGCATGAGTCACGTACTGCCCGGTCCTCTTCTCCAAGTTCTCTTCTACCTTCTGGTGTAACTTCCTTATGAACTCTGCCTTGGATGCTCCATTGAGGTTGGTCATCTCTGCTGGTGGCAGTGGCGTTTGCTCCAATGCTGTAAGAGGGTTGAAGCCGTATACCACTTCAAAGGGTGTCTTCTTGGTTGCTGAGTGCACGGCTTGGTTGTAAGCGAACTCTATGAATGGCAGGCACTCCACCTAAGTCTTGAGGTTCTTCCCTAGTGTAGTCCTGAGAAGAGTTGATACTGTCCTGTTGACAACTTCAGTTTGGCCATCGGTTTGAGGATGGCAGGTGGTAGAGAAGAGTAGCTTCGTGCCTAGCTTCCTCCAAAGGGTCCTCCAGAAATGGCTGAGGAACTTGGTGTCGCTGTCTGACACGATGGTCCTTAGAACTCCATGAACCCGTACTATCTCCCTGAAAAATAGCTCGGTTGTTTACGTGGCATCATTGACATTGGCACACGGACTGAAGTGTGCCATCTTGGAGAATCTGTCCACCACTACAAAGATTGCATCCTTGTGGTTGATCTTGGGCAGACCTAGAACGAAGTCCATTGAGATGTCCACCCATGGATGTGTAGGTATGGGCAGAGGGAGATACAACCCGTGAGGGTGCACTCGGGACTTCGCCTTTTTGCAAGTGATGCACCTTGCACAATGGGCTTCTACTGACCTTTTGATGTGTGGCCAGTAGAAATGCTCCTTGACAACTGCTAGAGTCTTGTCAACACCAAAATGGCCCATGAGTCCTCCTTCATGAGCTTCTCGGATGATAAGCTCTCGTAGTGATCCTTGTGGTATGCACAACCTTCTCTCTCGGAACAAGAATCCCTCATGGATGTAAAATTTGCCATGACTCCCTGTGCCACACTCCTTGTAGCTCTCAGCAGAGTCAGGATCATCCTTGTATAGGTCCTTGATGTGCTCGAACCCTAGGACCTTTGCCTCCATGGTGGATATCAAGGCAAACCTCCTTGATAGTGCATCGGCTACCACATTTTCTTTGCCCTTCTTGTACTTGATGACGTACGGGAAGGTCTCTATGAACTCCATCCACCTGGCATGTCTCCTCTTGAGATTGGTTTGCCCTCTGAGGTGTTTGAGAGTCTCGTGATCAGTGCGAAAGGATAGATTTCCTAGTGAGAGAAAATCCAAGCTTATGCCTAGGGTTGATGGTCCATTCAAAGTCCTCAAGAAGATCAATGGCAATGCCTACCAGCTGGATCTTCAAGGTAAGTACCAAGTGGGTTCGAGATTTAATGTTGCTGATTTGGTTCCTTATTTTGCAGATGACATAATTTGAGGTCAAATCCTTCTCAACTGGGGGAGGATGATGTGAGCATGGCCAGCAAGGAACCTGAATTAAAAAAGCCGCTTGAAACTGAGCAAGAAGACACGAATGAGGAAGCTAAGGAACATCTAGAACCAGAAGAAGCTGAAGATGAAACCTTGCAAATCTCCAATGGTCCCATTACTCGGTCCAAGCAAGCCAAACTCAAGAAAACACTACAGCACCTTCTCAACACCATTCAGGCCAGTTTAGTGTGTGGTAATCCAAACACCATGGTTGTGATTTAAGCCACCTAAACCTCATCAAGAGAGGTATCTTGGATTGTACTCTTTTTTCCTCCTCTTAGTTTTGTCCCATTGGGTTTTCTAAAACGGGTTTTAAATGAGCCAAGGCCAAGATACTTTACCACAGCCTCTTGATGAACCAAGGCCCATTCTACCCTATTATTCACGCAAATGAATAGGAAAGATCAGTCAAGATGTTATTTACTTCTTAGTCTTCATTCTTAGTTGTTTTTATAATTTCCTAGTTTCTCTATAAATGCCTCGGTGGTTTCCTACGAGTCTTTGTCTATTCCAATGCACCCCTTGGATCCTATAAATACTCTCTTGTATCCCCTCTTCAAATCATCAAACATTTTAATATAAAAAAACTTCTTCTTAATCTCGTTTGATCACTTTTTGATTAAGGAATTCAGATCATCATCCCATTCCTCTCAAGAGCCAAAAGTCTAAGGGCTGTTCATATCCCTTGGAAGGTTCACTTCATTCAAACTCTTTCCCAACGTGTCTGGTCTTAATCATTAACACAGAGCAAGCTGATAGTCTAAGGATCTTCGACCATCCGTTAGAAGTATAACTCATTCCACACAAGTTCTCGAGACCATCCATTTTAAAGTTCACGTACTCACCATCTTCATTACTTCCGCATCCACATTCGGTTTACCACCATTTGCAAAACCTCTTGGTGACATTCAGGGACTTGATCGTAACCAGGATCACAACATAAATGAATCATAGTGCATGGCATCACACAGTTTGGGATAGTTTTGATTACTTGAAGGCTTTTTCGTAGCTATTTCGGTCTTGAATTTTTTCACAATATAGAAAATTGAGCTAGCTTAATGCGGACGTTGGATTCATATCATTATGAACTCTAAATCAAAAGTTACAGACGATTTAGTGCGGACATGTGAAGTTTACCGGCTAGTTAAATTGATATCATTCTAAACCGATCATTTGTGCTTCTTGAGTAAAGGCTTATAAATGAAGCATAATGCATGGCATCACGCGGTTTAATATAGATTGGATTATTTGAAGGCTTTGTGGTAGGTCTTTCAGTATCAAATGTTGTCAAAATATAGAAAATTGAGCTACTTTAACGTGGAAATTGGATCCGTGTCATTCTGAACTCTAAATCAAAAGTTACATATCATTTTGTGGAGACATGTCAAGTTGATCGGCAGTTAAAGTGATCATACTAAACTGATCAATCTAAACTGATCATTAGTGATCCTTGAGTAAAGGCTTATAAATGAAGCATAATGCATGGCATCGCGTAGTTAAGGATTGATCGAATTACTTGAAGGTTTTGTAGTAGCTTTTTCAGTCTCAAATGCTGTCATAATATAGAAAATTGAGCTACTTTAACATGGACATTGGATTCGTGTCATCCTGAACTTTAAATCAAAAGTTATAGACGATTTTGTTGAGACATGTTAAGTTGATCGGTCAGTTAAAGTGATCATTCTAAACTGATCATTAGATCTACTTGACTAAAGGATTATAAATGAAACATAATGCATGGTATCACGCAGTTAATGATAAATTGGATTACTTGAAGGTTTTATGTTAGCTTTTTCAGTCTCAAATTTTGTCACAATATAGAAAATTGAGATAGTTTAACGTGGGCGTCGGATTCGTTTCATTCGGAACTCTAAATCAAACATTACGGACAATTTAGTGCATAAATGTCAAGTTGATAGGCTAGTTAAAATGATCATTCTAAAATGATTATTGGTGCTCCTTGAGTAAATGCTTATTAATGAAGCATAATGCATGGCATCATGCAGTTTGGGGATACATTGGACTACTTGGAGGCGTTTTCGTAGTTATTTTGGTCTTATATTTTGTCACAATATAGAAAATTGAGCTAGCTTAACGTGGGCGTTGAATTCATGTCATTCTGAATCGTAAATAAAAAGTTAGGGACAATTTAGTGCAGACATGTCAAGTTGACTAGCCAGTTAAATTGATCATTCTAAACTGATCATTATAAAATCATCATTGTTAGTCATTGAGTAAACGCTTATAAAGAAGCATAATGCATGGCATCATGTAGTTTAGGATAAAATGGATTACTTGAAGGCTTTGGGGTAGCTCTTTCAGTCTCAAATGTTGTCACAATATAGAAAATTGAACTAGTTTAACGTTGGCGTTGGATTCGTGTCATTCTGAACTCTAAATAAAATGTTACAGACGATTTAGTGCGGACATGTCAAGTTGATCGGCCAGCTAAAGTGATCATTTTAAAGTGATCATTCTAAACTGATCATTGGTGCTCATTGAGGAAAGGTTTACAAATAAAGCATATTGCATGGTATGACCTAGTTTGGGATAAATTGGATTACTTAGAGGCTTGGTCGTTGCTATTTCGGCGTTAAATTTAATCACAATATAGAAAATTGAGCTAGCTTAACATTGGTGTTGAAATCGTGTCATTCGAACTCTAAATTGATCATTCTAAAGTGATCATTTGTGCTCATTGAAAAACATTTACAAATGAAACACAATGCATGGCATCACGCAGTTTGGGATAGATTGGAGGTTTTTGTCGTAGGTACAATAGAAAACTGAACTAGCTTAACGTGGGCATTGTATTTGTGTCAAAATTTACTGACGATTTAGTGTGGACATGTTAAGTTTATTGTCTAGTTAACTTGATCATTCTAAACTGATCATTGGTGTTCATTGAGCAAAGGTATAAAAATGAAGCATAATGCAAGTGATCATGCAGTTTGGGATAGATTGGATTACTTGGAAACTTAGTCGTAGCTATTTTAGTTTTAAATTTTGTCACAATGTAAAATATTGAGGTAGCTTAACGGGGCGTTGGATTCGTATTATTCTGAACTCTAAATCAAAAGTTACGAATGATTTAGTGCGGACATGTCAAGTTTATCACCTAGTTATTTCGATCATTCTTACTTGATCATTGGTGCTCATTGAGCAAACGTTTAGAAATGAAACATAATGCATGGCATCACGCAGTTTGGGATAGATTGGATTAATTGGAGGTTTTGTCGCAGCAATTTCGTTATTAAATTTTGTCACAATATAGAAAATTAAGCTATTTTAACATGGGCTTTGGATTCATGTGATTATGAAATCTAAATCAAAAGTTACGGATGGTTTAGTGCGTACATGACAAGTTTATTTGCTAGGTAAATTGATCATTGTAAACTGATCATTGATGCTCACTGAGCAAAGGTTTTTAAATAAAGCAAAATGCATTACATCACGCATTTTGGGATAGATTGGATTACTTAGAGGATTTGACGATCTATTTCAGTGTTAAATTTTATGACAGTATAGTAAATTGAGCTAGCTTAATGTTGGCGTTGGATTCGTGTCATTCTTAATCTAAATGAAATGTTACGGATGATTTAGTGCATACATGCCAAGTTGATCAGCCAATTAAAATGATTATTCTAAACTGATCATTAGTGCTCCTTGAGTAAAAGCTTATAAATTAAGCATAATGCATGGCATCATGTAGTTTGGGATACATTGGATTTCTTGGAGGCTTTGTAGTAGCTCTTTCATTCTCAAATGTTGTCACAATATTAAAAATTGAGCTAGATTAACGTGGCCAATGGATTCATGTCATTTTAAGCTCAAAATCAAATGTTAAAGATGATTTAGTGCGAACATGTCAAGTTGATCAGCTTGTTAAAATGATCATTCTAAACTGATCATTGGTGATCATTGCGAAAAGGTTTTAAAATGAAGCATAATATATGGCATCACGCTGTTGGGGATAGATTGGATTATTTAGAGGGTTTGCCTTAGCTATTTTGGTGTTAAATTTTATCACATTGGATTCCTTAGCTATTTCAGTGTTAAATTTTGTCACAATATAGAAAATTGAGCCAGCTTAACGTGGGTATTGGATTCCTGTCATTCTGACTCTAAATCAAAAGTTTCAGACGATTTAGTGCGTACATGTCAAGTTGATCAGCTAGTTAAAATATTCTTAACTGATCATTGGTGTCCCTTGAGTAAATGCTTATAATTGAAGCATAGTACATTGCAACACGCAGTTTGGGATACATTGGATTACTAAGAGGCTCTCTCGTAGCTATTTTATTCTTAAATTTTCGTCACAGTATAGAAAATTCAGCTAGTTTAATGTGAGCGTTGGATTCATGCCATTCTGAACTCAAATTTAAAAGTTATAGACGATTTAGTGCGGACATGTCAAGTTTACCGGCCAGCTAAAATGATCATTCTAAACTAATCATTGGTGCTCCTTGAATAAAGGCTTATAAATGAAGCATAATGCATGACATCACGCAGTTTGGGATACATTAGATTACTTGGAGTGTTTGTCGTGGCTATTTGTGTCTTAAATTTTGTCATAACATTGAAAATTGAGCTACCTTAACGTGGGCATTGGATTCATGTTAATATAAACTCTAAATCAAAAGTTACGCACGATTTAGTGCGGACATGAAGATTTTATCGGGTACTTAAATCGATCATTCTAAATTAATAATTGGTGCTCATTGAGCAAAGATTTACAAATGAAGCATAATGCATGGCATGATGCAGTTTGGGATAGATTAGATTACTTAGAGGTTTTTTGTTGCTATTTTGGTCTTATGTTTTCTCACAATATAAAAAATTGAGCTGGCTTAACGTGGGCGTTAGATTCGTGTCATTCTTAACTTTAAATCAAAAGTTATGGACGATTTATCGGGGCCATGTCAAGTTGATCGGCTAGTTAAAATGATCATTCTAAACTGATCATTGGTCCTCCTTGAGTAAAGGAATAGAAATGATGCATAATGCATGGCATCACACAGTTTGGGATACACTGGATTACTAGGAGGATTTGTCGTAGCTCTTTCAATCTCAAATGTTGTGAAAATTGAGCTCGATTAACGTGAGCGTTGGATTCATGTTATTTTTGAGCTCTAAATCAAATGTTAAAGACGATTTAGTGCCGACATGTCATGTTGATCAGCTAGTTAAAATGATCATTCTAAATTGATCACCGGTGCTTCTTGAGTAAGTGTTTACAACTGAAGCATGATGCATGGCATCATGCAGTTTAGGATATATTGGATTAGTCCAAAGATTTGTCCTAGCTATTTCTGTTTTAAATTTTGTCGCAATATAGAAAATTGAGCTACCTTAACGTGTGCATTGAATTCATATTATTCTGAACTCTAAATCAAAAGTTACGGACAATTTAGTGCGGACATGTCAAGTTTATCTGCTAGTTAAATTGATCATTCTAAAAACATCATTGGTGCTCATTGAGAAAACGTTTACAAATGAAATATAATGCATGGCATCAAGCAGTTTGGGACAAATTGGATTACTTGGAGGCTTTGTCGTAGCTATTTCGGTCTTAAATTTATTCACAATATTTAAAACTCAGCTAGCTGAAAGTGGGCATTGGTTTCATGTCATTCTGAACTCTAAATCAAAAGTTACAGACGATTTAGTGCGGACATGTCAAGTTGATGGGTCACTTAAAATGATAATCTAAACTAATCATTGGTGTCCTTGAGTACAAGCTTATAAATGAAGCAAAATGCATGGCATGATACAATATGGGATACATTGGATTACTTGGAGGCTGTGTGATAGCTATTTTGGTGTTAAATTTTTTCACGATATAGAAAATTGATCTAGCTTAACGTTGGCATTGGATTCATGTCATTCTGAACACTAAATTAAAAGTTATGAACGATTTAGTGCGGAAATATCAAGTTAATCGGCTAGTTAAATTGATCATTCTAAACTGATCATTGGTTCTCATTGTGCAAAGGTTTACAAAATAAGTATAATGCATGGAATCAATTAGTTTGGGATAGATTGGATTACCTGTAGGCCTTGTCGTACCTGTTTTGGTCTTAAATTTAATCAGAATATAGAAAACTTAGCTACCTTAACGTGGGCGTTGGATTCATGTCATTTTGAAATTTAAATAAAAAGCTATAGAAGATTTAGTGCGGTTATGTCAAGTTGATCGGCCAGTTAAAATGATAATCTAAACTGACCATTGGTGCTCCATGAGTAAAGGCTTATAAACGAAGCATAATGCAATACATCACGCAGTTTGGGATACATTGTATTAATTGGAGACTTTATCGTAGCTCTTTCTATCTCCAGCAATAATGCAAGGCATCACCCTATTTGGGATACATTGTATTAATTGGAGGCTTTATCATAGCTCTTTCTATCTCCAGTGTTATCACAATATTGAAAATTTAGCTAGATTAATGTGGGCGTTGAATTCATGTCCTTTTCAGCTCTAAATCAAATGTTAGCGACGATATAGTGCGGACATATCAAGTTGATTAGCTAGTTAAAATGATCACTCTACACTGATCATTGGTGCTCATTGAGCAAAGGTTTACAAATGAAATACAATGCATGGCATCACACAGTTTGGAATAGATTGGATTACTTGGAAGTTTTCTCGTAGCTATTTCGGTATTAAATTTTGTCCCAATATAAGAAATTGAGCTAGTTTAACGTGAGCATTGGATTCATGTCATTCTGAACTCTAAATAAGAAGTTACGAACGATTTAGTGCGGACATGTCAAGTTTAGCTGCTACTTAAATTGATCATTCTAAACTGATCATTGGTGCTTATTGAGAAAAGGTTTTCAAATGAAATATAATGCATGTCATCAAGCAGTTCGGGATATATTGGATTACTTGAAGGCTTTGTCGTACCTATTTTGGTCTTAAATTTATTCACAATATAGAAAACTGAGCTAGCTTAAAATGGGCATCGGTTTCGTGCCATTCTGAACTCTAAATCAATAGTTACGGACTATTTAGTGCAGACTAGTCAA
>JAEVFF010002366.1:0-13377 GCA_018901945.1 Pugionium dolabratum | reverse complement strand
TTTTGATTGATTGCTTTTGTGATTGACTTCATTTGGATATTGCCAGTTATCTAAGAAGGTGATTGACTTGAAGGAGTTGAGGAGAATTTCTTCTCAAGGTCTACCTGATGATGCTGGAATTCGCTCTCTTGTCTGGAAGGTGACGCAATTGGCATATTTCCAACTCAAATTCCTTTGTTTTGATTAGAAAATCAATCAAATGTGATTGGATGTTTTTTGTTAGGGCACACATTTATGGAACATTATTGTTACTGTGCTTCGAGTAGTGAAATCTATTCTGATTTACTTGAGTTTTGAATTTACTTGTTGTTTCTTGAAATCTTAGAGTGGATGGAAATGGTACATTTTTTTCAGGGGTTTCTTTGTTTTTGAGAATGCAATTTTAGAAAGACGTGAACGTGATAGATTTCAGCTAACTATTCTGTCAGTCTTTTGCTTCATATTGTTCTCTTGAATGTGACAGCTTTTATTGGGTTATCTGTCACCGGATCGCTCCCTCTGGTCGTCTGACTTAGCTAAGAAAAGGTCGCAGTACAAGCAGTTTAAAGAGGAGCTTCTGATGAACCCTGTAAGTCCATTTTGGTGATTTGAACGTGACATTGATTGGTTTTGTGAAGAGAAACATAATGGGCTTAATTGGTGTTCTCTTTTATGCATCCTTGGGGGAGGTATTCCATTAAACTTCTGATTAGAGTGGATTCCATCCTTATGAAATGATAGGTAGCTAGATCAATCTAACATCCCAGTTGCATTTCTGTTAAGCACGGGGAAACGGGCTATACGTAGTGGCAAATCTATTAACACTATGTAAGGGCGTATGATGAAAATGCGCTGTAAATAGAAAATGATGAGTGTCATTAGGTGATCTATGGACCAAGTAGAATCCGGTGATTTTCAGTGGCAACTAAATAGATGTCATGCGTTCTATTAAAAATATTCTTGGGCCATTAGGCATGCGATACTTCCTAAAGGTACATTAAGAAGATATAGTTAATGATGAAGAAGTCGGTGATTGTATACGTGTTTACATTATCTGAGTGGTTACTCTTCCTTTTTACATGTTTCGTTATTGTTTTTAAATTAAGATGACCCTGGTTTCTATTTATTTTTTGTGGCTAGTTAAGTCAGAAGTAACGAGGAAAATGGATAAATCAAAGGGTGGTGATATTAATGATCCAAAAATTGAAAGCCCTCGTGTCCTTTCAAGGTCAGAAATAACTCATGAGGATCATCCCTTAAGTCTTGGAACAACAAGCTTGTGGAATAATTTTTTCAAGGTATTTAGATTTTGCAGCTTGAGATATAACAAAATATTTTCATTTTGTGTGAGACAATTAACAAGATTAGATGTTATTAACTTATTATCAAATTGTACATCTGCCTAGATGTTTTAGAAATGTTGTGTATGATGTAGGCGGAACGAAATGATTCTCTGATATTGGGATGTAATTTCTGTCTTATGCAATCTAAAAATTTGAATAATCACTAATCATGATTGTGCCACTTCCTAGTTTGTTTAAAAGCACATCTAGGAGGTGTATATGAACTAGAGAAGTACAACCTCTCACTTAATGTCTGATAAACAACTTTCCTGTGTACATTTATACCTTCAGTTCTTATCTTTTTGGATATTGAAGTTTGCTGCAGTTAAATATTTGTATAGATGACATTGAGCAAAAATGCGCAATGGTGTTTCTTCCTTAGGCATACACAAAATAGGGTTCTGATAGAAGCTGTTAGCTCTTTAAAAGCTTCGTGTGCCCCCCACTCCATGATTTTTGTAGTACTCTCTGCTGTAAAAGCATTACTCGTCAATGTCGCACACCATCACTATGAAAATTTCCTTTTTCGCTGCCTGTTTTAGTTATTTTGGTCTAGTAATTCCGTTTTTGCTGCATATTAAGTTGCAATAGGACCTTCCTAATTTCAAGTTGATACTGTTCAGGACACAGAAGTCTTGGAACAAATCGACCGTGATGTGATGCGTACGCATCCAGACATGCACTTTTTCTGTGGGGATTCAGTGGTTGCAAAATCTAATCAGGTTAGGTTCTGGCTATGCTATAGTTTAAAGCTTTTGGGCTGGTTAAAACATTTGTATACTGATAGCTTACTGGACGATTTGATAAATGTCTTTTATCTTCAGGATGCTTTGAAGAACGTGTTGACTATTTTCGCAAAGCTGAATCCTGGCATTAGATATGTTCAAGGGATGAATGAGATATTGGCACCTATTTTTTACATCTTTAAAAACGACCCGGATAAAGGAAATGCAGTAAGTACTTGTCCTTGCTAATGCACCATTTAATTTTCTTATTTGATTTGTGCCTCACATTTTTCTACCTCTTTTGGTTCGTTTAGGATAACACACCACGTGTTCTCCTTATTTGCTTAACACTGGCATTTTAAGTTATGCAGGCGTATGCTGAAGCGGATGCATTTTTCTGTTTTGTTGAACTGATGAGTGGGTTTCGAGATAATTTCTGTCAACAACTGGATAACAGTGTGGTGGGTATACGTTACACTATAACAAGACTGTCATTGCTCTTGAAGCATCATGATGAAGAACTTTGGCGTCATCTCGAAGTCACAACTAAAGTAAGATACCACACACAAGTTTGCCTGATGATTCCATTAATTATGTCTCTGAATGGAAATTCTTTCTGTTATGCATTGCTGATTCAGAGCTATGTGTTGCATGAATGTTGTGCTGACTCTATCAATTCTTAATCTACCTTAACCACTGGACTAAAAGACAACCAAAATGTGTATCACTGCTTCCAAAACCTTAAAATTTTCCATGCTATCTGTTTAAATGTTTCAGCATTTGCTACATTTGAAAAATGTGTCAAATTTCAGATAAACCCGCAATTCTATGCGTTCAGATGGATCACACTCTTATTGACTCAAGAGTTCAACTTCGTGGAAAGCCTTCACATATGGGACACACTCTTAAGCGACCCCGAAGGTCCTCAGGTAGTGTTCCGGCATTTATTATTCAGCTTCCGTAAGTATTACTATTCAACAAGGTCAATTCCATATGTTGGATCCTTGCGTGTCATTAAAGGTTTCAATGCCTCTAGGCAGCTAGGTTGAGGACATTAAAACATATGCATGCATGTATTATCAGACATCAACACCTATACGACTTTGTATGTGTTATATAGTCCTAAGAGATTGGTTTCGGTTTTGCATGTTGTCGTAAAAGTTAAGCTTAGCAGAGTTGAGTTAATGGAGGCACTTGTTGTTGTCTTGTAAGAGAAGAAGCTAACAAGTGAATATGGATTTACTTAATTGCAGGAGACACTACTACGGATATGTTGCGCAATGTTGATTCTAGTTCGAAGGCGTTTGCTTGCTGGAGATTTTACGTCGAACCTTAAACTTCTTCAGAACTATCCTCCTACAAACATCAGTCATATGCTTTATGTGGCAGAAAAATTACGCACTAAATAAATCTTCAGGTTAATAATATTTCACTCCCTTCTCCTTTCATAAAACTCTGCAACTTTCTTCTGTACATTAATGGTGTAAGTTGATTTTAGCTGCCTGAGAATATCTCAGATCAAACCCTACGCCAGTGTTTAAGACTATGATGGTATTACTGTGTAACACAGATAAATTCAATAGAGAGAGTTTGTTTTTCTTATATTTTGCTTTGATCAATTCACACAACTTTTACAAAGAGAATTGAAGAGCAAAGTTCTCGTTTAAGAGCAATGTTTGAGAACAAAAAAAGAAGACAATTTCTTTGCAGGAGGAGTCACAAAATCAAAATGAATCGCTACGTTCTCAAAAATGGTTGAATCGTTTCTTTGCAGGAGGAGTCACAAAATGAATCGGTACGTTCTCAAAAATGGTTGAATCGTTTCTTTGCAGGAATTTCTGTTTACAGATTTGCCAATTTCTTTCTTCTGTTGCTTGCATCTCAAGGCAAGTATTTTTGTATAAATATCTTTCAGTTTTTCATTGCCTCTTCGTCTTTCTTCTTTTATCTCTTAGGCCCATCGATAAAAATAGCTTTCTTTTCAGTTTTTTTCAAATATAATATTATTAATTTAAACAAATTTAATATTAAAATATTTTAAAAATTCTTTTAATAAATAAAAATTAAATTCTAAATTTTAAAAAAATCAAATATAATATTTTAATTATATTTATAATTTATTTATAATAAATATGTATTTTAAAAAATAATTTGTGTTAATTTTGGAGTTTTAAATTTAGAATGTTAAATTTAAAACAAAATTTTTCAAACATGTTACAGTATTACTCGTGCAGATACCAAAACTTTTTATCTTACCTTAAATAACTATCTATCTGTTACCAATCTTGATAATCATATCATTGCAAAATAGAAGCATAAGGAGTACTACCGCAAAGCTACCATGTTTAAAGGGTCCGGTTCAGACGTTACATGACTTGTCCTTTAGTGGTTCACGAACTTACCTAATGCTTCAATGGACTCTTTTGGCATCATTGACAGACCAATTTGTCGACAGTTCGCAAGCAGCAGAATTTTGGAGAAGACATGTTATAGCAATCGTTATAACAAAAATATAGAGATACGTGTCACATATTCATTGAAAAATATGGCAAGTTAAAGATGTTAGTTAAAATCTGTGGAAGAACAGAGCATAAAAGGGGAAGATGAGCTTTGTGAAGATTTACCGAAAAACTTTATAATTTATTTCTTTTTCTCGTTGTATCTCTCTGTGTTCTCATCCTATTTCGGAAAATTATTCTTCTTCAAGATTCTCTACTATGATTAGCTGAATTCGTGTTTGTATGAACATTGATTATGTTTTAAAAAATAAGTTTCGATTCTTTAACATTGGTAACAGAGCTCTCTATCCTCGGAATAAGATGGCAAAAACAATTTGATTAAAGAAGTTGTTGTTCGAGAAATATAAGAAACATTCGGAAGTCGCATTGAAGCTTTGGAAGAAGCTATTGCGAATCAAAATACGAAAATTGATAAGAACATAATTGATATGTTTGAGGCGATCCGTTTAATTACAACGAACAGAGGAATCGCAACAGCAAATGAAAACCAAAACCAATCGCGATCTCCAGCAACTTCTTCAACTCAATTCACCTGAAAATCTTGGAGCTAGATCAGATATTCCGAATCACTATTCTACAATTGCTAGGTTAGGTAAGCTAGATTTCCCAAGGTTTAAGGGTGATAAAGTTAAAAAATAACTATTCAATGTAGAACAATTCTTTGTTGATAATACACCCGAAGATTTGAAAGTGAGAATTGCATCTATACATTTTGATGGTCCTGCATCTATATGACATCAATCGGTGATGCAATGTGAGTTGGGTAGAGATATAATGAGGAATTGGTTGAATTACAAGGTGTTGTTTAGAGAAAGATTTGACAAGATTTTAGATGATCCTATAGCCGAGTTAAAGCGGTTACAAGAAACTGAAGGAATTACAAAAGTATCATGGTCGATTTGAGCTAATATGCACTCGAGTTAATCTCTCTGAAGACTACTTGGTCAGTGCATATTTAGCTGGATTAAGGGTGGATACTCAGATGCATATAAGAATATTTCAACCTCAATCAGTTAAACAATGTTTACTGCTGGGAAGAGCGTATGAAAAGGCACATCCTAGAAGGTCGTCAACAGTAGGATGGACGCAGAAAAATGTGAGTGGAAAAAAGGGAATTGTGTTAACAAAAAAGACTTCCCAAATGTAACACCTGCATTTAATACGTTAATGGAGAAAAACAATCAATTAAGCAGGAAGATATTGTCTAATGAAGAAATGAATGAAAGAAGAGTTAAAGGACTTTGTTATTTATGTAATGAGAAATATACTCCTGGCCACTACCTTAAACACAAGAAAACTCAATTATACATGCTGAAAACCGAAGATGATGACATTGAAGATGTTACGGAAGAGTTGAGTGAAGAGTATAGTGACATAGCTCAAATTTCTGTAAATGCGATGGCTGGAATATCAGATTACAAAACCATGAGAGTGAGAGACATTCATGAAAAAAGAACCTTGTTCATCTTGATTGATTCATGATCAACTCATAATTTTTTGGACAAGAAAATAGCAGAAAAATGAGGATTCAAGTTAAAAACTATAGGTCACACCAAAGTGATAGTGGTTGATGGTAACAAAATCGAAGTCAGTGCGAACATGGAACAATTCCAATGGAGTTTTCATGTATTAGATTTCAAAGCTGATTTCATGATAATTCCATTAGGAGGTGGTGATATGGTGTTAGGTATTCAATGGTTGGAAACATTGGGCCCCATAACTTGGGATTTCAGAAAGTTGGAGATGCAGTTCAAAATGGGATAGAAAAAGGTTTTACTTCATGGTACAAAACAAAGTTTTGTACGGAAAATGAAAGCTGCTAAGATAAACAAACTCATAGATGATCAAATAGAATTAATCATGATTGTGTTCAAGAGATGAAACCTGAGAGCCAACCTTGGCTATGTTCCACAAAAATGATTACGAAAACAGCAACAGTTTGTTCAAAAATTGACAATCTTGTGGCTGAATTCAAAGGTATTTTTGAAGAACCTTCAACATTACCTCCTTTCAGGCCAAATCACAAGCATAAAGTACCATTATTGGAAGGATCAAATCCTATAAATCAGAGGCCTTATCGATATGCCATTCATCAGAAAAATGAAATTGAAAAAATAGTACAAGAGATGCTGGACAGTGGTACAATTCAAGCTAATTCCAGTCCCTATGCATCACATGTTGTATTGGTCAAAAAGAAAGATGGTACGTGGAGATTGTGTTGATTATCGAAGTTTGAATGGTATGACAGTTAAAGATCGTTTCCCTATTCCTCTCATTGAAGATTTAATGGATGAATTGGGGGGTTCAACTATCTATTCCAAGATTAATCTACGAGCAGGTTATCATCAAGTTAGAATGGATCCTAAAGATATTCATAAAACTGCTTTTAAAACACACAGTGGGCATTATGAGTATTTAGTGATGCCTTTTGGTTTAACTAATGTTCCTGCCAAATTTCAAGGTTTGATGAATGCAGTTTTCAAACCATTTCTAAGGAAGTTTGTGCTAATATTTTTTGATGACATACTGATTTACAGTTCATCAATGCACTCACATATTGATCATCTCAGAAGTGTATTCGAATTGATGCAGAAAAACAACTTGTTTGCAAAGACAAGTAAGTGTGAATTTGCAACCAATCATGTGGAGTATTTTGGGTCATTTTATTGAAGCTGTAGACATCTCCACATACCCAAAGAAGATACATATCAAATTGGCTTATTCTTGTTAACATCAAATAACTCAGAAGATTTCTGGGGTTAGCTGGATATTACATGAGATTTGTGAGGAATTTTGGTACTATAGTAAGACCCTTAAATGATTTAACAAAGAAAGATTCATTTGTTTAGAATAAAGAAGCTGAAATAGCTTTTGATAGCCTGAAACAGCAGTTGTGTCAAGCTCCAGTGTTAGCTTTACCAAATTTTAATAAAGAGTTTGTGGTTGAAACTGATTCATGTGGAAATGGGATATGAGTTGTATTGATGCAGAAGGAGCACCCATTATCTTATATCAATTGACATCTCAAAGGTAAACATCTAGCACTTTCGATTTATGAAAAAGAATTGCTGGTCGTGGTCTTTGCTGTCCAAAAATGGAGACATTACTTAATAACCATGCATTTCATAATCAAAACAAATATTTGTTGGAACAAAGGTTAAATACTCCAATTCAACAGCAATGGTTACCTAAACTTCTTGAGTTTGATTATGAAATTCAATATAAACAAGGGAAAGACAATATGGTAGTTGATGTATTGTCAAGAGTTCAAGAGTTTGAAATTCTTCATATGGCAATGTCTGTGTTGGAATGTGATTTGATGAAAAGGATTCAAGATTGCTATGAAACTGATACAAAAATTAAAGTAGTAATACAAGAACTGAAACAAAATCCAGCTGCTCACAAATATTATTATTGGATGCAGAACATTTTGAGGAAGAAAAGTAAAATCATAGTTCTTTTGAATCTTCCTTTACGAGATTCTATTTTGGAATGGCTTCATAGGTCTGGAAGTGGGGGTCACTCAGGAAGGGATGCCACTCATCAAAGAGTAAAGGCTTTGTTTTACTGAAAAGGAATGCACAAAAAGATATACAATCTTACATTCGAAACTGCAACACTTGTTAGCAATGTAAGTAAGATACTTCAGCATATCTTGGATTATTATAGCTTTTATCCATTCCTACTGCTATTTGGACAGACATTTCAATGGATTTCATTAAAAGATTACCATTATCTTTTAGAAAATCTTTCATTTTTGTAGTTGTGGACAGATTGAGCAAAGCTGCTCATTTCATGATTTTGACACATCTCTACACTGTTGTTTCAGTAGCTCAATTGTTTTTGGATAACGTGTTTAAGTTACACGGTTTTCCTAATTTGATTATGAGTGATCGTGATGTTGTATTTCTCAGTGAATTTTGGCAATAATTATTCAAGTTGTAGGGGATTCTTTGAATTTGTCTGTGGTCTATCACCCTCAGAGTGATGATCAGACTGAAGTTGTGAATAGGTGTTTGGAAACTTACCTAAGATGTATGTGCAGTGACAAACCATATCTTTGGAGTAAGTGGATTCCTTTGGCTGAATTTTGGTACAATACGAACTTTCATTCAACAACTCAGATGACACCATATGAGGTAGTATATGGTTAGTCTCTTCCTCATCATTTACCCTACCTCCCTGGTGAATCGAAAGTTATTGTGGTAGCCAAATGTTTGCAGGAAAGGGAGAATATGTTGTTGGTTCTAAAGTTTCATTTGTTGAGAGCTCAACATATGATGCAAGAATCTTATGGCAAACATACATAGAACTGATCGTAATTTTGAAATTGGAGATTATATCTATGTCAAATTGCAGCCATATAGACATAATTTAGTGGTGAATCGCAGCAATCAAAAGTTAACTCCCAAATATTATTGGACCATTTAAAATTGTGAATAAATGTGGGACTGTTGCATACAATTTATTACTTTCTACAACTTTTGTCATTCATCCCGTTTTTCATGTATCTCAACTTAAGTTGAGGGTGAGAAATGCTCAGGCTGTAAATGAATTACCAACAATATTGCAGGATGTATTTGTCAAAGAGCCAGAGAGAATTTTACAAAGGAAGATGGTGAATAAGTAAGGCAAAGCTGTGACAAAGGTTCTGGTTAAATGGGAAAATCAAGCTGAAGAAGAGGTAACTTGAGAATTCTTATTTGATTTGCAGGCTAAACTTCCAACTTTTAAACCTTGAGGACAAGATTCTCTGAACAACGAGAATTTGTTATAGCAATCGTTATAACAAAAATATAGAGACACGTGTCAAATATTCATTGGAAAATATGGTAAATTGAAAATATTGTTGTTAAAATCGGTGGAAAAACAGAGTAAAACAGAGGGAAGATGAGCTTTGGAAAGATTTACCGAAAAACTTTGTAATTCATTTCTCTTTCTGATTGTATCTCCGTATAATTTCATCGTATTATGGAAAATCAATTTTCTCCAACATTATCTGTGAGATGAATTCATGTTTGTATAAACATTGATTCTTTTGAGAAATAAAGTTTCGATTATTTAATAAGAAAAAAAACAACTGATGTTCTTTATGAAGTCATACAAAAAAAAGTCATTACACAATTATGTAGGACGCTTTAATAATCAAGAAATATCAATACTATGTTTTGTATAATATTTCATATTTATATAATATCCTAAATTTTGTCATAATTTAGATTTATGATTAAAAAATACACAATAAAATTAGATTAATTTAATATTTCAATTGAAAATACATGAAATAATGTTTAATTTAAAAATAATAGTTTTAGTTGAGTAATATTTTAAAATAACGTATTTTAAAGTTTTGTTTTTTATATCTAACATCATAAAATTAAAATTTCAAAATAACACAAATAATTATGTAAATATACTTATTTATTCTAAATAAATTATACATAAATTAAAAATAATATAGTTAGATTTATTTTTTTCAATTTAAAATTTAATTTTTTTTCTATTAAAATGAAGTTTAAATGTATTTTAATTTTAAATTTATGCTATTATTAGAAATTTAAACTAATAATACTATTTTTGTAACAATATTTTTTTCAAAAATATATTATTTTAGAAAATTGCCCGTTTTAGTTTTTCCGTTAATATATTTTTGGGGGAATTGCTAAAAATAACCTAAAACTTGACTCCAAATGCAAGTCTAACTCACATGAAAACATTTTTGCAAAACTAACCTATGAGGATAGAGAAATTACTAAACACTCCATTTGTCTAAAAAATAATGTCGAAATGTCAATTACGTTTCAGTCCCTGCGTATTTTTTTGTTATCAAAGCAGACTTCTCGGAGAAATCTGCTTTTGTAGGAAAAACAATTTATTCCGGATGAAGCAGACTTCTCGGAGAAATCTACTTTGGTGAGAAAAACAGTTTATTCCGGCTGAAGCAGACTTCACGAAGTATGCTTTGTAAATAAACTACCTAAATCAAATAAAAATTTTAAAATATTTAAAAAAATTAAAATTGTTATTAACATAATTTATATACATATCAAAAGCACGTAAAAGTTATAATGAATTCAAAAATAAGGAGATTGGATTCGATCGAATGGTATAAAATATTTGCTAGTTTTTGTTGTTATGTGTTGTGGGTTAATAGTTGATGTTTGTGTAGAGAATTCATGCTAGAATTTGAAATATCATGTGATAATTTTGAAAATTTAGATTTACAAATTTTTAAAAGAAAATTGTTTGAGTTTTGCATTTACTTAACTATCTTCAACATATTCATCTAATTTTTAACAAAACTTTCGCACATTTAGTGAATTTTATTATTTAGGGTTTAGGGTTACGCAGACTTCTCGAGATGTTGTCGTAGATTTAACAAAGCAGACTTCTCGAGAAGTCTGCACAAACCGAAAATTAAATGTAACTAAACCGGTTTTCTTCAATTTAGAGTTTAGGGTAATGTAAAAATATGAAGCAGACTTCGAGAAGTCTTCTTCAGCCGGAATAAACTGTTTTTTTCACCAAAGCAGACTTCGAGAAGTCTGCGCAAACCGGAAATTGACAGTTTTTAACCTAACCAAATTTAATTCTCCATATATAAAGAAGGTAACCCTAAAATTTTATCATAATTTCATTTCCAAAAAAAAACATGGGAGCCTCCATCCTCCAAAAATGACTACAAGGTAAATTTTCTCTTCTTCTCGTTTTACCTCCCCTCTTTTCTTTTCTTCTTCTCTTCTCATGTTCTTTGTCATCTTGTTATTTTGTAGATCTGGAAAAAATCATGAGATATGAAAAAGGTAAGTTTTTTTTTGTTTATATGGTTTTGGGTTTGTGATTTTAGAATATTTTTATTGTTTAGATCTTTTGTTATTTTTATAACACTCTTTCTCGTCTTATAGTGTTGTAGATCTGGAAAAAGAAGTGAAGAGATCAAAAAACGTAAGCTTGTTGCTTTTATTAGTTTTTAAGTTTTTCGTAGTTTTTGTGATTTTTGTTGTTTTTGTTGTTTTCTTAAGTTTTTTCCTATATTCTTATCTTATTTCTCATCTTGTATTGTTGTAGATCTAGAAAAGAAGTCACGAGATCTAAAGATGTAAGTTTGTTATTTTTACTAGTTGTTACGTTTTTCATGGTTTTGGAGATTTTGTTATTTTTTGTTGTTTTCTTAATTTTTTCTTATATTATTATCTTATTTTTTATTTTCTATTGTTGTAGATCTAGAAAAAAGATTTACAAAAACTAATTTTGTTGTTTTACTAGATTTTTAAAGTGATTTTTAATAGTTTTTAAAATTTTATATGGTTTTTTTTTAAAGATTTTCAATAGATATTTGAGATTTATGGTGGTTTTACAGTTTTTTGTTGTTGTTTTTGAGTTTTCTGCTTACGTTTTGAATTTGACACTAGTTTTGAATTAATGGATTTTCGTGTTGCAGACTTCATTACAGGTTTGCAGATTTCAGTTGCAGACTTCAGTTGCAGACTTCAGTTGCAGACTTCAGTTGCAGACTTCAGTTGCAGACTTCCTTTGCAGAGTTCTTATATTCTTATATTATTTCTCATTTTCTTTTGTTGTAGAAAAAGATTCACAAAAAGTAATATTGTTGTTTTAGTAGTTTTTAAAGTGATTTTTAATGGTTTTTAAAATTTTAGATGGTTTTATTAAGATTTTCAATAAATGTTTGAAATTCCCCTTGAAATTTATGGTTGTTTTACAGTTTTTGTGGATGTTTTTGAATTTTTTTCTTACGTTTTGAATTTGACTTTGGTTTTTGAATCAATAGATTTTCGTGTTGCAGACTTCATTACAGGTTGCAGACTTCAGTTGCAGACTTCACAACACGTTTTCATTACAAATGCAGACTTCACTTGCAGACTTCATTAATAATTGTAGACTTCGTTTGTATTTTTGGTCATATTTTAAATGAGTTTTTGTCAACTTTATTGTACCTATCACTAGCTCCCATCACTCCACCTTGTCAGTCAGTTTTCAATCAACTTTTTCAGAATTATAATAAACTATTAGTTGTATGTCAATCACATTTCAATCAGCTCAAGTCAAATCATACTTATAAAATCACAAAATGACAACCATTAAAAACACAAATACTAGTATAAATTTTCATAAACACTTTTATACATAGTTAAGGACTTAGTGCATATTTAAGATACTTAGTGCATACTTCCTAATAACAAAAAAGAACAAGAACTGAAAGATATGTATAAACAATTCCATCAAAATACTAAGTTAACAGGATAGTGTTGGATGTTTTTGTAAAACAACATCGATAACATTGTGCCTTCAAATTAATTGAATTGATTGGTTACATGTTTCAGAAACTACACACTTATATCGGCAAACTTTGTTGTATAAATCTCGCAGACTTCTTTGTAGACTTCTCGGCAGACTTTGTACTTTGTCCTTACTCGTAACTTAAATTTCTGATATACTCAACACTAAAACTGAATTTATTCATCTTTTACTTTACCGTAAAGAATGTAATCCTCAACATTCGAGTAAACTTTATTCTCATCTTCATCAACAACGTAATCATCATCCTCAATTATTTTCCTCCTCTTATATTATCCACAGAAAAATTCGAAGTCTCTGTAATAGTCCACTCCCCACAAACAACAACGATTTAGACCATTATCTACGGTAAAAATTAATGAATTTGATTAGATCATTGTACATATACTAAACTTTTTCACTGAAGTAGACTTCTCGGAGAAGTCTGCTTTGATCGGAATAAACTGTTTTTCTCACCAAAGCAGACTTCTCCGAGAAGTCTGCGACATTTATTCC